>SJYS01023561.1:952743-967865 GCA_006410695.1 Philantomba maxwellii
TGATATCATCTGGTATTTGTCTTTTTCTTTCTGACTTACTTCACTTAGTATGATAATTTCCAAGTCCATCTATGTGGTGCAAATGGCATATCATTCTTTTTTATGACTAAGTGGTATTCCATTCCATACGTGTACCACAGCTTCTCTGTCTACTCATCTGTCCATGAACATTTAGGTTGCTTCCGTGTCTTAGCTATTGTCAACCATGCTGCTATGAACATAGGGGTGCGTGTATCTTTTTGAATTATAGTTTTGTCCAGATACATGCTCAGGAGTGGGATTTCAGGATCATATGTCAACTCTAGTTTCAGTTTTTTGGGGAATCTCCATACTGTTTGCCATAGTGGCTGCATCAACTTATATTCCCACCAACAGTGTTCGAGGGTTCCCTTTTCTCTACACTCTCTCCAGCATTTGCTATTTCTAGGCTTTTTAACCATGGCCATTTGAGATGGTATGAGGTGTTACCTCATTGCTGTTTTAATTTGCATTTCTCTAATAATTATTAGAGAATTATTATTTCTCAAATTACTTCTCTAATAATTAACAAAGTTAAGTATCTTTTCATGTGCCTGTTGGCCATATGTGTGTCTTCTTTGGAGAAATGTCTGTTTAGGTCTTCTACTCATTTTTTGATTGGGGTTTTTATTGTGTTTTATGAACTCTTTGTATATTTTTGGAAATTAAGCCCTTGTTGGTTGCATCATTTGCAGATAATTTCCCCCAGACCCATAGGTATCTTTTCAATTGTTTATAGTTTCCTTTGCTGTATAAAAGCTTGTAAGTTTTGTTACATTTGTTTATTTTTGCTTTTATTTCTATTGCCTTGGGAGACTGAACTAAGAAAATATTGCTACACTTTATGTCAGAGAATTTTTGCCTGTGCTCTCTTCTAGGAGTTTTATGGTGTTATATCTTATAAAGTCTTTAAGCCACTTCGAGTTTACTTTTGTGTATGGTATGAGGATGTGTTCTAACTTCATTGATTTACATGTAGCTGTGCAACTTTCCCATCATCTCTTGCTGAAGAGGCTGTCTTTTTTCCCTTGTATATTCTCTGCAACTTATATTTTTGATCAATACCTTATTTGTGCAGTTCAGATATATAGCTCCAATTCAGTCATTTTCACTATATCAATTCAATGAATGGCATGCCTACTTTTTAGGTGCTAAAAGTAAATATTTTGTCATGTCTAGTTAAGATTACAGGATTTGTTCATTGACTTGTTCAACAAATATTTATTGAGTGCTTATTATAGGCCAAACATTGTTCAAGGGGATGGAGATACTACAATGAACAAAATAATATCATGGACCTTACTTTTTAGCTCAAGAAGATAGACATTAACAAATAACATGTAATGTGTCAGTTAATGAACGGTGCTAAGAAGAAAAACAAAGCAAGGTAAATGGGATAGGGAGTAAAGGTCATAGGTGGGTGATGCTATCTCATGTGAGTGGTTAGGAAGACCTTTCCAATAAAGGGCCATTTGTGTAGGCATCTGAAGAGAATGGCAAGGGCAAAAACCAGAGTGGGAATACGCAAGGTGGGATCCTGCTTTCACAGAAAGACTGATGAACAGAGGGGAGGTTTTGAGGAATGGTGCAACATGATCTAATTTACATTTAAGACCTGTTATGTTTGGAATAGATTTTAGGAGGGGAAAGAGAAAGAAAAAGAGATAAGTTAGGAGGCTACAGCAAAAATTCAGGTGAAAAAGGTGATGGTTTTGAACAGAGCAGTAGTGTGAGGAAGTAAGAAGCATTTGGATTCTGAATATATTTTAAGGGTAGCGCTAAGCAGGATTTACTTACAAGTTGGATGTTGGATCTGAGAGAAAGGAATCAAGAGTGACTCCAACTTTGGGGGATGGAGTATCCAGAAGAAAGGAGTTGCTATTTACTGAGATGTAGCTACCTGGAGATATAATAAGTTTCGGTGAGAGTCAAGAGATTCATTTGGATATGTTATGTTTCATTTCAGTTCAGAAGCTCTGTTGTTTTCGACTCTTTCTGACCCCATGGACTGCCACACACCAGGATTCCCTGTCCATCACCNTAGGTCATCAATTTCCTGCTAAAACCCGGGCTGATGTAAGGATTTACGCTTGAGAAATAATCAAAGGTGCAGACAGACTTTTGATCAAAAATGTTCTTTGCAGCATAATTTATAATAGCAGAAATATTAGAAACAAGGTGCATAGCCAACAATAGGGGAAAGATGGAATATGAGGTAGTTATGAACAGCTAGCTGTATAACTGTATCAGCTAACAGGGGATGCTCATGATGCAATGTTTAAGTGAGAATAAAATATAAAACCATATTCAGCAAATGTTCACAATTTTTATAATTTTGTGTGGATGTGCTTATATAGGTTCAAACTGAAACGAAGTTGAAAAGAGAATAGTTTACTGAAGGAGGATTTGATTTACTAGTATTATTTGCATTTTTCTGATTGAGCATTTTGAACCCAGAAGTAACTCCAATTAACATTTTCTTCCTTCATTTCCAGTTGGCTTCAGAATTAAAACCATACTTAATATTACATAAATATAAATATTTATATCATACTTAAGTGATTTAAATTTTATGATATTTAATTAATGAAATTAAAATGTGCTTAAATATAAAGGAATAGGAACCAATTCTTCATGTCATAACCTCTTTCTTTATTTTAAATACATGGATTCAGACAAATTTAATCCACAAATTTTTACTGAGTACCTCCCCTCAAGGCAGTAACAGTCTTGAAAGGCACATAAGATACAAATAAGCAAAAATAAACAAATGGGACTTGACTTATAAGCTTTTTGTACAACTTTTATACCATAAACAAAATGAAAAAACAACCCACAGATGGAGAAAATACTTGCAAATTATGCGACTCAGTTCAGTTCAGTTCAGTTCAGTGGTTCAGTCATGTATGACTCTTCGTGACCCCATGGACTGAAGCACGCCAGGCCTCCCTGTCCATCACCAACTTCTAGAGTTTACTCAAACTCATGCCCATTGAGTCGGTGATGCCATCTGACATGCATCCATCATGATGCAACTGACAAGGGTTTAATTTTCAAAATATACAAACAGTTCATAAAACTCCATAACAAAAAACAAACAACCCAATCCAAAGATGGACAGAAGACCTAAATAGACATTTTTCCAAAGAAAACAAACATATGGCCAATAGGCACATGAAAAGATATGTGCTCAGTCGTGTCCGACTCTTTGCGACCCCATGAACTGCAGCCTACCAGGGTCCTCTGTCCATGGGATTTTCCAGGCAATACTGGAGTGGGTTGCCATTGCCTTCTCCAGGGTATCTTCCCAACCCAGGGATCGAACTCCAGGTCTCCCGCATTGCGGTCAGACGCTTTATCATCTGAGCCACCAGGGAAGCCCTTTTAATTCTCTAAATGCAAATCAAAACTACAATGAATTACCACCTCACACCAATCAGAATGGCCGTCACCAAAAAGTCTACAAATAATGATGCTGGGGAGGGTGTGGAGAAAAAGGAACCTTCTTACACTGCCAGTGGGAATGTATATTGGTGCGGCTACTAGGGAAAACAGTATGAAGTTTTCTCAAAAAATTAAAACTAGAGTTGCCATATGATCCAGCAATTCCATTCATGGGCATATCCAGACTATAATTTGAAAAGATACATGCACCCCTATGTTCACAGTAGCAGAGTTCACAACAGCCAAGACATGGAAGCAACCTAAATGTCCATCAACAGATGAACGGATAAAGAAGATATGGTACACATATACAATGAACTATTACTCATTCATAAAAAAGAATCAAACCATGTTATTTGCAGCAACATGAAACAGCCTGTTGAGATTAGCATACCAAGTGAAGTGAGTTTGAAAGAGAAAGACAAATGCCGTATGATATCACTTACATGTGGAATCTAAAATATGACACTAATGAACACATCTACGAAAGAGAAATAGATTCAGAGACATAGAGCACAGACTTGTAGTTGCCAGGGCTAGGCGAGGGAAGGATTGGGAGTTTGAGATTAGCAGATACAAGCTATTATATCCAGAATGAATAAACAACAAAGTCCTACTGTATAGCACAGAGAACTATATTCAGTATCCTGTGATAAACCACAGCAGGAAAGAATCTGAAAAAGAATTTATATATGTATAACTGAATCACTTTGCTGTACAGAAGAAATTAACAAGAGCATTGTAAATCAACTATACTTCAATAATATTTTTTAAAAAGACACAAGATCAATGTGGAATAGTGGAAAAACCACAACTTGGGATTAAAACACTAGAGTTTGATTTTAGGTTTTGTCACAACCACAATCAAGCAGTCCATGAAATCTTTCGCAGAGTATGTAGTAGAACATAAATTATAAAGCTCAATTATGTAATCAGGGAATCAGGAAGAGCTTTTTCATCATTCTGAATGCTCTGTGGCATGCATAGCAAGTATGTGTTTACTAAGCTGGAGTTAACATTAGTCTATCCTTTTAATTCTTCTCTGCTTCAGAACAGATGTACACATTGTTCTCCCTGCATATGCATAATTATGAAAGTTTTGGCATATTAGTTATACTGAGAATGAAAATTCAAAACCAGAGGATAGTTAAAACAGAGGTGGCATTTTTCATAGATGGGAAAATGGGTATCTCATCCCTGATTCTTAACAAAGATATGTTTCCATGAAGAAAACTGGAAAGGCTGCTTAGGAATCTAGCTTATGGAAAAATAAGCAATTCAAATTTGGAGTCAGAGAAAAAAATTACTTTAAAAATTATACAACTGGAGGAAAGACAACCCAACAATGAACTGGTATCATCAAACTGTTAATGACTATAGGATTCAAATAAAATATGAATATAGGATAAACCTGAAACTCTGAATTAAAAAGAATATGAGCAACTAAGATGCAATGAGATTTTCAATTCTGCCATTTCAGTTCTGATCACATCATTCTAATCATCCGTTTCTTTCACTCCTATTGAACCTCCTGGGCTTCCCAAGGGGTGCAGTGTAAAGAATTTGCCTGCCAATGCAGGAGGTGCAAGAGACGTAGGTTCGATCCCTGGGTCAGAAGGATCCTCTGGAGAAGAAAATGGCAACCCATTCCAGTATTCCTGCCTGGAAAATTCCATGGACAAAGGAGCCTGGCAGGCTATAGTCCATGGGGTTACAAAGAGTCAGACACAACGGAGCAACTACACATGCACACAAACCTATTTGTCCAAATAATAAA
This sequence comes from Philantomba maxwellii, assembly GCA_006410695.1. NCBI lineage: Eukaryota > Metazoa > Chordata > Mammalia > Artiodactyla > Bovidae > Philantomba > Philantomba maxwellii. The sequence goes on from SJYS01023561.1 coordinate 957,983, forward strand.
TTCAAGTTTTACTTTCCCCTGCTCTTTCATAATATCTGCCGGCTGCAACTTCATTTATCTCCCTATCCACTAGACTGGACCCTTTCATCACTACATAAATTTATGCCATAGTCTGTTTGGCCAGACTTCAACTTTAGGAATCCCTAATGTCTTTTCTTTGCTCAGACTCTGAAGCTGCCAAACCCAGCTACAGAACCACAGTACTAACCTTACCTTCTGCCTAAAATTGTGAGAAAAGGCACAATGAAGAATCTCTCCCAAATTGCCTCCTAGTTAACCAGGAAAAAAACTTATATGAGAAAACTTGTCTACGAACATATGGTAAAATAAAAGATATAGTCAGATTTTGTTAAGAAACAAAATAGTCCTGCCTATCTGTGAAGTAGGATTGAAATATGAAATAAGCTTGTTCTTGCTCATTACTTGTTGCCACAGTGACCATGGCTCACTAGCTAAAGGCACTGACTTTCCATCCACCCTGAGCTACTTACGCCATTTATTATCAGATAGGAAAGGCATAGAATGACTTTCAGGTATCCAAGAACACAGAAGTCATATTGTCTTTCCAAACAAATGCCCTAAAGGCTTGCTTCAGAATCCCAACATATTAATAAAAATTTAGATTCAAGAAAATAAAAGTGATGGCTAAAGGAATTAGAGTAATCAATAAGGTAAATTAAATATCTAGAGAGAAGCTGAATTTTTACAAATAGTGTATAAATTTGAAATAAAGTTAGTTACTTGAAACAGGTGATTTATACTATTTAACATAAAGATAATGATGTAATTTCTGACTACAATCTAAAATAACCCTCCCCACCACACACACACAAAAAAGAAACACCAGAGAGAAAGGAGAAGCTTCACTGAAGGAAATCAAAGCCCTGGGTTTTGCATCCTTAATAATGGGGAGTACAGTTCTTATGTTGCTCTTGATTTTAATAATTAGATGGCAAAAGTCTAAGGATAGTTTAATTGAAACAGGATGCCTTCCTTCTTAATTATCTCAGACTATAAGAACAAACTAACAATCCATGTCTAAAAGAGGAAAGGGATTAAAACCTAGGAACTATAAAATAAGACCTTTTGCTTTTTGTAACAATTAAGATGGTTATTTACCTTTTTCTGCCCAGAACCCCTTCATTTTTCTGAGCAAAGAATCTCATCTTCCATCCCCACTCTATCCATAGACTACAGATGGAAATAAAATTGTTTTACATGATGTTATGTACCTGGCCTAATTATGTAGACGTGAATATCTGACTTAAGCTAAATCAGTCCCAGAACCTCACCATCCCCATCCACTCACCACTCAGCCCTGAACATCATACTCCTTTTCCAGGGCTTGTTCAGGAGTTGTGCAAAAGGGTTTTTTTTTTTTTTTTTAAACTTTGAAGATAAACCTGGTAAGATGGGTGGAGAGGTATGTGTGGACAGTATAGTAAGAGAAGCAAAGAAGGAAAGCAAAGCAAGAGGATCTTGGAGCCTCAAGTCTCTGATTCAGGGCGTCTCTAGCTGCACTCTTGCCCTTTCTGGTTACAGAAGCCAATGCATTTTCATTTTGCCTAAGTTAATTCAAGATGAATTTCTAAATCTTGAAACAAACATACATGTAAGATTTATGATTATAAATGCAAATGAATTTAATTCTCTTAGTAAAAAGTCAAAGACTCAGATTCCAGTAGAAAATAAATCCAGTTTTATGGCCCCCTCTACAGTACCTGACATCTTGAAATCACCTGAGATTTTACTTCAGGAAAATTAATTTTTTACTTTGTGTATTAATAATGAATTATAATTAATCCATGATAAAGTTTACAGATTCCTTTATTGTGATAAATGAACTAATGCATGAAAAGTGATGCTTGGGATACACTAATCATTCAACAGTATTTGCAGTGATGAAGAGGTTTTATCAACACTCCACACAGAGCCCCTTTCTCTCTGCACTCATCTCAGACGCTAGCAAAGTAATGCTCAAAATTCTCAAAGCTAGGCTTCAACAGTACATGAACCAAGAACTTCCAGATGTTCAAGCTGGATTTAGAAAAGGCAGACGAACCAAAGATCAAATTGCCAACATCTATTAGATCACAGAAAAAGCAAGAGAATTCCAGAAAAACATATACTTCTGCTCTATTGACTATGCCAAAGCCTTTGGCTATATGGATCACAACAAACTGGAAAATTCTGAAAGAGATGGGAATACCAGACCAGCTTACCTGCCTCCTGAGAAACCTTTATGCAGGTCAAGAAGCAACAGTTAGAACTAGACATGGAACAACAGACTGGTTCTGAATTGGGAAAGGAGTACATCAAGGCTGTAAATTGTTACTCTGCTTATTTAACTTCTATGCAGAGTACATTATGAGAAATGTCAGGTTGGATGAAGCACAAGCTAGAATCAAGATTGCTAGGAGAAATATCAATAACCTCAGATATGCAGATGATACCACCCTTAAGACAGAAAGTGAAGAGGAACTAAAGGGCCTCCTGATGAAAGTAAAAGAGGAGAGTGAAAAAGTTTGCTTAAAACTCAACATTCAAAAAATGAAGATCATGGTATCCGGTCCCATCACTTCATGGCAAATAGATGGGGAAACAATGGAAACACTGACAGATTTTATTTTCTTGGGCTCCAAAATCACTGTAGATGGTGACTGCAGCCATGAAATTAAAAGATGCTTGCTCCTTGGAAGAAAAGTCATAACCAACCTAGACAGCATATTAAAAAGCAGAGACATTACTTTGCCTATAAAGGTACATCTAGTCTAAGCTATAGTCTTTCCTGTGAGAGTTGAACCATAAAGCTGAGAGCAGAAGAAGTGATGCTTTTGAACTGTGGTGCTAGAGAAGACTCTTGAGAGTCCCTTGAACTGCAAGGAGATCAAACCAGTCAATCCTAAAGGAAATCAGTCCTGAATATTAATTGGAAGGACTGATGTTGAAGCTGAAGCACCAATGCTTTGGCCACCTGATGTGAAGAACCAATTCATTGGAAAAGACCCTGATGCTGGGAAAGATTGAAGGCAGGAGGAGAAAGGGACAACAGAGGATGAGAAGGTTGGATGGTACCACCGCCTCGACAGACATGAGTTTGAGCACTCAGGGAGTTGGTGATGGATAGGGAGACCTGGCATGCTGCAGTCCATGGGGTTGCAGAGAGTTGGACACAACTGAACTGACTGAACTGAATCCTCAGCTTGCACTGTCTCAACTACCTGGATGATTTCCAAACCAATGTCACCTACCTGGTCACCACTCTTGGGCTCCCTTGTATTATTTTCAATTTCTCATACAAATCATCATTTAATTCCATCAGAACCTCAAGCTCAACATATCCACATTAAACTACCTCCTAATTTCCTAATTCCAGCTAATGGAACAAGCATTCTCCTCATTCCTTAATCTGGAAAGCTTTGCTGATCCTCTTGCCCAAATCCTTCAACAAGACAGTTGAGCCCAATGCCAAGATATGCAGCTTCCCAGTCCACATTAGTCTTCTTCCTTGTCCTCCTTTAATTTCAATACACTGCCAAGTCCTGTAAAAATTTTGTCAATGCCACTTGTGCTTACCTTTCTGACTCCCTCCTTCCAAAGTATTACCTTTTACCAGAATTGAATTAGACTCCTCATTTTCCTCCTAATTTTCCAGTTTCTTCTCTCTTCTGCTATCCTTATAGATTATCCTCCTCAAACATGCCATTCATGCATTTCTTATGTGTTACCTAACAGGTTCCCTGGTAGCTCAGATGGTAAAGAATCTGTCTACAATGCAGGAGACCCAGGTTTGATCCTTGGGTTGGGAAGATCCCCTAGGGAAGGGAAGGGTAACTCACTCCAGTATTCTTGCCTGAAGAATCCCATGGATAGAGGAGCCTGGCAGGCTATAGTCCATGGGGTCACAAAGAGTCAGACACAACTAAGCAACTAGCACACACACCAGGTTCCTTGGGGCTTCCCAGGTAGCTCAGTGATAAAGAATCCACCTATAATGTAGAAGATACAGGTTTGAACCCTGGATCAGAAAGATCCTCTGGAGAAGGAAATGGCAACCCACTTCAGTATTCTTGCCTGGGAAATTCCATGGACAGAGGAGCCTGGTGGGCTACAGCCATGGGGTCACAAAGAGTTGGACACAACTTAGCGGCTAAACAACAACAGGTTCTTTGCTTTGAACTTAAATCTAAACCCCTCAGCCCAACGTGCCAGACTCTCTACTGACATGAGTCTAACCTACATCACCAACTGCCCCCTTTATGGACACTGTGGCTCAGTCAGCCTGGCACACTGGTTCCTACCCGATGACCCAAACACTTTCTGAATTCTCTGATATTTATCCTTGATATTTCTTCTGCCTAGAAAGTATTCTTGAATCATCTCTGCCTATCAAATCCCAGCTATCCTTCCAGGACTTTGTCAAATACCCTTGCCAAAAAAGGCCTTGATATGCGCACCAGCTATAACTTGTTCTTTCTTTAAGCCACTATAGCATTCTGTATGTTAGTGATGAAAATATTTTTCTTCAAAGATTTTCAGAATTTGTTATCTTGGCTTCTTACTGGATTTTAAGTGTTTAAGGGTTTTTGTCCCGCTTATCTTTTAATTTTATGAAGGCCCTTTTTAGTACAGCATATTTCACAGAATTCAATGAATATTTATTAAATTTAATAAAGATTGTATTCTTTAAGACAGAAAAAAATTATTCTGAAAGCATGACCAATGTTTCTTGAGCAGACTATGTAAAACAAAGACTTGTTCAAATACAAAAGGCTATTTACTATATGTAAATCTTTGCTTAGGGAATGAACTAGTTAAGTATGTCTTTGCACAACACATGAGAAGGCACCCATCATTTTTTATGGTGGTAGACCTGAATGAAACATGTACTCTGCAAGAAAACCAGGCCACGGAAACACCTGTGAATAGAGGTCTTTCTGAATATTTGATGAAGTGCCAGAAGTTAACCCTTATACACAGTTATTTAGAAATATTTGACTCTGTTATTTTTGTTAATACTGAGATAATAACAGCTTTCACACACTACACTGCACAGCCTGAGTAGATGTAAGAAAATAATGGAATACAGGTCTAGGAAAGCAGATTGCAACTCAATTCTGGAGGACCTTGAATGCTAGTATTGAAATTTTATTTAGTAAGCAAATCACGAATTTTTTTTGTTTTTTTCTTACTGTTTGTGCTTGATGTTGTTGGCACTATCATAGACATGTGCTTCAGGAAAATTAACTGCAGAGCAGCAAGTAGGTTGGATTGGAAGGAGAGCCTAGGGGTAAGGACCTAACTCATCTACTTAGAGTAGTAAAAGGTCAATTGGACTAAAATGGCATAAGTAATGGACAGGAGGGAAAGGATGCTGATGAAGGAACTATTACAAAGGACTTACCAAGTCACCTGTGAATGGTTATGGTGGTCAGGGTAAGGAGAAATCAGAAATTGCTCTCAACGTTTTGACTCAGAAAGTGGAGACAGTACCATTCAATGGGGGCTGGGATGGGGAAGAGAAAGAGAGAGGCCCTAGAGGAGCTGAAAATGTTACTTCCTTTAATCCTCTGGTGGTTCAGATGGTAAAGAATCTTCCTGAAATGCAGGAGACCCAAGTTCAGTCCCTGAGTCAGAAAGATCCCCTGGAGAAGGGAATGGCTACCCACTCCAGTCTTCTTGCCAGGAGAATCCTATGGAGAAGGCTGGTGGCTACAGTTGATGGGGTCACAAAGAGTCAGACATGACTAAATGACTAACACTTCCTTCCTCTGAAAACAGGTTTTCCTCTTCCTTCTCCATCTTTTATATTGGTTACTCTTTAAAAGTTTGCCCTTTAAAAGTTAGCATTTCAGACAAGTCACTAATATCTGGGTCATGCAAGCCAATTAGAGATCTGTTTTTGAGTAGCAAATGGAACATAATTCTAAAGGATTTATCACCTGCAGTTTCAGCTTATCAGTGTGGGAAAATAGATTATGGTTATGTGCTCCTGGGGCAGGGAGAATATAAACTGGGAATTAGATTTTCCATTTAGAGATATGTATATGGTTTGGATTTCTACAGTTTAAATCAATTTTATTGAGGTTTACATATAGTAAAATATATTCATTTAAGTGTATTGTTAGGTATTAAGATTCATATTTAAATCTTTGAGTGGATACGTTTCCTTTTTAATTGGGCAAATATCCAGGAGTGGAATTGCTAGATTACATGGTGAGTTTATGTTTGACCTTATGAGAAACTGCCAGATTGTTATCCAAATTGGGTGTACCATTTTATATTCTCACCAGCAATGTGTGAAAGTATTGGTTGCTCCACATCCTTGTCAACACTTGGTGTTATCACCTTTTTGAATTTTAGCCATTCTAGTAGGTATGTTGTTGTATTTCACTGTTTTAATTTGCTTTAATAAGCAAATAACTCAAATAACTAGTGATGATGCACATACTGCCATGTGTTTATTGGCCATTTTTATATCTTCTTTTGAGAAATGTCTACTCAAATACTCTGCCCATGTTTAAACTGTGTTGCTTGTCTTCTTACTGAATTATAAGTATTAGAGATACACGTTCTTTATCAGATATATGTATTGTGAATATTTTCTCCCAGTATGTGGTTTGCCTTTTCATTTTATTAAATGCAGTCTTCAAAGAGCAGAATATTTTAGTTTTAATGACAATTTACCATTTTTCTTAATGACCATTACTTTAGGCACTCTAGTTTAAGAAAATATAAGCCTCAGCATTAACTTGCTACAAATTGCAAATTGTTATCAGTTTGCTTGCAAATTGCAGAATTAGGTTAGAATCTAGATAAACTGTACAAAAGTCCTTGAATGTGACTTTCACCTTTGTTTATATTATTAGGTATCATTTTGTGGGTATATTGTACACCATTTCTTTATCCAGGGGAATCTTCCCACCACAGGGATCCAACCTGGGTCTCCTGCATTGCAGGCAGATTCTTTACCATCTGAGTCACCAGGGAAGCTCTGTACACAATAAGCAGTATAATAAATACTCCATATATTTCATTTAATCATTACAAAAAGCCTTAGTGAAGAGGAAACTTATTCGAGTAATAAAAAAGTAAAGGCTTAAATACTATCAGTGGCAGAACTAGAGTCTACCTGACTCCAAATCCCCTTGAATCTTAAACACTATGCAGTATCTTGTCTAGGAAATTTTTGTATATGTAAAAGTTATGAAGATATTTTCCTAGGTTTTCTTCTAGAAATACTATACTTAGTTTTATGCTTGTGATCCATTTAGGCTCATTTTTGTATACAGTGTGAGGAAAGATTGGAATTCATTTCCTCCTATGAATTGAAGTTCCTCCATCATCATTTTGAAAAGCATCTCCTTTTCCTCCGCTGAATTACCTTGACACCTTTCTGGAGAATCAACTGGCAGTTTGTGTGGGTCCATTTCTGGAACCACTGTTCTGTTCCATTGATTTGATTCTCTTATATGGATACCACACTGAATTGCTTACTGTAACTTTATATCTTTGGGATATTGTGATTTATAACAAAAAATACATAATTCTGGCACAGCACTCCTATAACCCTTCAAATTACTTAAATGTGGAGAGTGATAAAGGTGTCTTTTATTAATTTGATGAGGTTATCTTTGGAATACTCCTAAATTACCTAAAAGTCAGGACTAGTCACCAGAGGAATCAGTGAAGTGATTGATGGATTGAAACTTTTGGTCCATGTCAGGAGCAGGCAGAAGGACTGGAGGTTGGATCAATCGTCAGTGATTTAATCAACTAATGAAGCCTCCATAAAACCCAAAGTACAGGGTTTGGGAGCTTCTGGGTGGGTGAACATGGAGGCACTGGGAGGACTAAGCAGCTGGACAGGGCATGAAAGCTCCGTGCCCTGCCCAGCGCATCTCTTCCATCCGGCTGGTCTAAGTTATATCCTACCACAATAAACTGGCAATTAAAATATTTCTTTGAGTTCCATGAGCTGCTCTAGTAAATTAATCAAACACAGGGAGGGGGGTCCCAGAAACCTCTGATCTATAGCCAGCTGGCCAGAAGTACAGGTAACAACCTGGACTTATGACTGGTGTCTGACAAGCCTAGACAGTGTATTAAAAAGCAGATACATCACTTTACTGAAAAAGGTCCATACAGTCCAAGCTATGATGTTTCCAGTCATGTACGGATGTGAGAGTTGGACCATAAAGAAGGTTGAGCACTGAAGAATTGATGCTTTCGAACTGTGGTGCTGAGGAAGACTCTTGAAAGTTCCGTGGACAGCAAGGAGATCAAACCAGTCAATCCTAAAGGAAATCAACACTGAACATTCATTGGAAGGACTGATGTTGAAGCTGAAGTTCCAATACTCTGGCCACTTGATGCAAAGAGCCGACTCACTGGAAAAGATCATTTAAAAAAATGATCTATTTCTCTATCACAAATCCCTTTCTGCTTAAAATACTTCAGATGGCATCTCTTTCTAGCACTGTGATACACACAGTTAGGACAGATTCAACAAAAGTTTAAGCAACCAGATATGAAAATAAACAGCCATTTCAGGGAGAGAAACTAAATTCCTGAAAGAGACAGGTGTGCCAGAAATAGTTTCCATCACAAGAAAACAATACATTACCCTAGTTATCGGACAATCAGAATCAACTTCAGGACAGCCTATGTGTTCAGTCAGTAAATCTATCCTGGGGCTTTTGCAGCTCCTGCCATTCCCTATGCCTAGGAAGAAGTTTGACCCCAATTTGCTAGGCAAGATGACACTTTTATCTCAAGGTGAAGACATCTCAGTGATGACAATTAGAGAGATGCAGGGACAGGGCAATAAGCAGAGCAGTTTAAAGCTTAAAAGAATAATTTCAAGGTGAATAAAAGGCAAAGCTACTTCATAAGGTATTTAGTATATGTGTGATACTCATTACCCTCAAGATATGAAATAGATATATAGCTTTAAATGCATTTTTCCTCATAGACCATTAAGAACTGTAAGTAGTCAAACACGTCATTGAGCCCATTTGTCATCCAATTTAGAAATCCCCTCCATGTTACTGACTAATGATTATATAACCCTTGCTTGAACAGAGTGATAGTTCACTATTTCACAAGCCTGGCTATTCCACTTTCCTAACCATCAGAACAATCAATGGAATTCTGTTCTTAATATCGAATACCACATAATTTCTCTGTAAGTTTTCTGTCTGAGGGCAAGCACGTGGTCTCTTGCTACTTATCTCTATTCAAAGTATCTCTGATAGCCATTCCCACTCACAGAAAGCCTCAATTCCCTTTTCGGAAATCTTATTTCTTCCATGGTGTATGGTTTTCAGAAGAAAAAACCTGTCTGCTTGTCTCCCACTTTGGAAACAAAGGGCAAATCCTTCCTTTCTTCGCCCTCATAAAAGTAGTATATGGATGCATCCTAGGTTTGGTACTACACACTTTCTCTTCAGTTTTTTAATCTTAGAATGTGGAATGAATTTTAAAAATAGACATCATTCAACACAGAGGAGAGGCATTGAGCCAACTGCAGTTTGCAGTTATGAGACAGTGGCTGCATTTCAGCTTCCACATCAATTTGTGTTACCTTGGTTATTGTTCATTTTAGAAACTGGTTCTCTAATCTCAAGGCTAAGCGCTGCAATAGCCTCTCAATGGTTTAATCATCTTTTAGTGTTTGTTTCTGTTGTTTATGATTCAAATCTCTAACCAAAACACTATATATGAATGAGTGGATAGTTTTTTTCCCCTGAAGTGTTCAGTCTCTGCTTCACTTCAGTTCAGTTCAGTCGCTCAGTCGTGTCTGACTCTTCACGACCCCATGAATTACAGCATGCCAGGCCTCCCTGTCCATCACCAACTCCTGGAGTTCACTCAGACTCAC
>SJYS01023561.1:1075948-1086248 GCA_006410695.1 Philantomba maxwellii
TTTTTTTTTTTTTTTTCCTGTGAGGTTGCTTGTCTCTCCTGGTTCCTCTCTTTCATGTTGGCACTTTCCTGAAATGTCTGATGATTCATCAGTAACCATTCATGTTTCAGAAGAAGGTGTGAGATGGCGATTAAGAGCCTCCTGCCTGTGTGCACCTCGGGGGCTGGGGTGTTGTTAGGTGACCAGATGGACTTTCTATCAGAAGATCCTCAAAACTGGAGATGCTTTCTCTGGGGGGTATGAGATGTGTTGAATTTCTCACAAACCCTCTGACTCCTGGTGGTGGAGGTGGTATAGACTTGGCTAAGGGAATTCTGGAGATAGAATTTTGTCTTGATCAGATTAGAATTTACTTCTCTTTCTTTGGCCCTGAATTTTTACTGGTTTTAGTATCCCAGAGGGGTTTCCCCAGTGGCTCAGTCGTAAAGAATCTACCTGCAGTGGAGGAGATGTGGGTTTGATCCCTGGGTCAGGAAGATCCCCTGGAGAAGCAAATGGCAACCCACTCCAGTATTCTTGTCTAGGAAATCCCATGGACAGAGGAGCCTTGTGGGCTACAGTCCATGGGGTTCTGAAGAGTCAGACACAACTGAGTGAGTAAACAACGAGAAGTATCCCAGAGNCCCACCCCTGGGCTTATATCTACAGAAAAATATAGTCCAGAGGATATATGCACCCCAGTGTTCATTGCAGTGCTATTTACAATAGCCAGCACATGAGAGCAACCTAAATGTCCATCGTCAGGGGAATGGATGAAGATGTGGTACAGGTATACAATGGAATATTATGCAGCCATGAAAAAGAGTGAAATAGTGCCATTTGCAGCAACATGGATGGACCTGGAGATTATCACACTAAGTGAAGTAAGTCACATAGAGAAAGATAAATATATGATATTCTTATATGCATAATGAAAAATGATACAAATGAACTTATTTACAAAACAGAAACAGACTCACAGGCTTAAAGAGAAAGAATTTATGGTTACTAGGGAAGGGACAGTTATCCAGTTGGACGTGTACATAGTGCTATATTTAAAATGGGTAACCATTTACCATTTAAAATGGGTAACCTACTGGGGAGCACAGGGAACTCTGCTCAATATTATGTAACAACCTCAGTGGGAAAAGCATTTGATAAAGAATACATGTTGTTTAGTTGCTTCAGTCTTGTCCGACTCTTTTTCAACAGCACAGACTGTAGCCCGCCAGGCTCCTCTGTCCCTGGGATTCTCCAGGCAAGAATATTGGAGTGAGCTGCCATTTCCTTCTCCAGGGGATCTTCCCAACCAGCAATCAAGCCCGTCTCTTGTGCCTCCTGCATTAGCAGATGGATTCTTTACCACTGAGCCACCAGGGAAGCCCACAGAATAGACACAAGTATATGTATAATTGAATCACTTTGCTGTGCATCTGAAGCTAACACGACATTAATCAACTATGCTCCAATCTAAAATGAAAAGTACAAAAAAAACCTAAAGGTATAAAAGATAAACAATGAAAAGTAAAACACAGAAAGGAGGGAGGAGCCTGGAAGGTGAGTTTAAGGATAGTATTTCAGACTCTGAATGACTAGAAGCAGCAGTCACGACCATCACGACATCGAAACTTTCCGGAACAAGACAGAATCGAGCCCCGCACGCCTGAAACCCTTCCCGGAGAAAGAAGGGTGTGCAGGGCCCTGTCGTGAGTGACGATGCGGTCATCCTTCCTGCCCAAGCCTGGGCCTGACTCCTGAGACCCGGGCCAACGTGATGGGCAGGGAGTGGGCTGGCTGGGCTGACAGTGATGAGGACGGTGAGCCACCAGGAAGTGAGGGCGTTTTGAGGGGAGGACCTGCCACCTCAGGGAGGGCTGGAACCTTGGCTCCAGGGCTCAGCAGAGATGCCGGGGCAACAACCGCTCTCGGAGGCTGAGAGGTGCTGCTGCTAAGGAGAAGTCCCAAGCTCCTGGGGCTCACGCTGCGGTGTCTTTGGCTGGGTAACCTTTCAGGGACCTGGTCGTCTAGCTCCTTAAAAATCTTCCAGCTATGGGTTGAAGTTTGGAATTTGAGATCACCTTTGCTCTTGGAAATGGAGAGACTGAACGCGTACGTGAACGATGTCCAGAATATATATTATAAAATGCAAGTTAAAATATTGTATAAATATAAAAACAAAACTGACCCACAGTCTGCAGCAACCAGAAGCCAGCCTGTTATCTCTAAACCAGCCTTGTCAGAAATCAGAGAACTGCTGTAGCAGCAGCGGGCAGCCAAACTATAACCCCTGTAACGATTGGTCCCAAATGGCCAGGGCTTGATTAATAACTGACAACTGATCCCACTGCAGTATTCTTGCCTGGAGAATCTCAGGGACAGAGGAGTGTGACGGGCTACAGTCCATGGGGTTGCAAAGAGTCAGACACTTCTGAGAGTCTGAGCAGCCCTGATTTTTGTCCCGGCTTCCCATTAGGACCAGGGAAAGCCAAATACACGTCCTTGGCCAGCCACAAAGGATGCCCAGCGTCTAGTGAGGGGGCAGCAGTCTCCAGCCAGGGCATCCCTGGAGCTCCCCTTTCCCCGTTGCAGAGTTTTCCCACTCCCCCGCCTGCCTTTGTGTCTATGCCAAAACCAAGCGAGGGAGGCTGACTCCCCTGCTGTAGCCAGCTGTGAGTAAAGAGCTCTAGCTTGTTCTCCTCATCTGAGTGGTCTTTGTGGAAACAAAAGCTTGGATCTGACCAACAGCCAGACCTAAAACAGAGTGGGCAGGGCCAGCTCAAAGGACTCCTGACTCAGAACTTCCTCCCAATTCCTGGAGCTGGGATGAGATTGGGGGTGGGGGTGGGGGCACACCCCAAGGCTTGAGGGATAGTTTCAGTGGGTACTTCCAGGATCCCGATGGCAGGGAAAGAGGAGGAAGTTTCAGGAGGGTGGGGGTCCTGGAATTCCCTGGCAGGCCAGTGGTTAAAATTCTGTGATTCCTCTGCAGGGGGTATGGGTTCAGCCCCTGGTCGGGGCCTATGTGCTCTACCACATGCTATGGAGCAGCCAAAAAAAGAAAAATGCATGGGAGTCCTGACTGGCACTTTGCGTTCCTGGGAATTTCAGAGACCTGGAAGCCCTTGAAAGCCATTTGCTGGAGCAAGCAGTCTCTGGAACCTGGCACGGGCCTTCCTGGCTGGCCACTGTGGGATGGCCCCAGGTGCGTGTGGAAGATCGAGGGCTGCAGGAGAAGGCCCAGGCCCACCAGGAGGCGAGAAGACCAGCCAGGTGTGGACAGAATTACAGGTGTCAAGTTTTAACTTCAAAAAATGATCTGACATAAATTTGCCTTCAGAAAAAAAGTTGCAATAGTAAAAAGAATTTCTACATGATTCATCCAGATTCTCCAAATCATTTCATTGTGTTTGTTTTATCCCTTTTCATTGTCTCTTCTATGAGTGTGTGTGTTTGCTTACGCATGTTTGCGTTAGTTTTTCCTGAACCATTTATGAGTATTTGTGTGATGCAATGCTGACGCAGTCTGGGAAGAGGTGACCAGATAGTTTTATAACCAGTAACTTGTCCTTGGGTTGAGATGTAGTTCCTATTGGTAGAGGACCAGATGATATTCTAGTGAGCACCACTGTGTCTCCCTTATGAATTCTTTCTGCAATATTGCTTGTGAAAGCCAAGAAGAACACAGCCTCAGCGTCCACTACCAGTAGGACTGAATCAGTATGGCACATCTATTTAAGACGATATTACCAGTTGTAAAAAAGAATGAGCCAGCTTGCTGTGTACTGATGTGAAATAATATTTTTGTCAAATTTGTGAACAATTCTTGTTGTTCAGTCGCTGTCTTATTTGACTCTTCGTGACCTCATGAACTGCAACATACCAGGCTTCCCTGTCCTTCACTATCTCGCAGAGTTTGCTCAGATTCATGTCCATTGATTTGGTGATGCTATTATATGCTAATATAAGAATATAAATATATATATAGAATATTCTAAGACTGAAAATGTTTTGGTACCAAAAACCGTGTAAGTTGTGGGCATGTCTTTTTATTCTTAAATACTTCAGGGTCTATTTCCTGAAAGCAAGGAATCCTTTTATATAACCACAGCACAGTGATCAAAACCAGGTCCTTCATATGATGCGTGCTGTGTGCTAAGTCGCTTCAGTCATGTCCGACTCTTTGTGACCCCATGGGCTGTAGTCTTCCAGGCTCCTCTGTCCTTGGGATTCTCCAGGCAAGAACACTGGGGTGGGTTGCCATTTCCTTCCCCAGGGGATCATCCTGACCCAGGGATTGAACCCACATCTCTTATGTCTGTGCGCTACAGGCGGGTTCTGTGCCACAGAGCTACCTGGGAAGGCCTTCGCGTGATATTTTTATCCAATTACAGACCTCATGCCCATTCTGCCATTTGTCCCAGTCGTTCATAGCATCTGGTTGTCCTCTCGTGTCTCCTTCTGTGGAACCAGGTCTCCATCTTTCTTCGTGTTTCACGTTGTTTACCCTTTAGGAGAGTGTGGCTGAGGGTGTCTAGAAGGTTCCCGCTCTCTGTCTGGTGTCTGCCTGGGGTTAGATTCAGGTTTGTGCCTTTGGTGAGAACCCCTGGGGTTAGGCCGACTTCCTCTCATGCCTCAGGTCCCTGACTCTGAAACCACTTGGGTGTCTGGGAGTCTGGGTGAGGTTCTGAGACGAACTTGTGTTCTGGGCCTCCATGCATTCTGGTCAAGAGAGCTCAGGCCAAAGGTCAGTTGGCCTTCTAGCAAAAAGGCCATACCCCATCTCTGTCGCAATCAACAACCAACAGAATGTCAGGATGGATTTTTGAGGGGAAAACAGTGACCTCTTGATGTGTGTCAGAATGGATCTTTTGAGTGATAACAGTGACCTCTTGATAACAATTGACAGAGTCCTGGACTCTCGTTGCTGAGATGAAAGGCCCATGTTGTAGAGAACATTCTCCACTCCTGATAAACAGGATATCGGACTCCCCTTGGAGATGATGCCTGCTCACCTGACTCCATCCCAGATCATAGGTGGGTTCCAGCCACCCAGCCCTGGCTTGGCCTTGACTTGAATGGATGTTCCCTGCCAGGCGTGGTCTGCAGCACACTGGAACTTTCTTGAGCCTACTGAACAGGATGTATGAACATCTTTTGTCCTTGCTGGCTAATGAACGAGTTTAGTTCAACAACGTCTGTGTGTGTGTGAGACAGAGTTGGTCCTAGACTTGCATTTACTGTAACCTGGTAGCTGGCTGTGGTGGGGGCTGCCGGTGTCACGGTCTTTGGAGTTGTCCCGGCTAATGTCACCTTCCAGGAAGTTCCTTCGGTCCTACCACCAAATGGGCTTTGTGAACATCAGCTCTCTGTTTCCTTTTGTGGGAACCAGGGTGGTGGTGGAGCTGATCATGAGTCATCGGGACCAGGGGTCTGTGGACCATCCCCAGGGGCCGGGCTAGGCACCGGGGTCACTCTGGCAGGTGCCCAGGGATGTGGCTGGGCCAGCGGGGCCCATTTCACCCTCCCAGCCTCTACCTTGCCTTCCACAAAGGTCATTGCCTTGCAAGCACTCGCCCCGTTTTTCCTAGCTCTGGCCTATCTCCACTACCACCCACAACCCGAATGCCTATGCACAGCCAGGGAGCAGCGCCTGCAGGTCCCAGCCTGACCTGGCAGGAGGGCCTCGAAGGAACCTGGTCAGAGGCAGGGCTGACTCGACACCGAGCCAGGTGCCTGGGCTCCCTAAATCCCCTCCATCTGCAGGAGGCAGGTCCCAGCCCTGGGGTTGTGGCCAGGAGCTGGGGGTGGGCAGGCACTTTCTCAGCCCCGGGGACAAAGTGCCATTTCCAGGGGAATCTCACGCCCTGCCGGGGGTCTCTCGGTCCCTTCGGGCTGGTTCCTTGCACCCGGGAGGCTCATGAGTTGGGCTTAGTTTTCGTGTGCTTGTTGTCATTTGCTGGGTGCTTTGCTTGTGCTCGGTATTTTGCTACAAGCTGAATTAACCCTGCAACAACCCTGGAGAGATGTTGTCATTGTCCTGATGTACCGAGGGGAAAGCAGACCCAGAGAGGTTAGGAATCATGCCAGCCACTACCCAGCAGAAAGCTGTGGTCACCTTTGCCTTTAACTCCTTGGCAAATGCACGCATGCTCAGTCGTGTCTGACTCTTTGTGACCCCATGGACTGTAGCCTGCCAGGCTCCTCTGTGCCTGGGGTTTCCTAGGCAAGAATACTGGAGTGGGTTGCCATTTCCTTCGCCAGGGGATCTTCCTGACCCAGGGATCGAACCCACATCTCCTGTGTCTTCTACATTGCAGGCAGATTTCTTTAACCACTGAGCCATCAGGAAAGAGTTCAGCTCCCTGAACTCTTAGTAAATGTGCGTGAGGTCTGGTTAGTGACTGATACAACTTGAGCATTCATGCCTTCGTCTCTGGGTGACTGTCGAGGGTCAGGGTACAGACTCTTCTCCAGGGGTAGGGAGCAGGCTGGGCTTTTGTCGGGCTCCCACCGCTGTGCTCTGCTGAGGTGGGATCCAGTTCCAACCCTGGGAGGCGAGCGGGCTTGAGGAGGGTGAGTGTGGAGAGGGTATTTCACCCATGCGACCGAGAAAGGCATGGTGCCTTTGGCCTCATTCCACTTTGGCAGGAGCAGCAGAGCTGCTTGCTTCTTGATGGAATGTGATAGGCTTAACTGGCAGAGTGAAATACAAGTTAGAAAAAGGAGATGGTAAACAAACCCCTCCCGTCTGCAGGGATGTGACATTCTGGAGTGAACAGTTCTGTTGCTACACGCTGGGAAGTGAGGGGGTGGTTTCAGTCTTGTTGGAGGTGTTTGCTGTCTTTCTTGGTGTGTGTTAATCTTCTGAGGCTGCGGATGGCCATCCGATCCGTGGGGCTGATCTCTTCTCAGCGGTAGTTCTCGGCTGCCACCTCCACCCCTAGGCATGAGGGCTAGACTGTGTCCCGTGATATGGTGGCCGCTCCCCTGCAGCCCCTGGGTGGTGGGGCCGGGAGTGTGGACTCCAGAGCCACAGGGCCCAAGGTGGAGGCTCATCCCAACCCCAGCTACTCTCCTGGGTGGTTTAGAGCTGCAGCACTGAACGTCTCCATTCTGGGGCCTGGAGGTCAGCGATCAAAGTGCTCGCAGGCTCAAGTTCCCTCTGGTGACTCCAGGGGAGGGTGCTGCCTTGCCTCTCCTGGCCTCCAGGGTCACCAGCCCTCATCCTTGGCCTCCCTTGGCTGGAAGGTGCATCCTTCCACTCACACGGCCATCTCCTACTTTTGTCTTCACATTCCCTCAGGTGGGTCCATCTCTGTGTCCACACTTCTTTTTATAAGGACACCAATTACATTAGATTACGGCCCACCCTAATGACCTCACATTGGAGGAGGAAATGGCAACCCACTCCAGTATTCTTGCCTGGGAAATCCCATGGACAGAGGAGCTTGGTGGACTGCAGTCCATGGGAATCACAGAGTCAGACATGTAGTATCCTCACTTTAACTTGATTGCCTCATTGAAAACCCAATTTCTGGTTAAGGTCACATTCTGAGCTACTCTGGGGGGTGGGATTCCAATATATCTTTTTGGAAGAAGAGAATTAGACCCATAACTTGAGCTACTTTGGACAAGTTACTTGACATCTGCATACTTCATTTTATTTATCTGCAGAACAGATATTGGGTTGATCAAGAAGTTTGTTCAGATTTTTTTCTGTACCATCTTACAGGAAAACCTGAAGGAACTCTGTGGACAACCCAATGCATCATAATACTAACCTCACCAGGCTGCTGGGATGATTGACTAAGTGAATATGTAAATAACATGCTTGGAACAGAAGACGCTTCATAGGTCCCCTGGGAAAGAGAGTAACTAACTCCTGTCATGATCCCTCCTCACGGTCACAGACCTGTAGGAGGTGTAGATGCTTGCTGAGGGTGTGAAGTTGAATTCAGACTGAGAGGTGGCTCTGAGAGAGGCTGGCATGGAGCTCAGTGTTGCCCTGTGTGGCTGACTGCACCCAGAGAGCCCTGAGCCTGATCTGGAATTAACTCTCTCATTCTTCTTTTTCAAAGAATTGTTTTCAAAGCTAGTGAGGCTTGGATACTCCTCAGAGAGCCAGAGCTTCGGACCTCAGTCTTCAACCTGGTGAAATCCTACCAACAGGGCTTTATCATCTACAAAGGTGGGGGATTCCCTGGGCAGGGGCAACTGAGCCTCTTCCTACTCTGACAACCTGTGAGTCTATGAATCTCCAAGTACAAGAACAAAACCCAAGGCGTTCTAGCCAAACAAGGCCCAGTGAACAGTTTGCTTAGTTCCACTAGAACTTGGTTCACGGTGGCCCCAAACTTGGACAGCTCCTTGAGGCTTGTTATAACGGATCCGCTGCCTCCTTCTGTCTTTCAGGGTCTGGAAGAGCCAGAACTTGGGGCTGGGTGGGGAACCCCTGGGGTGCTACAGTTGCTCGAGGATTAATAGCAGATTGACTGAATCGCACAGAACCTGGCGGATTCTTCCCCATCCCTTAACCAGGGCTATCATGGACTCTGGAGGTGGGATTCCTTGGCACCCCTTCCTGGGTCCACTCCTCTGGGTTCAAGCCTAGGAGGGCAGGTCTGCCCGTGTGTGATCCTAAGACATTGTCTTCCTGGCCACTGTGGGGTGAGGGGTGCTTCCTTGGAGTATTAGGGAAGGGAGTCTTACCCCTCCATCCAGCCGCTGGAAAGATAGGCATGAACGTGTGATTCAGGGAGGGGACCATTTCCTGCCCAATGATTCTCAGTCCTTGGTTTGAGAAGCACACCAGCTCCAAGCGGAGGGGAAAGGCGTGTACCGAAGGCTGTTGGAAGCCTGTCACATTCACTCTGGAAATAGATCCAGGCCTGCAGAGTGTTCCGAAGAAAGAATTGATTATGATTTGCCATCAGTGCGTCATCAGTTTATGGCACGTGGCTGTTTTTCCTACATATATAACGTGTACTTTCTATAATTTTGTTTATTTTTCACTTAGCAACCCTTTCTGGTACAGATGGAATCAGAATACATTTCACCCGAGTCCTGTTTCAAGTGCCAGTACTATTGATGCCCTACCTTTCCTGGGTTAGTGTAGCCAGATCAAGCCTGAGACACCCCGAGGTGAGGCGCTGCAGACTCTGTGGGTGAGAACGCGCGAATCCCAGTTGCCAGACTGAATCCAGCGAGAACTGGTATATGAGTGACCCTCATGGCGGGAATTGTCCTGCTCAGAGGACCTTAGTGTCAGTTATTTACCCAGCATCTCGCTTGTTATAAAGTGAGCCATTAAAATAAAATTTTCTTTACAAAGAATTTGGTTTTTTAATTTTTCTTTTTCCAGTTAGCATCTCAAGTACCTGCCAATTTTTCCAGGAAATGGAGATTTTAGCAAATCTTTTTTAGAAAATTTTTATTATAATTGCTTTGCAATGTTGTGTTTCTACTGTACAGCAAAGTGAATCAGCCATACGTATACATGGATCCCTTCTTTTTTAGATTTCCTTCCCATTTAGATCACCATAGAGTATTGAGTAGAGTTCCTGTGCTATGCAGTAGGTTCTCGTTAGTCATCTATTGTATACATAGTGTCAATATGTCAGTCCCAGACTTTCACTCCTTTATTATTGTCATTTTTCTCTGCTAGCATGTGAGTTCTTGGGGCTGAAAATAATGCCTGACTTGGGACAGGTGCTCAAAAACATATTAGAAAAACAAATACGAATGAATGGACTGCCACCTCCGACCTTGGTCTTTTCTGAGCTCAGTGGCTGTGAACTGGGATCTGCTCCCCCTGGTTGGCCATTAGATTTGGAAGCTCAACTATCTGCCAGACCCCTCTGATCAAGCCTTGCAACCCGGCCTCACCTGTGTCTTTCTTAGGACCTGTGCTCCATGAATCACGCTTGGAATTTCCTTACTTGTTGGTATTTGCCCCCTGCAGGAGCCAAAGACACGGCCCTGGTGGGTGTGAGCTGTCCAAGTCCTCAGGCAGCCGCTCTCAGCGCTGGCAGGGGGTACAGAGACCACGTGAGAACTTGAAGGTATTGCCTGGCCCAGCTCCACCTCTCCTGGCCAGGTCTCATTGGTGAGAAAGTGTCCTGGCGTTGATATTTGTCAAACACCTCTTATGGGCAGCAGAGACGAGAGCCCCTGGAATAGCTTGTCTCAAGGTTTGTCCACATCAGAATCATCTGGGGGTTGGGGGGTATTTCCCTAACCCCAACTGTTCAGTCCCTCATCTAGTTTCTTTTTGGGGAAAGTAATGTGATTTATGTTTTGGCTGCACTGGATCTTTGTTGCT
>SJYS01023561.1:1086948-1103541 GCA_006410695.1 Philantomba maxwellii
GAAAAACAAATACGAATGAATGGACTGCCACCTCCGACCTTGGTCTTTTCTGAGCTCAGTGGCTGTGAACTGGGATCTGCTCCCCCTGGTTGGCCATTAGATTTGGAAGCTCAACTATCTGCCAGACCCCTCTGATCAAGCCTTGCAACCCGGCCTCACCTGTGTCTTTCTTAGGACCTGTGCTCCATGAATCACGCTTGGAATTTCCTTACTTGTTGGTATTTGCCCCCTGCAGGAGCCAAAGACACGGCCCTGGTGGGTGTGAGCTGTCCAAGTCCTCAGGCAGCCGCTCTCAGCGCTGGCAGGGGGTACAGAGACCACGTGAGAACTTGAAGGTATTGCCTGGCCCAGCTCCACCTCTCCTGGCCAGGTCTCATTGGTGAGAAAGTGTCCTGGCGTTGATATTTGTCAAACACCTCTTATGGGCAGCAGAGACGAGAGCCCCTGGAATAGCTTGTCTCAAGGTTTGTCCACATCAGAATCATCTGGGGGTTGGGGGGTATTTCCCTAACCCCAACTGTTCAGTCCCTCATCTAGTTTCTTTTTGGGGAAAGTAATGTGATTTATGTTTTGGCTGCACTGGATCTTTGTTGCTGCATGGGCTTTTCTCTGGTGGCAGTGAGCGGGGGCTACTCTCTAGTTGTACACAGGCTTTTCAGCGCAGCGGCTTCTCGTTGTCGGGCACACGCTCTAGGCACGTGGGCTTCAGCGGTTGTGACATTGTGGCTGAGGTTCCTGAGTTCTAGAGCACAAGTGCGATGGTTGTGGCACAAAGCTTAGCTGCTCTGTGACATGTGGGATTTTCCCATATCAGGGATCGAACCCATGTCTCCTGTGTCTCCTACATCGGCAGGCAGATTCTTTACCACCGAGCCACCTGGGAAGCCCCCTCCTCTAGTTTCTGATCGAGTGCTCTGAGGTGGGGGCTCAGAATCTGCATTTCCTGGATAACAGGGTGCTGTTTACTTTTTTGATCTCGCCGTGTGGCCTGCAGGATCTTAGTTCCCTAAGCAGGGATTGAACCTGTGCTCCCTTCAGTGGAAGCACAGAGTCCTAACCACTGGACAACCAGGGAAGTCCCCAGAATCTGCATTTCTGACGAGCTCCCAGGCTGCTCTGATGTCGTCCAGGCCACGCTTTGAGAACTCCTGCCCCAGGGCTCGGTCACGGCCTCCCCGATTCTCGCTGAGCCAGGGCCCTCTGCTTCCTAGCCGTGCCCCTTGGTCCCCATTCCTCCAGCTGGGGCACTTGCTATGCCCTCTATACTGGTCTGGCCTTCACTGAGCTCTGGGTTAGCCCTGACAAGATAGAGAAAAAAGTGTTTTTCTTTGCTTTTCTCAACCCGAAGGAGATGGGAATGCTTCAAAAGGTGTTCTGTCTGGGGGAGAAATGGGTTCGCTGAAAAACTGATGCTTTCAAAGTGTGGTGCTGGAGAAGACTCTTGAGAGTCCCTTGGACTGCAGGGAGAGCAAACCAGTCAATCCTATGGGAAACCAACCCTGAATATTCATTGGAAGGACTGATTCATTGGAAGGACTATTCATTGGAATATTCATTGGAAGGTACCTGAATATTCATTGGAAGGACTGATGGTGAAGCTCCAAGACCTTGGCCACCTGATATGAAGGGCTGACTCACTGAAAAAGACCTGAGGCTAGGAAAGATTGAGGGCAGGAGGAGAAGGGACAACAGAGGATAAGGTGGTTGGATGGCCTCGTCACCTCTATGGACATGAGTTTGAGCAAACTCCAGGAGATGGTGAAGGACAGGGAAGCCTGGCGTGCAGCAGTCCATGGGGTTGCAGAGAGTCAGACACCACTGGGTGACTGAACAATATCAACAACAACAAAGGGGGGAACCGAACGCAAGGAAGGGAACACATTTGGGGGTGGCTGGGGTGTGGGCTCTGGGCTGGTTGGTTTGTATTTGAGAGGCACACTTGTGGGTTTGTGGTTGGAACCTCTAGGAGCTGGCTAGTCCACGGAAGGGTCGGAGAGGCCCCAGATGTCAAAGCTACGACACAGACCTGGTTAATGTAAGACTTGGTTAGTCCAGGAGGGTTCGCAGAGAAATGGGCAGTGAGAAGTGGCGCTGGCTCTGAGCTTCAGATCCATTTTAAAGTCTCTCTCCTAAAAGCACCATCCCATCTATAAATCATGCTCTGGGGTGTCACTGCCTCTTGTCCTCCAAGCTCAGCCAGTCTCTCCCATGCCAGGTTAGGGGTGTCCCCTCCTTTTCCTCTTTAGGTGAGGAAGGGGGTCCCTTGCTCAGGGTTCATGCACTGAGACCAGCTGCTGTCGTGTGAGGTCATAGACCCCTTACCAGCCCTCAGGGGACAAGTGTAACAGCGTGAGGTGTGCTGGGGCAGGGGGATGACCAGAGCCACATGGAAGGTACCTCCTGACGGGACTCCAGGGAATCTCTTCATGTGATTCACTGCACCAGAGCCTCCGTTCCAGCTGCCAAAGCCTGCGGAGCCCGCCTGTGACAGCCTGCCCTGGGGGCTGGAGTGTTGTGAAGATGACAAATCAAAGCTGGCTCAGCCCGAAGCCTGCATGCCTGTTGGGAGGGCTGGCAGGTGCCGTGCCCAGGTGGGGCTTCTTATGTAACGTGACACATGGATGAGCCGGCCATGGGTGCACCCGAGGCCCGGCAGGGTGACTCAGGCCCCACCATCACTGCTTCCCAGAAACGTGGCACTCGGGTGTCAGCTGAGCAAATGTTCTGTGTGTCACTGTGATTGTTAGAAAGCAAAGGAGGGTCCCATGACGCAGTGGAAGCGGGGGCGGGGGTGGAGGTGGGCAGTGGAGACTCCAGGGGTATCAAGGCCAAAGGAAGTGGGCGGTGTGGGATGGGGAGGCAAGATCTGGAAACTTCCCTTTCCATTTGGACCAGACTGGAAGGCAAGGAAGGCTGCCGATGGCATGTCTTCCTCCCACCCTGGGTGGGCGGACGCTCGGCTGGTTTTCAGCAGCAGAATCCCATACGGTGAATAATCCTGTGTCACTCATTACAGAAATCAAATCTCTGTGAAGAGGAGATCTTCCTCTCTCTGGTTGTAAGGCAATGGAGTGTCTCTTTCCCCCTACCACTGAGTAGAGAGCAGGGCTCGTCCTCCACGAGTGGCCTGCCAGTGCCCTGGGGGTTCGGCTTCTAGGGGTCTTCTCCTGGACCACTCACATCCCAGTGCTGGCCCCATGTCCCTGGCCCGAAGGTGGAGGGCAAGGTTAAGGGAGGCAGGGGTACAGTTAGGGGACAGGAGGCCTCAAATCAGAGCAGGAGAGGCCTGCTGGAACTTCCCCCGCCTGCACAGGGGGAGGGCTTGGTTTGTGGAAGGAGGACCGGGGAGTCTGGGCTGGGCGCCCCGGGGAGGGAGCATCAGCGTGACATAGGTCCAGTGTCCAGCTGGCCTCTGCATGCTCCAGGCCCCATGGGCAGGTTGGAGGGGAGAATGGGCAGTGGCCCTTGGTGTCCTCATCCCGCTGAGAGTTTCTCTCTGAAACCAGGGCGAGGAGGAGGAAGCCAAGGACAAGCTGAGAAGAACAGGCCTTCCCACAAGAAGACTGATTTCCTCTGAACTGAATACAAAACAGAATCTCTCCTGTAGCTCTCAAGTGCTCTGTGCAGTCTCTTTAAGCCACACCATCTAGACAACCTGGGCGCATAGGTGTGATGGGAACCGCGTTGTTCCAGTCCACACTTGTGCAGACCAGTATCCTACACTGTGTAGCACCGTCAGGCACAGACTCAGAACGGAAAGGAAACTTCGAGCTTGTTGATGGTGAGCCATGGTCCCCAAAACACACCAGCATCCTCATCCCTGGGACCTATGATTTTGATACCTTCTATAGCAAAAGGGATTTTCTAGGTGTCATTAGGTTATGGATTTTCAGGTGGGAAGATTATCCTGGATTATTTCAGTGGGCCCCCAATAGAGGCGGGGCTTCCCAGGTGGCTCAGTGGTAGAGATCCCACCTGCCAGTGCAGGAGATGCAGGAGACATGGTTCGATCCCTGGGTTGGGAAGATCCCCTGGAGGAGGGAATGGCAACCCACTCCAGTATTCTTGCCTGGGAAACCCCATGGACAGAGGAGCCTGGAGGGCTACAGTCCACGGGGTCGCCAAAAGTTGGACACGACTGAGCCACTGAGCATGCCCACACAAATAGAGCCAGGAGAGTCCTCAAAAGTGAGAGGGAAGAAGGTCAGGAAAAAGGCCACCTGCTGCCGGGAGCAGGGAGGAGACGGTGACGTGCTGGGGAGAAGTGAGGACCACTCCAGAAGATGGAAAGGATGAGGGAAGGATCGGCCCCGGGCCTTCAGGAGGACCGCAGCTCTGCTGACCCCTTGACTGCCACCTCCTGGAGCCCACCATGGACTTCCGGCCTCCAGAGCGGTTAGCAGATCAGATGGTTTTGTTTTAGCCATGGTTGGTCATGACTCGATATAGCAGCTGAAGGAAACTAATACAGCACTCACTGAACTCAGCCCTCTCTCTTTATAGCGGAGGAGGCGGAAGCCTGTTTGCAGTATATATTTTCATTTTTAGTTTGCTAACTTGTAAAGTATTTATCTGTAATTGTCCTGCTGACCAGAGCAGGCCTGAGAATTTTCAGTTTTACGGGGTCTGATTACTAAATCAACCCTGTGGATTTGGTGACCATATTTTCTTGAATCAAAATGAAAGAACTCTGATCTGATAATGAGTGAGACTCCCCTGGTGGCACAGTGGGTAAGAAGCCGCCTGCCAATGCAGGGGAAACGGGTTCGATCCCTGGTCTGGGAAGATTCCACATGCCATGGAGCAACTGAACCTGTGTGCCGCAACTATTGAACTTGTCCTCTAGATCCTGGGAACTGCAGCTACTGACCCGTGCACCACACCTGCTGAAGCCTGTGCACCCGAGAGCCTGTGCTCTGCAACAAGAGGAGCCACCGCAAGGAGAAGGCTGCGCGCCACAACTGGAGAGGAGCCCCTGCTTGCTGCAACCAGAGAAAGCCCTCACAAAGCACCGAAGACCCAGCACAACCAAAATTAAATAAGTAAATAAAATTATATAGAAAAAAATGAGTGGATCTATGGGGATCCTATGGCAGAGGCTGTCCCATTAAACCGGGGACCAGTAGCCCATGTTGTAATATACATCGCAGTGGCCAGCCCACAGCATCCTTGCCTCCAGCTCCCCTCTCATCACCCCCAACCTCTGCCTCCACATCATTGTAAGGAGGGAAGAAAAGGGGGGCTGGCGAAGCTTACTGCTGGGTTTGCAGAGGACGCTGCTGATTTCTGAACCAGAACGGACTTTGAAAAGTCCTCCTGAGTCTAAAAAGATGAAGACTCATTGCTTCAACCCTTGCAATAAACATCCTGGGTGAACTTCACCTCAAACCTCAGAGGTTTCGAGATGGCACAGAACATGCTGTGCCGTGTTTATTTCCCATCACTTGGTGGAGAAACTCTGCACGGGAAGGACGATGCAGAAATGAAGCCCTGGAGGTACTGCACGGTGGGTTCCAGACCTCCGCAATAATGTGAATCTCGCAATAAAGTGAGTCACGTGGATTTTGTTTTTTTTTTTTGGTTTTGCATTGTATATAAAAGTGTAATACACTCTACTGTAACCTATTAAGCACGCAATAACATTATGTCTAAAAAACAGTACATACCTTAACTGAAAAATACTTTCTTGCTAAAATATGCTAACCATCATCTCAGCTTTCAGCATGTCATCACCTTTTTGCAAGAGTCCTATCAAAGNTATAAAAGTGTAATACACTCTACTGTAACCTATTAAGCACGCAATAACATTATGTCTAAAAAACAGTACATACCTTAACTGAAAAATACTTTCTTGCTAAAATATGCTAACCATCATCTCAGCCTTCAGCATGTCATCACCTTTTTGCAAGAGTCCTATCAAAGATCACCATCACAACTATAATAATAATAATGAAAAATGTGAAATACTTGGAGAATGGCCAAAATGTGAAACAGACACAAGTGAGCAAATGCTGTTGGAAAAGTGGCACCCCTGGACTTGTTCGAACCCAGGTTGCTGCAAACCTTCAATGGGTAATAAATGCAGTATCTGCTAAATAAAACAAAGTCCAGTAAAATGAGGTTAACCTGCACTGCTGCGCAGTCTGGCTTGAATGACTGTGAGTCTGAGGCATTAGCTTTTTGTGTTTTTTTTTTTTTTTTTTTTAATTTTTGGCCACATGGCATGCAGGATCTTACTTTCCCAACCATAAACTGAACTTGTTTTCCCCTGTGGTGGAAGCCTGGAGTCACGCAGATTTTTTTACCATCTGAGCCACCAGGGAAGCCCCTTAACCACCCAACTGCCAGGGAATTCCCTAAAGTATTAGTTTTTTAAAAGGACTATTCAAACAATTCTTGTGTCTTGAGGATCAAGGTTTCCCATAGAAAAAACTGAGGCTGTGTAAATTCCTCTTTAGGGATCATAAGATAAGCAGTTACCCTTCAGCATGGCCAAAGGCACATGGCGTGGTTTCACTTCCTCTCTTCGGGGCTATTCATGTGGGCTGCCCTGTGCTATTTGGTGAATAGGATCCCGAAGAGGCGGGTCAGCTGACTCGTGTGTTTGGCTGACCACAGTGACAGTATGGAGAGGATTCAGTTATCCACATGCCTTTCATCCTGGGATGATGATGGTGTTTGATGAGATTTACCTGCTGAGGTGAATGTACACCCTTGGAGCTTCTTTGGCTGGACTGCAAATTTATAGCATACTTTTTGATCTTACCATGTTAAAGTTATGGGACAGAAACAAGTATTCCCCCTTCAACTGGTCCTTGGGAAAAGATTAAACAGGGATACAGTGTAACATTTACTCTTTGCCTAATAAACTCTTTCGGTGGGTATTCCCAGCTCCCGGAGACCCAGCTTCGATTCTTGGCTTGGGAAGATCCCCTGGAGAAGGAAATGGCAACACTTCAATATTCTTGCCTGGGAAATCCCATGGTCAGAGGAACCTGGCGGGCTACAGTCCATGGGGTCGCAGAGTCAGACATGACTGAGCCACTCACACAAACAGACAGCTTCCATAAGAACCTCATCATGAAGTTATGCAAACACTGAATTAATCCAGTAAGCTCACCTGTGGTACCCCTATATGCCTGGACCTCAGTTTGTTCTGCTTTAAACTGGAGGATGGATTTGACCATCTCAAAAGTCTCCTTCTTGCTCCAACATGGTGTTTTTCTCAGATTTTATTTACCCATCTGAGTTGAGACCCCCCAGAATTACCTTCCTTGTTGTTGTTCAGTCACTAAGTCATGTCCAACTCTTTTGAGACCCCATGGACTGTAGCCTGTCAGACGCCTCTGTCCTTGGGACTTACCAAGCAAGAGTACTGGAGTGGGTTTCCACTTCCTTCTCCAGCAGAATCTTCCCAACCCAGGGATCAAACTCACATCTCCTGCCTTGTCAGGCATATTCTTTACCGCCAGGGAAGCCCTACCTTCCTTGTCAGCAGCAGAATAAAACTAGGGTCAGTGGGTGCTTTTGACTCTGAACCATTTGCTCTGGGTATGAAATTCCTAAGATTTCTCTACAAGGGTTTTTGTTTCTGCATATTCACCTATAAGAACATCAGTATCTGAATAGATCAGACAGAAAGTGTCCGTTAGGATAGTAACAGGGATTTTTAAGGACATTTGGAAGTCTGTTTTTCCTTTCCACCCCCCAGCACCAGCCTGGGTCCAGGCTCATCCTCTCCCTGGGACTCCATCCTTTCTAGCCCCAGGGACTGCTCCTAAGGGGAGAGTTGCCGCCATCTGTCTTGCACAGACATGAATTTCCACCTCCAGGGTACAGATTACTCAGCCAAATCCCACAAACTCTGATAAATATTTGGAAAAACCGTCTTCTTCCTTCAGTAACAGTTAAACATCACGTAAGACTGGGGGCAGGGGTTCCCTATCCCCAGAAGGACTTCACGGGGGAAACAGCAACTCTGACCCTGGTTAAAGTTCCAAAGTCCTCTTTTTCCTTTTGAACAGGACTGTGACGGGCAAAACACACATCCCTGTAAAATCACCTCGCAGCTGGAAGTACGCAAGTTTTAGCGAGTCACAAAAAATAGGGAAACTCACACAGAGTTTCCTTGGCCACTTCCCCATTTGAGTGATCACACACCCAGAGCAGCAGCTCGGAGGGCGATCTCGGTGAGAAGGGAAAAGGTGTGTTCACAGCCACCCAGTCGGGGGAGGGACGCAAGCCTGATTGGGAAATCCCTGGACAACGAGGATATAAATTCCTGCCCGACCGCTGAGCTCCCACTGAAGGTGAAAGGCCTGGCAGCCTTCCCAGGAGACAAGCTCCAGGTGAGCAATGCAGAGCTGCAGGTAAGGGGGGAGGGCTCGATCTGGGAGTCAGGGTGCCTGGGCTCCATCATTTCTCCAGGGAACCTCAGGAAGCTTCCCTGATGTCTCTGGACCGCAGACGGCTCCCGCAGGTGGCTCCCCTCTCTCTGTGACCTTCCCCACCCATGGGAAGGTACCTTGGACCTTTTGCGGTTTCAGTTTCTCTGTCAAGAAAGGGGCTGGATCAGAGGGTTTCCAAGGACTTTCTATGATTGGAGTGAGTGAGAGCCTCTCAGTCCTGTCTGACTCTTTTGCGACCCCTTGGGCTGTATCACGCCAGGCTCCTCTGTCCATAGGGTTTTCCAGGCAAGAATACTGGTATGGGTTGCCATGCCCTCCTCCAGGGGCTCTTCCTGACCCAGGGATCGATCCCAGGTTTCCTGCATTGGAGGCAGATTCTTTATTGTCGCTGTGATTGGAGTGACAGGCAAAACTGCCATGGAATCAGGAAGAGGGGAGGAATGGCTGAGAGGGTCTGTCTCTGGCTCAGAGGAGCCTGTGCCTCTGGGACTTACACTGAGCTTAGAGGCTTTCCTCTTTGGAAAGATCACGGGATGCTTTCTTTTCCAAAGTATGAGTAACTTTTCTAACATCTGAGCTCTCGGGGTTGGCTGAGCCCAAACCTTCTGGCCGCCTTGGAAGAGCAGCAGGCAGAGTGTGGTTAAGTGCCAGTCCCAGAGGCTGAAGGGTCCAGGTTCAAGTCCGGCTGTGCCTGTTATAAGTGTATGACATCATGCGTGTGTTCCTATGGTGACTGTCTTTTAAGAACCCTGTACTTGAGTGAATCAGGAGTACCATCAATAGAGATGGTCCACCGAATGGCCAGCAGCTCACCAGTGATCTGCAGTCAGGAAACATTAAGTAAGTGTAAGTGAAGTTGCTCAGTCGTGTCCGACTCTTTGCGACCCCATGGACTGTAGGCCACCAGGCTCCTCTGTCCACGGGATTCTTCAGGCAGGACTACTAGAGTGGGTTACCATTTCATCCTTTAGGGGATCTTCCCACCCAGGGATTAAACCTGCATCTCTTATGTCTCCTGCATTGGCAGGTGGGTTCTTTACCACTAGGACCACCTGGGAAGCCCAGCAGAGTAAATGAATCCAACCCACAGGGGGCTTTGGTGCAGTGCCAGGCACGGGGGGTGGGGGGTGCCATCTGAATGTTTTCTCTCTGTGTTAACTGTCCTCCTTCTCAAATCCAAACTCCGCTTTGGAAGCCTGTCCTCTCCCTGGCTCCCAGCTCCCTCGGGAGCCCCTGGCCCACTCTGCCTCTAATGCTGTGTGATCCCGGGTCAGGGCGTGTCATCTTGGTAAACTGAGGCCGTTGAGTGACTTGCCCTTCAGAGTTCCTCTCGCAGCTCGCTGTCTGCGGTGGGGTGATGGGGTATCCCTCCATGCCCCCCAGTTCACCCTTCCCTGAGCTCTGGCTTCCAAACAAGGCAGGGGTGGGGAGGGGGGCTCCTCCCACATGCATCATGGAAGCGGTACCTTCCTTCAAACCTCATGACAGTCTTGTCCATTTTAATGGTATTTCCCACTTTTTAACCTGTCTGGTTATCCTAATGGGCAAGAAGAGAGTTCAGGTGGAATGGGGCAGGGGGCGGTGAAGTCAGTCACTGCCGCATTTGTTCCCAGCTGGTCTGGGACCCCCCTTTCCATGCTGCCAGCCGGCCTTCCCCCTCTCCCCCCAGTGTCTCTACTCCCACCAGCCCCTCAAAGCCAGGCTATTTGACGGGCAACACCTGGGTGACCAGGAATGCTCAGAGCTAGGATGGCAGAGGTGGCATCTAGTAAAGCACAGCTGAAGTAGGGCAAGCCTGCAGCGTAGAGTCAGGTGGTCTTTTTTTTTTTTTTTTTAAGATTTATTATGTCTGGCTGTGCTGGTTCTTCGTTGCTGCGTGCAGGCTTTCTCTCCTTGCGTGAGTGGGGGCTACTTTTCTTTGCACTGTGCAGGCTTCTCACTGTGGGGCACAGGCTGTGCACACGGCCTTCAGTAGTTGCAGTTTCTGAGCTCTGGAGCACAGGCTCAGTGGTTTTGGCACACGGGCTTAGTTGCTCTGTGGCATGTGGGATCTTCCCCAACCAAGGATCGAACCCTGCGTTGCAAGGCACCTTCTTAACCACTAGACTATCAGAGAAGCCCCAGGTGGCCTTTTTATGTCACCATCACCTGCTCTGTACATGGGGGATACTTGATCATGACAGTGCCTTTGACAAGAGGTTCTCAAACTTGAGCTTCTTCAGCATCACCTGAAGGACTTTATTAAGATGATGGCTGAGCCCACTCAGGGTTTTGGATTCAGTAGGTGCAGGGGAGGAAGGGGGATGAGGACCTGTACTGCTCCTGAGTTACCAGGTGGTGCTGAGGTGACTGGTCTGGGGACCTGGAGAACCAGTTCCTTAGGAGGTTAAGAGATCTCATGTCCAGAGGCGAATCAGCTGGAACAAGTGAGTATGCTGCTGCTGCTGCTGCTGCTAAGTCGCTTCAGTCGTGTCCGACTCTGTGCGACCCCAGAGACGACAGCCCACCAGGCTCCGCCGCCCCTGGGATTCTCCAGGCAAGAACACTGGAATGGGTTGCCATTGCCTTCTCCACAAGTGAGTATATCAGTGTCGAAACCAGACCTCAGTTTCCTCTCAATTTTGTTGCCCACTCACGAAGGCGTATTGCTTGAAGGAGGGAGGAAGAAGACAGCGAAAAGATTAAAGGGATATGGAAGTTTCCAGTTGATGGGGTCACAGGAAAAATAGTGACGAGGATGGTGTTGATCCTCTCGCTTCTCAGAATACCTGCTCCAGTGTTCTTAGCCCTGGTTGAGCATTAAAATCACCTGGAGAGGTTTTAAAACTCCCTGTACCTGGGACCAATTACATCAGGACCTTTGAGGGGTGAGGCTCAGGCATCTTTAGTTTTTAAAGCTTTCCAGGCACTTCTGATGTGTAGTCGAGGCTGATATCCACTGCTCTGTTCCACCTGCTGTGTTCCTCACTGGCACGCTTTTATAGCCTGATTAGGGACTTCTTTTTCTTTAACATCTATTTACTTTTTTGCCTGCATCAGGCCCTGGTTGTGGCATGCGAGCTCTTTAGTTGCAGCATGTTGGATCTTAGTTGTCACATGTTGGATCTGGTTCCCTGATCAGGGATCAAACCCAGGCCCTCTGCACTGGGGGCGTGGAGTCTTACCCCCTGGCCCACTAGGGGAATCCCAGAGGAGGAATTCTTAATGTGGGGTCCACTGAAGGGGCTTAGAATTCTGGGAGTCTGTGAACTTAGATGGGAAAAAAATTACATTTCTTTTTTCACAAACAGCTAAGTCTCCCCTCAGAACCTGGGTTCTGAACCTGTTACGTATCTGATTGACTCTCATTAGATAAATGGGCATTTGATTCACCAGTAGCATGAACAGAGAGAAATCTGAGAATCTGTATGGAACTCCATCGTAACATTTCTGGAGCATACTTGAGTTAAGAACCTCATGTGAAACATAAATAATTTCCTAAACACAGGAGGTCAGTTATCATGGCACTTGATTATGGGCCAAAAGAGCCCCGTTTAAAACTGGGATATTATCTTGCTATGTGACTTGGACATATAACTTTATGTTTTTGGATGTTTCATTCATCCGATGAAATGGATGGATTAGAGAGCAGGGGTTCTTTTGTTATTTTTAAAAATGGTTTTGGATAGTACCCATTTCACTCAAATTTTTCATGACACATCAAGAGGAAATTTAAGAGTGCTTGGGCTTAATTGGGGATTGCTAGTCTGAGTGTGTTCAGGGGCCAGGAATTAAGTCAAATCTGTGAGGTTGTAAGTGATAGGGCCTGTGACCCACTGCAATGAGTCTGTCCCTTGGAAAGACATTTAATGGAAGACAGCGCCACCACTCTGACTGGAAGATACACACCCCCAGGCCTGTGATTCCCAGTGTAGCTTTGACACCTTGTGATAATCAGATCAGATCACCCTTAAGTTAAAGGGCCGAGGGCCAAATCCTGGCTCCACCACTTCTATTTGCATTTCCTTGGAGGTGTTATTTAACATCTGTAAGCCTCAATGTCTTTATCTCTAAAAGGAAAATACTAATATCTAGTTTGTAAAGTACTGAGAACGTTTAAAAGAAATCATACGTGTCAAGACTTCAGCCAGTGCCTGGCACATGGGGGATGTTCAAGAAATGTTAGTTGTCATCACCATCCTCACCATCATCATCGTCAGATTATGAGCCACTGGCCTCAGAATTTCAAAACCCACTTTGAGAGGGCTGGCGTGATCAGAGGCACAGGGACTTAACATTATCTCTGCTCTTAATTCCTGTGGGTATCTGCTTACTTTATTTAAGGATAAGTGTAAGTGTAAGTGTAGTTCCTCAGTCGTGATAAGCCAGGCCTAAATATCAATGCTTCTCAAATCACAGGGGAGTCTTGGTAAAGCACAGCTGATTCTGGTTCCCTAGGTCTGGGCTGGGGCCAGAGATTCTGCATTTCTCGTAAGTGGTGTATGTCCGTGCTGCTGGCCCAGGGACCACACCTTGAGTAGGAAGGCTTTAGAATATTTGAGATAAAGTGTTCTTATCTGAGAGCAAGAAAGTTAACATACGGCTTTGGATGCACCCTAAATTTTCTAGAGCTGATAGTCATCAGAATGTTTCCATAACTGTCTGTGGTTGGCAGAATTATAAGACACTCCTCACTGATCATGCTTTGTCTAAGCCCCTCCCCTTGAATGAGAGTGGGTTATACAAACCTTATGGAATGGCTTTCTCACAATTAGGGGACCATATGCAGCAAAGGAGAGGGAATTTTGCAGGTGTATTTTAGGTCTCCAGTCAATTGACTTGAAATTAATCAAATGGAAGGCCAGCCTGGCACAACCAGTTGGGCTCCTCCTTATTTATTAAAATTTTATTTATGTATTATTTTTGGCTGTGCTGGGCTTCTGTTGCTGCGAATGGACTTTCTCCAGTTGCGGGGAGTGGGGGCTACCCTCTAGCTGAGGTGTGTGGGCTTCTCTTGTGGTGGAGCACGGGCTCTGGGGTGTGTGGGCTTCTATGGTGTGTGGGGTTCACGGGCTTAGTTGCCCTGTATAGCATGTTGGTTCTTCCCAGACTGGGGATTGAACTCATGTTCCCTGCGCTGGCAGGTGAATTCTTAACCACTGGGCCACCAGGGAAGCCCTTAGTTCTTTAAAAGAAGACCTGGGGTCACAGTCCAGAGGAAGAGACATGTGAAGTAGAACCGAGATTGTCCCTTGGCTCTGAGGGAACAAACTGTCCTGTTGAGGAGAGGGCCCCGGGGCGGGAAGCGGCAGTGGCCTCTAGTTGCTGAGAGTGGCCTTGGCTGACAGCCGGCAAGAAAGTGGGGACCCCAGCTGTAGAGTTGCAAGGAACTGAATTCTGCCAACAGCCCCAGGCAAGTGGGCCGGGACCCCAGGCTTTGATATCTGCCTGTGGGGTTTCCCTGGTGGCTCAGCTGGCAAAGAATCTGCCTGTAATGCTGGAGAACTGGGTTCAGTCCCTGGGTTGGGAAGATCCCCTGGAGAAGCGAAAGGCTATCCACTCCGGTATTCTGGCCTGGAGAATTCCATGGATGTATAGTCAGTCCATGGGGTCGCAAAGAGTCGGACACGACTGAGCGGCTTTCTCTTCACTGTGGGACCCTGAACAGAATCTATCCGAGCAGGCAGACCCACAGTATGTGAGCTCATAACGGGGCCTGATTTCATGTCACTGAGTCTGTGGTCTTCTGCTCCAGGGCAATAGAAAGCAAATCCAATGTCCTCATTCTTCTCCTGGATTGCTGTGCCTGAAGAGAACTTTTGTAGACAACGTTGACCTCAGATTATCTGGACATAAGTGCTGGGGTGAAAAATTGGTGTTTCTATTTGTTGTTGTTCAGTTGCTAAGTTGTACCCAACTCTTTGCATCCACATGGACTGCAGCACACCAGGCGTCCCTATCCTTCACTCTCTCCCTGAGTTTGCTCAGACTCATAGCCATTGAGTCAGTGATGCCATCCAAACATCTCATCCTCTGTTACCCCCTTCTCCTGCCCTCAATCTTTCCCAGCATCAGGGTCTTTTCCAATGAGTTGGCTCTTCTCATAGGCCAATGTATTGGAGCTTCAGCATTAGTCCTTCCAATGAATATTCAGGATTTATTTCCTTTAGGATTGACTGGTTTGATCTCCTTGCTGTCCAGGGGACTCTCAAGAGTCTTCTTTAGCACCACAACTTGAAAGCATCAATTCTTGGGCACTCAGCCCTTTGTATGGTCCAACTCTCACATCCGTACATGACCAAAGGGAAAACAGACACTCATGAACAAGGGAATGGGCCCATGGATAGGAGTAAACCTCAGCCTCCTATCAGGGTGTCCTGACTATCCTAGGTGGCCGCCATCCAGCAACAAGGGCTCAGGGTTCACCATGGTAGAAGACAAAGCTGGGGGGGGCGGGATTAACCAGAAATAAAACTCATGGGGTGACCCATGACCTTCCCGCTTCCTTCTTATGACAACCAGTCCTGTGACTATGCCTAACTTCAAGGGTACAGAGAAGTGAAACTCCTTGTCTGTCTCAAGGTAGCACTGGTCCAGATGCTGGGAACCTGAGTCTATCAACCCCTGTGTTGTCAGAGAGGAGGCAGAATTTCGGATAGCTCAGCTTCAGGATGCTTGTCTCACACCAGGGATGGATCTGGGTGTCCTGGCCGCCTGGGAGAAGCCAGAGGGAGCACATGTGTGAAGGGAATGCCGCCAAAATCCTGGCTTTCTCTGCCCACTGAAGTGGAATTAAAAAACATGGAGTTTGGAGGAAATAGAATTGCAGCTTTAATCCTCAGCTGGCAGAGGGGGAGAACACGATAGGCTCGTGCCTCAAGAACTGTGTCCCCTTCCATGAGGAACCTGGGGGCTTATATTCGATGAGGGCTCACAGTCAGGGAGAGGTGATGAGAAGCGAAGGTGTGAGGATCCTGTATTCTTTCTCTTGCATTGCTTTAAAAACAGTCATAGGCTGGCATCAGGTAGTCTGTTAACTGAGGCCGGCTGTCCGGTAGCCTGTAGTTGAGTCTACTGTCTTTTATGTGTTGTACTGGGCCTTCTTTCTATAATGTAAAAAAGAGAAAAACTTCAAGGGGTGATGTGGGGAGAGTGCTGTAAAGGTGAGCAGATACAGAATGTAATTAGCATAGACTCAAAGGATTACAGGTGCACAATGTGAGTTGGGGGGCAGAAATGCAAATCTAGTTACAGACTACAGATTAGGAAAAATTTAAGTAAAAACTAAGAGTGGCCAGGTCTGCTTACTCTTCCCTTTATCTTCTTTGGTCTCAGGAAAGAAAAGAAAAACTCCTTCCTCTCTTTTCCTTTTACCTGCAACAGAAACTCTCCCTCTGGACCCAGAGGAGAGCAAAGAGTTTCTTGGTGGGACTTCCTGGGTTGGTGGACAATCCAATCAGTTCTGGGCTGTCTTCAGGCTAATGACTGGGGATTCTTGTGCCAAGGACTTTCCCCACACCTGATAGACCAGAATCGCTTGGGTTTCCTAGCATGATTGGTTTATTTTGGCTTATTTTCACCTGCTCTCTTGTCTGTGCTGGGCACAGGGCTGGCGGGAAATTATGCCTTCTGTGACCCTTAGGGGACAAGCCATTCTGGGTGGGCATATTTTCCAGGGAGTAAGAGATGATCTTTTGAAGCATAAAAAGAAAAATCTCCTCTGTTCTCACAGCTTAATAACTTGGGGAGGAAATATTTCTAAAATATATGTATGGGGGTGAATATTTGTACTCACTACAAGCTGATGTCACAAAAATGAGCTTTTAATAACTTTTCTAATAATCTCATTTGGTTCCCGAGGCTCCTGTCAACTTAAAAAACAGTCACAACCTAAAAGTTGAGAGATATGTTTTATTTGATGGGAATTTTTTAGGACTTCAGGCCTGGGAGACAGCATCTCAAGTAACCCTGAGAGAATCACTCTGAGGAGGTGGTGGGGAGGAGTTAGATTGTATAGGAGTTTGCAACCACGGGTAGATAGTCTGAACATCGAAAGTATTTTTGTGAATTACAGAAAGCCAATCTCAAATTAAGGAATCCAGTGCCCTCCTGTGTATGGGAAGATGCAAGAGTCTGGGCTCACTGAAATCATTCCTTTCATATGCATCGCAAGACACACACCCAGTATCCTTTTTTTTTTTTTTTT
>SJYS01023561.1:1137711-1154150 GCA_006410695.1 Philantomba maxwellii
TGCGGGCAGATTCCTTACCATCTGAGCCACCAGGAAAGTCCTGTCCAAAGAGGATAAAGCAACATGGTCATTGCTGGGGTTACCTTTATGCTAAGT
Source organism: Philantomba maxwellii (assembly GCA_006410695.1). Classification (NCBI taxonomy): domain Eukaryota; kingdom Metazoa; phylum Chordata; class Mammalia; order Artiodactyla; family Bovidae; genus Philantomba; species Philantomba maxwellii. The sequence goes on from SJYS01023561.1 coordinate 1,137,808, forward strand.
AAATGGCCTGGTGAACCTTGGGTGGGGTTAGAGGCAAAGTTACAGGAATAGAAGGAGGAAGAGCGGATGGTGAGACAGCCCAGAGTGGACACCCAGCTAAGGGGAAAGTCTCAGGTCCTCCATGTCACCACTTGTCACCAGTAGGGGAGCTCAGGACACAGCTCTGAGCCCCCATCTTCTGGTGGTTGCCCACTGATGAGGTGGGGGGCGGTTCCTAGAGTTCAAGGGTCACTTCCTCTGTCTGCCAACACTGCCCTGGCAAGCTAAGAGCCATCTGGGTTTACTGTGAGCCATTCTGAATGATATCTGCCCCAGGAATGGGGAACAAGCCAAACTCCTTCAAGAATGTGAAGGTGGGTTTTTATCTGGATTCATTCATCACTCCCAGCCCCCTACCTGACTTTCAGGTATGCACGTTCCCTGGTACTTTCTGGGAGTGGGCACCATGTAGTCCATGAAAACTGCATAAGATGGAGCCTGTGTCCTCATGGGCTTCCCAGGGGGCTCAGTGGTAGAGAATCTGCCTGCTAATGCAGGAGATGTGGATTTGCTCTTCCCCTGGGTTGGGAAGATCCCCTGGGTGAGGGCATGGCTACTCACTCCAGTTTTCTTGCCTGGAGAATCCCCTGGACAGAGGAGCCTGACAGGCTACAACCCATAGGGTCGCAAAGAGTGGGACACTGAGCCGCTGAGTATTGTGTCCTCAAATCTGTCCCCACCCCTGGGGTCCACGGGTGTGGTCCAAGGCCTGATGGCGCCCACTTCATTCCCTCCTGCGGTAACTCCTCCCTCTACAGGTGGGGGTATTTACCTGCCCCACAGATGGCAGGTTTGGCCACGTGTCTTGNGAGTTCAAGGGTCACTTCCTCTGTCTGCCAACACTGCCCTGGCAAGCTAAGAGCCATCTGGGTTTACTGGGAGCCATTCTGAATGATATCTGCGCCAGGAATGGGGAACAAGCCAAACTCCTTCAAGAATATGAAGGTGGGTTCTGGCAAGGGTGTTTTTATCTGGATTCATTCATCACTCCCAGCCCCCTAGCTGACCTTCAGGTATGCACGTTCCCTGGTACTTTCTGGGAGTGGGCACCACGTAGTCCGTGAAAACTGCATAAGATGGAGCCTATGTCCTCATGGGCTTCCCAGGGGGCTCAGTGGTAGAGAATCTGCCTGACAATGCAGGAGATGTGGGTTTGCTCTTCCCCTGGGTTGGGAAGATCCCCTGGGGGAGGGTATGGCTACTCACTCCAGTTTTCTTGCCTGGAGAATCCCATGGACAGAGGAGCCTGACAGGCTACAACCCATAGGGTCACAAAGAGTGGGACACTGAGCCGCTGAGTATTGTGTCCTCAAATCTGTCCCCACCCCTGGGGTCCACAGGTGTAGTCCAAGGCCTGATGGCGCCCACTTCATTCCCTCCTGGGGTAACTCCTCCCTCTACAGGTGGGGGTATTTACCTGCCCCACAGATGGCAGGTTTGGCCACGTGTCTTGCTTTGGCCAATGGAATGTGGGCCAACAAGAGTGAGCTAGTTCTGAGCAAGCAAGACCTCGCGTGCTTTTGCCCACGTTGTTTATGTTTTGCCATCACATGAGAGCATCACCTCCCAGAAAGTCACTGGTCCAAGGAGAGTGAGACATCCATTGAGCTGACTTGGGTCCCACCTGAAGCTCGGAGCTGAGCCTAACCCAGCGTAATCTAGGTCGGCCAACCTCCATCTCACCCACAGACCTGTGAGCGAGAACGAAAGACTGGTGTTCTATGGCACTGGTTTGGGGCTGGCTTGTTAGGAGTATTGTTGTGGCAGTGGCTGGCGATAAAACAGGCAACTGATAGAGCGTGAGAGGGACCAGGGGAGATGCGGATGGTCCAGGGGGGAGGTGTGGGGGTCCCATGGGGGAGGTGCGGGGGGCCCAGGAGGAAGTACAGGGGGCATCTGATACTCCAGCTTTGGGGAGGTTGATGGGGAGGAATGCTTTGTGAACTGGTGTAAAATATTCAGTTTTTGGCCCTCATTTTGCTTTTTCCTCTGGGATGCTCTAGACCACAGATTATATAGAATTCCTCAGGTTATGTCAGAATTGTGTGTAAAATAAGAGTTAATCCATAAGGACTATAGTTCTCTGACAAGTTATATTTAACTTGAAAGTTATATTGACTTAAAGTTATATTTAATGTTAATATGAGGGCCTTTTGACTTTGTGATTCATTCACTCATCCCTCACTCAACAGACAGGAGTTAGGAAACAGCTCTGAACAAAATGAATTAGAAGCCTGAGCACCTGAAGCTTCCATGCTGGTGAGATGAGACATCGTTGATGATAAATGTCGAGAGAGCAATAGAGCTGGAAAGGAAAGATGGAGTGTTGGGGCAGAAGCGAGTGCAATTATACGGGAAGGTCGGGGAAGACCTCGTGAAGAGTAGTGTTTGAGGCAAGACACTAGCAGTGGCCTTAGGTGAGGAAAGAACCTCTTGGGCCGAGGAGCCGGGAGTGCTCAGTTAAGGCATGTTTCAGGAGAGAGAGAGACTTAGGATACAAAATCCNTAGAGCTGGAAAGGAAAGATGGAGTGTTGGGGCAGAAGCGAGTGCAATTATACGGGAAGGTCGGGGAAGACCTCGTGAAGAGTAGTGTTTGAGGCAAGACACTAGCAGTGGCCTTAGGTGAGGAAAGAACCTCTTGGGCCGAGGAGCCGGGAGTGCTCAGTTAAGGCATGTTTCAGGAGAGAGAGAGACTTAGGATACAAAATCCCTGTTTCAAGTGAAAATTGCCAGAGAGGAAGAACAGATTTAAAAAATTTGAGTTTTCTTGTTAAAAAATAATAATAATCTAGGCTACAAGGTTTCTGTTGTCAGCTAAAAGCTCCAGGAAGCAGCCCAGGACCACCCTCGCGGGGTCCTCTCTTCCGGTGTGGTGGCTCCTGGTGACACCCGCTCCGTCTGTCTCCTCCTCTAGGCTCTGGTGTGCCGGGCTGGCAGTCTCCCCTTCCTGTGCCCTCCAGAAGTTTCTGGGAGCCATGTTCCGCTTGTCCGTATTGATAATGGGTGTGTCCACCTTCGCCGTGCAGTCTGAGGAGCACGCGGGTGAGTAGTGACTCTCAGCTGGAGGGGCTTGCCTGCAGCTTCTCTGGGGATATTGTTGTTTAGTCACTAAACTGACTCTTTGCAACCCCATGGACTGTAATCCGCCAGGCTTCTCTGTCCATGGATTCTCCAGGCAAGAATACTGGAGTGGGTTGCCATTTTCTTCTCCAGGGGATCTTCCAGACCCAGAGATCAAACCCACGTCTCCTGCATTGGCAGGCATATTCTTTACCACTGAGCCATCTGGGGATAGGAGTTGCTTTTATCTAGGGAAATTTTGTTGTTATCGAGAAGCAAGGTGTGGCCATCCATGCCTTGGTAGGAGACACAGTCTTCTCTTGCTGGTCTCCTCTGGTGGATGGAGATGTCCCGCCAAAGGAACAAACCAGAGAGACAGTGCTTTTGCCCTTGANCTTTTATCTAGGGAAATTTTGTTGTTATCGAGAAGCAAGGTGTGGCCATCCATGCCTTGGTAGGAGACACAGTCTTCTCTTGCTGGTCTCCTCTGGTGGATGGAGATGTCCCGCCAAAGGAACAAACCAGAGAGACAGTGCTTTTGCCCTTGATAAAAGGTGCCTTTGGATTTTTACCATCCAATGTATTGGAACTAAGCTGAACTCAATCAAGATCGACTCTGAATGGCCAGCTGTCATCAAGTCAAAAATAAGGCCAAACTTGAGACTTCCCTGGAGGCCCAGTAAGGTTAGGTAAGACCTTGCCTTCCAATGCAAGGGCTGTGAGTTTGGTCCCTGGTCAGGGAGCTAAGATCCCACATGCCCCACAGCCAAAAATCCAAAACATAAAACAGAGACAGTATTGTAACAAATTCAATAAAGACTTTAAAACTGGTCCACATTTAAAAAAAAAAAAAATTCTTAAAAAAGACCAAAATTTTTTTTGTTATCTTGTGAACCTAATTTAACTCTTCCCACAAAATGTAGATGGACCTTGTTAGCAGCCCTAATGTCATTATCTGGGAGCTCTGAGAGCATTGTGAGCTCTCAGATTTGTTGGTGGGGCCCCCCATCGTCGGGGCATGTAGTGTCCCTGGAGAGACCCAAAACCTGACTGTGGATTCTCTGTCCTTCAGTGGCCGCAGGAAGCTGCCGATTTCATGGCAGGCACCCCAAAACGAGGTTCCAGGTAGAAGGGGAGCCTTTGGTCTTGAGGTGCCCGCAGGTGCTCCACTGGGAGTCTGCCAGCGCCCATGTCAACGTGACTTGGCGTAGAAATGACTCCACTGCAGAGGTCTCAGGGGGAGAAGAGTCGCGCGTGTGGGTCCAAGACGGAGCTCTCTGGATCGTGCCAGCCTCCCGGGCAGACTCCGGCACCTACGTCTGCACCACCAGGTCAGCCCCTTGGGGACAAGAAGAGGGGAGGGGGCTCTTCCACAACAGATGCTTGCATGGCATCTCCAAAACAACCTGGGCTTCCAAATGCAGCCCACAGCTGGGAACCCACTTTATGTCTGCCTCACTGTTCCCGAAATGCCTCCTAGCCGGGAGCCTGTCCCTAGACGTCCTCACGGTGCCCACTCTCCCCTTCACTGAAGTCTTTGTCTACGTGTCACCTCTAGGAAGAGGATGTCCCTGGCTCCTTTGTCTAGAGCGGGATTCCTGTCACTCTCTCTCCTCAACCTGTAGTTCTTTGTCTCCATCTGACACACATGTACTGGTCTGATGTATTTAAGGCCTGTCCACCCCATTAGAACAGACACTCCAGAGCGCAGGGGCGTGGTTTGTTTTGTTCACTGCTGAATCCACGAGGACTTAAGGAGTACATGCAGAACCCTGAGTCGGATTGGAGACGGGGGAGAGACTTTAGGAAGCAGTTAATCCAAGTGCTTATTGGGGTGGGGAGAGCCAGGCTCATAAAGTTCTCCCAGGTGGTGTGTGTGGAGCTGAGGCTGGAACTCGCAGTTCCTGACATGGGACTTAGTTCCCCCTTCTTTGTCCTGCTGCTTTTTTCCTCTTTAATTGTGGCGACACAAGGATAATATAACATTTACCATTTTAATCTTAAAAAAAAATTTTTTTTAAATATTCAGCTGAATTTATTTTTATTTGTTTCTAAATTTTAACTGGGCTTCTCCGATGGCTCGGTGGGTAAAGAATCTGCCTGCAGTACAGGAGACGCGGGTTCAACTCCTGGGTCGGGAAGATCCCCTGGAGGAGGAAATGGCAACCCACTCCAGTATTCTTGACTGAAAAACCTCATGGACAGAGGAAGCCGGCAGGCTCTAGCTCAAACGGTCGCAAAGAGTTGGACGTGACAGCCACTAAGCACGCGTAGCCACTTTGCAGCGTGGCGTCAGCCTCTGCCGCACAGCACGGTGACGCGGCTGTGCCCACGCGTGCATCCACTCCCTTCTGGCCTTCTTCCCATTCAGGCCACCGCAGAGCGCTGAGTATGTTCCTCGTGCTGTATGCGTGTTCCCATCAACTGTCTATTTTACACATAGTATCAATAGTGTATATGAGTCAACTGCAGGCTTCCAATTCTCTGTTTCCACTAATATCACCGTTTTGCCTCTGCCTTTTCTCCAGTTCTAAGGTCTTGATAGAATGATGATATTGAGATTATTGTTAGACCAACCAAAAAAAAACAAACAAAACAAAACTCAAACTTACCAAGTTCATTTCCCCCATGCAGTATTGAAAAAAATACTTCACAGATCTTATCCAAAGATCTTAGCAGTTTCCTGATATGTGATTTCAGTTGATACATGATTTCCAAGAGAAGTAAAGGGGATATTCTTTCTATGGAAACAGTGGCTCTTCGGAAACAGTCTCTCCATCTGGATAAGGTTTCCTGGGCTAGGAATTTGGAGCATGTTGGGGCTGTGCTGAAGCACCCCCCAGAACCTGGGAGGGTGTAGACCCGTTTGAAGAGGACTTGGAGTTTCTTGTGAACGTGTGCTAAGTCACTTCAGTTGTGTCCGACTCTTGGCAACCCCATGGCCTATAGCCTGCTGGGCTCCTCTGTCCCCGGGATTCTCCAGGCAAGAATACTGGAGTGGGTTGCCATTTCCTTCTCTACCGCTGCTGCTGCTAAGTCGCTTCAGTCATGTCCGACTCTGTGCGACCCCATAGACGGCAGCCCACCAGGCTCCCCCATCCCTGGGATTCTCCAGGCAAGAACACTGGAGCGGGTTGCCATTTCCTTCTCCAATGCATGAAAGTGAAAAGTGAAAGTGAAGTCACTGAGTCGTGTCCAACTCTCAGCGACCTCATGGACTGCAGCCTACCAGGCTCCTCCCTCCATGGGATTTTCCAGGCAAGAGTACTGGAGTGGGGTGCCATGGCCTTCTCCACTAAGAAACTGGAATTTCTTCTTAGTGGCCTCAATGGCCTTGAAAGCAGGCTTTTGAAGGGTCCTTTGAGAAACATGCAGAAATACATCACCATTCCTATATGACAATTATGACACGGTACTTTTTTTGTCCCCCAAAGATTCAAAAGGAATAGGGACAGAAATACTACAATACTAATGAGAAAAATACAGAATGAAGTATTCACTGAGATTGGGGAAGTCATTCTTAGTTTCATTCAGTTTTACTTTCATCCCGCCTTGCCATTTAGTATTGTTTTCTCCCCTTTTCAATCAGAAATGCCTCTTACTGTGACAAAATGTCCGTTGAGCTCAGGGTTTTCGAGAAGACAGACGCCTCCGTGCCTCTCATCTTCTACCCACAAATTATACCCTTGTCAGCCTCTGGGCTCCTAGTTTGTCCTGATCTGAACGAATTCATCGGTAACAAAGCTGACGTGAAGATTCAGTGGTACAAGGTACGTCTCTAAAAGTTGCCATTTAATGAATACATGTTTGAAGAGCCATAGAAAAGATATAAAATACTCATTCTGAAGGCAATATGTTCACTTTTCTATTTTTTTAACCAATGATTTTTTAAAAGGGCCATGATTAGTATATTCTATGCATCTTTATAAGGCTTGAGTAAGCATCCTCAGATAGTGATTTGAAAAGACAGAGCGTGAAATGAATGCAGAATAAATAAAAGCTGAAGAAAGGAGCTTTTTATTCTATGCTGTGTCTATAAAAATTTAGAAAGAACTGTTTAACAACTTTATATACGTGTTAATAGACTTTTTGTAAGAGCACATGAAAATTAACCTTTGGGTTAAAGGAGTAAATATTGGTGTAGACACGATTTCCTGTCTTGTTTGATAAAGACTGTTGTCAGCTCCCTTGTGTGGACCAGGGCTGGGCAGAAGGCAGCCCCGGGCCAGTGAGCTGCCACTCCTTTATTTGTTTTTTAACTTTTTATTTTGTATTGGAGTATATTTAATTAATGACGTTGTGAGAGTTGCAGGTGGACAGCAAAGGGGCTCAGCCATACATATACATGTACCCATTCTCCCCCAAACTCCCCTCCCACCCAGGCTGCCACGTAACATTGAGCAGAGTTCCCTGTGCTATAGAGTAGGTCCTTGTTATTATCCACTTTAAATATTAGCTGCTACTCATTTTTGGATGTTAACTATCCAGTTAAGGATAGTTTTCACATTTTTAAATGTTTTAAAAAATTAAAAGAAGACTATTATTTCATGACCTGTGAAAATGATATAAAACTCAAATCTCAGTGTCTGTAAGTAATGTTTTACTGAGACATGCTCATTTGTCTCTGTTTTTATGGGGCAGCAACAAGTAAGTTGAGTAGTTGGACAGAAGACATGTGGCCTAAAATATTTACTTTCTGGCTCTTTACAGAAAAAGTTTGCTGACCCCTGATATAGACTGTGAGTTGATACTGAAAAGTACAGTTACTTGTTTAAAAATGGATAGAAATGAACACTTCAGTAAAAAAAATTAGGTCGACCAATTGACAAGCGTTCTAACTACAAAATAGCTATAGCATGTCAAGTTAATATTGGAAACTTTTAAGTGATTTTCAAAGAAAATATTGAGTTGACCAAAAAGTCCGTTCAGTTTTTTTGTATAGGATGGCATGGCAANCCCTCCCCCTCCCCAGCCCGGGGACAGCGCGGGCCTATGCTCAAGAAATCTGACCTTAGGATTTTTTTTTAATTTTTATTTATTTATTTTGAAATATTGGACTTGACCAAAGACAAAGAGTATTTCTAATCCAAGACAGAAAGAGTAAATGACAGGAGGGAATATGTTCTTTGATGATGCTTGAATCGTCGGGATGGGTGCGGTTCCTGCCCGGGTCTGTTCTCCCCTCACTGATCGAGCAGGGCGCTGACCTCTCTACGTGTTCACACTTTCTCAGTGTGTCACAGAGAAAGATTTATAATAGGATAGATCCCAGGCTTTGAATCCCAGCTTTTCTTCTTCCAACTTTTCCTCTTCAGTGTGTTTATTCACCTCTTGACACTGTTTTTGTAACATGCAGATAATAAAACCCATTTTGTGTAACTTTTAGAATTAAATGAGATAAAATGTCAAGGACGGTATTGGTCAGTAGAATTTAAAGAAAATCTCTACTGTTTCCTTTAGCTCCTTTCTCAAAGCAGGTGTTAATTCTTTGTCCAGAATACTCTGTTTTCTCTTCGGGGACTTATATGTTCCTTTTCTCATGTCTTTATCCTCATCAATTCCACCAACTCCTGCATTTATAAACTTACTCATACTTTCCTCACCCTTAAAAATATTTTTTAAAGGAATCTCAGTTCCTTGCTTTGACTCCTGATTAAGCAGCAATTCTGTATTTAGCCATCCCTTTTACATGGAACTTTTTGAAAAACTTCACTTGCTGTTTCCTTTTCCCATTCCTTCTTCTATTTATTTATTCGGCTGCACTGGGTCTTGGTTATGACATGTGGGATCTAGTTCCCTGACCAGGGGAAACCAGGCCCCCTGCTTTGGGAGCATGGATCCTTGGCCACTGGACCACCAGGGAAGTCCCTCCTATTCAATCTCCAGTGGCTCCACCCACTAGACAGGAAGCTCCAGTGGCCTCCAAACAGCCAAAGCCAGGGGCTGGCTTCCTTCTTTGATGTCTGAAGACTTGACTGACAGCTCAGTTTTCCTGATTATGTTTATTTGTTATTTGTGGATTGTTCAAGACTCATTTTCCTTAGCTTCCCCATTGTAAGCCTTTTCTAATTTGATTCTCCTCCTTCTGCTCTGATGGTTCTTTTTGAGTCCCTTTAATTAGCAGCATCCTCTCCTTTAATCATTTTTTTCAAACTAGTATGTCTTCCTTTTCTTTTCCTGCTCCGCCCATGACCTCTTTGAGTCACCTTATGAAGGCTTTACAACTTTTCATAGTCATTCATTTTATCCTTACCTCTAGGTACATGGGAGGATTGCATTTTCACCTTCCCTAAAGTCAACAGTGTGTTGAAAAGTAGAGACATAACTCTGCCGACAAGAGTCTGTATGATTAAGGCTGTGGTCTTCCCAGTGGTCACATACGGTTGTGAGAGATGGACTGTAAAGAAGGCAGAATGCCAAAGAATTGATGCCTTTGAACTGTGGTGCTGGAGAAGACTCCTCAAAGTCCCTTGGAAGGCAAGGAGATCAAACCTGTCAATCTTAAGGGAAATCAACCCTGAATATTCGCCAGAAAGACACGCTGCAGCTGAAGCTCCAGTATTTTGGTCCTCTTATGACAACGGCCAACTCAATGGAAAAGTCCCTGATGCTGGGAAAGATTGAGGGCAGAAGGAGAAGAGGGCATCAGATGATGAGATGGCTGGATGGCATCACTAATGCAATGGACATGAACTTGAGCAAACTTTGGGAGATGAGGAGGGACAGGGAGGCCTGGCGTGCTACAGTCCACGGGATCACCAAGAGTCAGGCATGACTGAGACATCAGTCAGACATCACAAAGTTGCAAAGAGATCAAACCAATTAATCCTAAAAGATATCAACCCTGAACATTCATTGGAAAGACTGACCCTGAAGCTGAAGCTCCAATACTTTGGTAACCTGATGCAAAGAGCTGACTCATTGGAAAAGACCCTGATGCTGGAAAAGACTGAGGGCAGGAGGAGAAGGGGATAACAGAGGATGTGATGGTTGGATAGCACCATCGACTCAATCGACATGAGTCTGAGCAAACTCCAGGAGATAGTGAAGGACAGGGAAGCCTGGCGTGCTGCAGTCCATGAGATCACAAAGAGTCCAATGTGACTTCGCAACTAAATAACAACAGAGTCGCTCCACATAGAAGCAATCACAGATCCTGTGTGTTCTATCTAAACTAAAAAAAAAAAAATCTTTCCTGTTAATTCCAATTGAACCTTCCAATCTCACCCAATCTCATTGTGCCAGATGGTCTCTTCATACAAATTCTACCCTTCCTGGATTCTGTTCTCCACATCACAGCCAGAATTCCCCTACTTAGAACCATTCCCTTTGCCCTTCAAGTGAAATCCTTAACATCACACAGACACTCTGGACTGATCTGTCTGCTCTCCTCTCTCTCACACTTAAGTTCTCTGCTGCAGCCACTCTGACCTCTCCCATTTCCCTCAAACTCCTGTGTTTCTTGACCTGCATCTCAGAATACTATCCATTCTGACATCGCAAACCTAGAAGTTCCCCTGCCATTTTCCTCTTACTTGACTCATATGAATCCTTTACATCTCAGCCTATACATCATACATCACAATGCCTGATACACAAGAAACAATAAATATTTGTGGCTCAATTCCCTCNTGCATCTCAGAATACTGTCCATTCTGACATCGCAAACCTAGAAGTTCCCCTGCCATTTTCCTCTTACTTGACTCATATGAATCCTTTACATCTCAGCCTATACATCATACATCACAATGCCTGATACACAAGAAACAATAAATATTTGTGGCTCAATTCCCTCAATTATTCCAGCTGAGACTTCCACCAGCTCCAGCTATTGTACTGTACTACTGTACTTTTCAAGGTACTAGGCTGTAAGATTTAAAATGGTTTTAATTTTTGTGTTTTTTATGTATTATTTGTGTGAAAAATATTATACATCTATTACAGTACAGTACTATATAGCCGATCGTGTTAGTTGGGTACCAAGGCTAACTTTGTTGACTTGTGAACACACTCTGAGAACAGAACTCATTCATATGTAGGGGACTTACTGTGCAGTGTCCTCTATGAAGATGCTTCTGCCTGGGTTTAATTACTAGGTTTAATGCTCTAATTTTACCTCTTCCTTCTTTGTTCCCATTTAATTGTATTCTCCAATTTCAGTATAAGCACTTAACACAGTAATTTATTAGATAAATGACTCATCTTTTGATTAACATACTGACTAGTCAGCATAGATCTCATTTACTGAAAATGCCCTTCTTTAGTTGCACTTGAGTGATGTCTTATATGATGTTGTTTCAAGAGTCAAATATCATAGTTTCTTATAACGCATATCACAAACTTGGAAAATTCACTTTCTTGATAGCTTCACCAAAGTGTAGAATTTTGCTAAAAATAGATTAAAATGCCAGGATCATGTTTTCCCATCTTTTCAGTCAGTTCAGTTCAGTCGTTCAGTNCTTCAGGTGAACAGCGAAGGGACTCAGCCACACATATACATTTATCCATTCTCCCCCAAACTCCCCTCCCATCCAGGCTGCCGCATGACATTGAGCAGAGTTCCCTGTGCTATACAGCAGGCCCTTGTTTGATCCATTTTAAATATCGCAGTGTGTACATGTTCATCCCAAACTCCTTAACTATCCCTTCCCCCTCTTCTTCCCTGCAGGCAACTGTAAGTTCAGTCTCTAAGTCTGTGAGCCTATTTGTGTTTTGTAACTTCATTTGTATCATTTCTTTTTAGATTCCACAAATAAGGGATGTCATATAATATTTCTCCTTCTCTGTCTGACTCACTTCACTCCGCATGACAATTTCTAGGTCTTTCCACGTTGCTGCTAATGGCGTTATTTTGTTCTTTTATATGTTTGGTAATATTTCATTGTATATATATGCCACATCTTCTTTGGGCTTCCCTGGTGGCTCGGATGGTAAAGAATCTGCCTGCAATGCAGATTCAATCCCTGGGTCAGGAAGATTACCCTGGAGAAGGGAATGGAAACCCACTCTAATATTCTTGCCTAGAGAGTCCCATGAACAGAGGAGCCTGGNATATATATGCCACATCTTCTTTGGGCTTCCCTGGTGGCTCGGATGGTAAAGAATCTGCCTGCAATGCAGATTCAATCCCTGGGTCAGGAAGATTACCCTGGAGAAGGGAATGGAAACCCACTCTAATATTCTTGCCTAGAGAGTCCCATGAACAGAGGAGCCTGGCGAACTGCAGTGCAGAGGGTCGCAAAGAGTCAGACATGACTGAGTGATTAACACACACACACAATGTTCCCTCGTATATATGCACCACGTCTTCGTTACCCATTCCTCTGTGGACAGTTAGCTTGCTCCCATGTCCTGGCTATTATAAATGGTGCTGCAATGAACACCGAGGTGCGTGTATCCTTATGGACCATGAATGGCAAACACAGTGACTTTTGAAGGGGTTAATCCTAGATGAACACAACCTGGGTGGAGAGCTCCCTGGGCAAACAGGAGAGCCGACACCAGCAGTGGGCAAAGAGAATCCACACTCCCATCCGGATTTTTGGAGGCAGCGAGAATGAACTGTGGAGGAAGGTGGCCTGGGACTCCAGAATGCTCTGTAGGAGCCCAGTGGCCTTGGGAAGCTGTTTGCCTCTGGCTTTCCATCTGCCATGAGAAAGGAGCTGGAGATGCTTAGTAAATACTGACGCTCAAGGTGAAAGCTTAAGGGAACTAACATTACTTCTAAGAAAAAATGATAGTGTGGTGAGGGTGTCTGAGAAGAAGTGGAAAGGCCCACTGCTCAGATCCCCTGACGTGACCCCTGTCCAGCCGCTGGGTTCTGACATCTGATGCGNAGATGCTTAGTAAATACTGACGCTCAAGGTGAAAGCTTAAGGGAACTAACATTACTTCTAAGAAAAAATGATAGTGTGGTGAGGGTGTCTGAGAAGAAGTGGAAAGGCCCACTGCTCAGATCCCCTGACGTGACCCCTGTCCAGCCGCTGGGTTCTGACATCTGATGCGCTATGTCTTGCTGTCACAGGGTCAAGGCTGACAATCCCATGTAAGGTGTTTCTGGGAGCCGGCATACACACAACCACTCTGCTGTGGTGGACAGCCAACAACACCCTCATAGAGGATGCCTACCACGGGGGCCGCGTGACCGAGGGGGAGCGCCAGTAAGTGATGGGACGGGTCTTCCGTGTCCCCTGGGCACAGCTGTTGTGACCCTCTGCAGACGTCACTTCCTTGTACAGACAGTGTCCTAGCCAACCCCTCCTATATGACATACACACACACACCACAGTACAAACCTATATATATATTTTATTCTAATCTGTTGGATTTTTAGCATCTTTGACATTGAGTTTTGCTAAGAATCACCAACTGCTCTTGATAATCAAGGCTTGTAATGCTATGAATTGAGTAGCAGCCTCATACTTGGTTGGTGTTGCCTCTTCTAGCTGTTTAATTAAACCTTTTTCTCTCGAGTGTTACAGTTTTCAAGCAAATACTTTGAGCTAAGATGTATCCATTCCTGACTTTGCAACCTGGGAGTCCAACATTTTCACAGCCCTTAAAGAGACACTGAGATGTAGCGGCAGGATCTGAGTCCCGCCTATTTCTCAGGGAACAGTGGGCTACCACAGTCTCTAAAGAAGGATGCTATGAAAGAAAGCGAGGATTCTGTTCTCATAAGCCTTCATCTCTGGAAAAGGTTTTCTCACTCTGAACGCAGAACAGTCAGGCCTTCTAAATGGGAACCATTTTTGTGTGAGGAAGGCAGACCCTTCCACGTTCCAAATCATAAAGGATTTTAAAAATTGTAGTGTCAGTACTCTGAATTTGCCTGAATTTTTGCTTGCCAAATTCTTGTCTTTTTGGAAAGATTTATCCAACAAGAACTTTCTAGATGCAGTTTAGTGGATAGAAATTAGATGTGGTTAGCATGACCCTTTGCTTGTGGATCCTCATTGCAAGAAGTTTGGGCAGGACTCACATGCCATATGTCAGCTTGCTCATACTATCCATTTACTTAAAGGAGCCTATTTTCCCCCCATAGATGAAAAACAAAAATAGTCCTAGTGGATCCATAGCCACGGTATTTTTATTTGTACTAATAAATAATGTGAAGCATCTTTGGATGCCGGTAACATTACAAGGGGCAGTGATGTTGACTAGAGCCCTGCCCCACGTCTGCTGCCCTTGGTTCTGAACTTGAACTTCCAGAGTGAGAGCTGGCGGTGAATGGTGATGAGAGCAGATGAGGAGGAGGATGGGATTCCTGGAACTCCCTCCCTCGCTTCAATATGCAAATGATTGGTTGGTCATACAGTCCAATTTCCCCAGACTAGACATTTCTGTTCCCACCAATGGTTCACTGTTCATCAAGAGCCTTAAAAAGTGACCCCCTCCCCCGACCCCTACCTGTTTATCCAAAGAAGCTGGCTTCTGTAAGTTCGCATTGTCACAGGCATCCTATCCCAGCGACCAGCAGCTTGAGAGTTATTCTTACCTTCAGGAACAGGCTTAGAAAGTCTCCCGAGTACATAACAACTGTAACAGCAAGTGGCCCTAACTTGGTAAATCGTGCCATCCGTTTAAGACCAGCGGAGCTCTGAGGATGTGTAGGTGTGTGTATTGAAAAGCCAAGCCGGCGTTTGACAGTGGATGTTGAGCTCTGTTTTCTCACTCAGGGCATACTCAGAAAACAATGAGAACTACATTGAAGTGCCACTGATTTTTGATCCTGTCAGAAGAGAGGATTTGCACACGGATTTTAAATGTGTTGTCCGTAACACGATGAGTTCCCAGACGCTTCGTACCACGGTCAAAGAAGGTATGGATTTTGCGGGGGAGGGGGTCATGAAAGGGAAAGACAAGTGTTGGGTGCTCTGTGGGTGTGAAACGAAGGTCCTGATTCATCAGGTGGTTACTTAGGCGAGTCTGTGAGTTTTCTGTTAGTGGAGTTCAGAAAACACATCTCTCTGTATTTGTGAATGTTTTTCTCTCCGTATTTGTGAATGGTTTTGGTAGGGTGGAGGCTGGCTTTGGGAGATTATACTCAAAGGAAAATTTAAAGAAGAAGCTGATTTTTGGAAAAAAGACAAAATGGTTCTGTGATAGATTTAAAAACAAAACTGTGTGTCTCCTGTGGTTCTGCTGGATCAGCAGGGCCAGTGTGCTTCCCTGACCCCTCGAGGTGGGTGGGAGGTTTTTCATCCTGAGGTTGAGAAACTTCATCCTCCCAGGGCTGGGGATTGGGAGGTAGCCAGAGCTCAGGTGGCTTTAGGGTTAAAGCCATCAGTCACCAGGAAATAGGGCTTCTCTGGTTGCTTAGTGGTAAAGAATCTGCCTGTGATGTAGGAGAAAGGGGTTTGATCCTTGGGTTGGGTAGATCCCCTGGAGAAGGGCATGGCAACCCTCTCCAGTACTCTTGCCTGGAAAATCCCATGAATGGAGGAGCCTGGTGGGCTATAGTCCACGGGGTGACAAGGAATCGGACACGACTGAGTGACTAAACAACAACAACATCAGGAAATAAAGTGCAAGACTGTAGCTAGATCAACTCACTGCTCATGGGAGAACATTGAAACAAGAGAAAAGAAAAACCTGATTTATCCTTTTGACGTGGCTCAGCTGGTAAAGAATCCTCTGGGAATGTGGGAGACCTGGGTTTGATCCCTGGGTTGGGAAGATCCCCTGGAGTAGGGAAAGGCCACCCACACCTGTATTTTGGCCTGGAGAATTCCATGGACTGTATAGTCCATGGCGTTGCAAAGAGTCGGACACAACTGAGCAACTTTCAAAATAAAAATCATTTTGAAAGCTCGATTTCTTCTCAGTGTTTGAGTGCTGAGCAGGAAAGGGAGGTGTGAATGATGTAGTCTGTCGGCTGTTCGAAGGACAAGAAGGGAAGAGACAAAGTGATTCCCACTGGGGACCTTACCCTGACTTCTGGGCCATCAGCACAATCAATAAACACAAGCCCCCCTACATTTGGGTGTTTGTAGAGGAGGCAGCTGCGAACAAGTTTTTTTTTTTTTAAGTTGAGCGTTATTTCTGGAGGGTACCCAGAAAGAACAATACCTATGATCTGGGCCCCCACCAGGCTGTACCCACTTCCTACAGTGACCATGGAAGAGCTGGGGGTGGGTGAGGGGAGGATGTGAAAAACCACCATATACTGGCCTCAGAAAGCTGAGATGTATAGGAAAGGATCGATTTTAGTTAGCCCAGACTCTTGCATCTTCCCATACAG
>SJYS01023561.1:1155685-1166299 GCA_006410695.1 Philantomba maxwellii
GAACTCCCTCCCTCGCTTCAATATGCAAATGATTGGTTGGTCATACAGTCCAATTTCCCCAGACTAGACATTTCTGTTCCCACCAATGGTTCATTGTTTATCAAGAGCCTTAAAAAGTGACCCCCCCACCCCCACCTGTTTATCCAAAGAAGCTGGCTTCTGTAAGTTTGCATTGTCACAAGCATCCTATCCCAGCGACCAGCAGCTTGAGAGTTATTCTTACCTTCAGGAACAGGCTTAGAAAGTCTCCCGAGTACATAACGACTGTAACGGCAAGTGGCCCTAACTTGGTAAATCGTGTCATCCGTTTAAGTCCAGCGGAGCTCTGAGGATGTGTAGGTGTGTGTATTGAAAAGCCAAGCCGGCGTTTGACAGTGGATGTTGAGCTCTGTTTTCTCACTCAGGGCATACTCAGAAAACAATGAGAACTACATTGAAGTGCCACTGATTTTTGATCCTGTCAGAAGAGAGGATTTGCACACGGATTTTAAATGTGTTGTCCGTAACACGATGAGTTCCCAGACGCTTCGTACCACGGTCAAAGAAGGTATGGATTTTGCGGGGGACGGGGGTCATGAAAGGGAAAGACAAGAGTTGGGTGCTCTGTGGATGTGAAACGAAGGTCCTGATTCATCAGGTGGTTACTTAGGCGAGTCTGTGAGTTTTCTGTTAGTGGAGCTCAGAAAACACATCTCTCCGTATTTGTGAATGGATTTGGTAGGGTGGAGGCTGGCTTTGGGAGATTATACTCAAAGGAAAATTTAAAGAGGAAGCTGATTTTTGGAAAA
Source organism: Philantomba maxwellii (assembly GCA_006410695.1). Lineage (NCBI taxonomy): Eukaryota > Metazoa > Chordata > Mammalia > Artiodactyla > Bovidae > Philantomba > Philantomba maxwellii. The sequence continues at coordinate 1,156,474 of SJYS01023561.1, forward strand.
AAGACAAAATGGTTCTGTGATAGATTTAAAAACAAAACCGTGTGTCTCCTGTGGTTCTGCTGGATCAGCAGGGCCAGTGTGCTTCCCTGACCCCTCGAGGTGGGTGGGAGGTTTTTCATCCTGAGGTTGAGAAACTTCATCCTCCCAGGGCTGGGGATTGGGAGGTAGCCAGAGCTCAGGTGGCTTTAGGGTTAAAGCCATCAGTCACCAGGAAATAAGGCTTCTCTTGTTGCTTAGTGGTAAAGAATCTGCCTGTGATGCAGGAGAAAGGGGTTTGATCCTTGGGTTGGGCAGATCCCCTGGAGAAGGGAATGGCAACCCTCTCCAGTACTCTTGCCTGGAAAATCCCATGGACAGAGGAGCCTGGTGGGCTATAGTCCACGGGGTCACAAGGAATCGGACACGACTGAGTGACTAAACAACAACAACATCAGGAAATAAAGTGCAAGACTGTAGCTAGATCAACTCACTGCTCATGAGAGAACATTGAAACAAGAGAAAAGAAAACCTGATTTATCCTTTTGATGTGGCTCAGCTGGTAAAGAATCCTCTGGGAATGTGGGAGACCTGGGTTTGATCCCTGGGTTCAGAAGATCCCCTGGAGTAGGGAAAGGTCACCCACACCTGTATTCTGGCCTGGAGAATTCCATGGACTGTATAGTCCATGGCGTTGCAAAGAGTCGGACACAACTGAGCAACTTTCAAAATAAAAATCATTTTGAAAGCTCGATTTCTTCTCAGTGTTTGAGTGCTGAGCAGGAAAGGGAGGTGTGAATGATGTAGTCTGTCGGCTGTTCGAAGGACAAGAAGGGAAGAGACAAAGTGATTCCCACTGGGGACCTTACCCTGACTTCTGGGCCATCAGCACAATCAATAAACACAAGCCCCCCTACATTTGGGTGTTTGTAGAGGAGGCAGCTGCGAACAAGTTTTTTTTTTTTTAAGTTGAGCGTTATTTCTGGAGGGTACCCAGAAAGAACAATACCTATGATCTGGGCCCCCACCAGGCTGTACCCACTTCCTACAGTGACCATGGAAGAGCTGGGGGTGGGTGAGGGGAGGATGTGAAAAACCACCATATACTGGCCTCAGAAAGCTGAGATGTATAGGAAAGGATCGATTTTAGTTAGCCCAGACTCTTGCATCTTCCCATACAGAAAGTGAAGTTGCTCAGTCATGTCCGACTCTTTGAGACCCCGTGGACTGTAGCCTACCAGGCTTTTCCGTCCATGAGATTCTCCAGGCAAGAATACTGGAGTGGGTTGCCATTTCCTTCTCCAGGGGATCTTCCCAACCCAGGGATCGAACCTGGGTCTCCTGCATTGGAGGCAGACGCCTTAACCTCTGAGCCACCAGGGAAGCCATACAGAGAGACGCGCTAAATTCCTTAACTTGAAACATCAGACAAGCTTTTCCTGGACAGTTGAGGATCTGGATAAGCCTCAAGGCAGGAATGACCACACAGTGTAGCTTCTCTGCAACCGTGCTCTGTACACACCAGCATGCCCCGCTTGAGCCACTGGTTGACAATGCAGATTCCTGGGCTCACCACCAGAGCTACCCAGTGAAATTCTCTGCGGGGGCGGCCAAAGACTGACATTTAGCAAGCTCCGTTCATGCTGTATTTTGAGAACCACTGGCGGAGGACACAAGCTAGGGCTGACGTTTCAGATCATTTCTCCATGAATGAGCCGATGGTGGTACAGACTTAGAAATGGAGGATCCACTGCCAGGCTGCAGAGTAGTAACCCAGAGGAAGCCGTGGCGTGTCTGGTCCTGAGGCTGGGAACCTGCTCACATTTCTAGGACGTGAGCCCTGACCTTGCATGTCCTTTGCTGGGTCGGCTGTGACTGACCACAGAGCTCATAGCTGAAAGCTTTCACCAGAGCTCAGAGGTGCCTCCCAATAATTGCTCCAAAAACGAAAGCTTCACTCGGTTTGTGGAATTTTAAGATGCAAGAATCATCTGGAGAAATTGCCTGAGAATGTGTTTTTTTCCCCAAAATCTGCACAGAGTAGGATAAATAGTAGCTTAGAAGTGTAGAATTCTGGCTTCCGCAAAGAGTCAGACACGACTGAGCGACTGAACTGAACTGAACATCCATGTGTGATCAATAATCAGAGCCTCTTTTGTGAATCTAACAAGTAACATACTTGTTAACCTTTCCATCAATTTTTATTGGATCGCAGTTGCTTTACAGTGTCTTAATTTCTGCTGTACAGCAAAGTGAATCAGCTATATGCTCACATATATCTCCTCGTTTTGGGAGTTTCTTCCCATTTAGGTCACCACAGAACCCTGAGTCGAGTTTCCTGTATTGGACAGTAGATTCTCATTAATCATCTGTTTTATACACAGTATCAATAGTGTATCTATGTCAATCCCAACTTCCCAGTTCATCCCCCACCCCTACTGTTCCCTCTTGGTATCCATACGTTTGNCTATATGCTCACATATATCTCCTCGTTTTGGGAGTTTCTTCCCATTTAGGTCACCACAGAACCCTGAGTCGAGTTTCCTGTATTGGACAGTAGATTCTCATTAATCATCTGTTTTATACACAGTATCAATAGTGTATCTATGTCAATCCCAACTTCCCAGTTCATCCCCCACCCCTACTGTTCCCTCTTGGTATCCATACGTTTGCTCTCTACATCTGAGCTACACCTTCTCTAATTCCATCTTTACTCTTTTTTTGTGCTTTTATATTTATTTTATGGAGATATTATTCACATACCATAACAGTCACCATTTTAAAGTGTTAAAATATACTTGCTAACTTTCTAAAATTTAATTTTTATTATATTTTGGAGTATAGTTGGTTTATAATGTTGTATTAGTTTCAGGTGTACAGCTAAGTGATTCGGTTATACGTATACACATATCTGTTCTTTTTTGGATTCTTTTCCTGTGTAGGTTATTACAGAGTATTGAGTAGAGTTCCCTGTGCCATACAGTATGTCCTCGTTAATTATCTATTTTATATAGTGGGTATATGCCAATTCCAACCTCCCAGTTTATCCCTCTCCTGCACCACTTGTTAACTGTTAATCAACACTTGCTTCCTATATTTTCGTAACACAGAGCGGCAAAGGAGCAGAATTAAAAAGAGCTGGATCCAGGCAATAATCTTGACACCTAAAGCTCCTTTATTCCAAATTTTTCTTTTCCTTTGTTACTTTACTGACTCCTCCTGGCCCCCAGGCTTCCTGGAAAAGGACATATACCCTGGCCACATCACAGTTAGCCAGCAAAGACCTTGATAGACCCCTCATTGCATACAGTCCAGCAGGTGGAACAAAATTAGACCTTGGCCATGCCCCGCCCCCCGCCGAAATCCACACTGCTTCTCTCTGGTGGATATTTGTTCTACCTGACTTTGTTGTTGTTATTTATTTCGTTACTCACTGTGGGGCACGTGGGATCTTTCCCAACTGGGGATCAAACCCGTGCCCCCTACACTGGAAGCTTGGAGTCTTAACCACTGGTTGTTCAGTCACTCAGTCATGTCTGACTCTTCATGACCTCATGGGCTGCAGCACGCCAGGCTTCCCTGTCCTCTACCATCTTCCAGAGTTTGCTCAGACTCATGTCCATTGAGTTGGTGATGCCATCCAACCAACTCATCGTCTGCCATCCCCTTCTCCTTTTGCCTTCAGCCTCTCCCAGCTTCAGGGGCTTTTCTAGTGAACCACTGGATTGCCAGGAAATTCCTGTTTTACCTTCCTATTTCCATAATGCCACCAATATCATTCTCAAGTACCTTTGGTCCGGGCATAAGGGACATACTTTCTGAAAATCAGTGCCTATCTGTTAGAAGAATCAAACGCCGGTTCCTTCTCTGTAGAGTGCACGGCAGTGTCCTATTTGGCCACAGGCATTTGTTCACCTCTCATGTGTCTCTGTTCTTCCTACAGCCACCACGTTCTCCTGGGAGATCGTGCTTGCCCCCCTGTCCCTCATCGTCTTGGTTCTGGGGGGCATATGGATGCACAGACGGTATAAATGCAGAACTGGAAAAGCCTATGGTTTGATGGAGTTGAAGACTGGCCATCCAGACTCGCAATCCTATCCGAGTAAAATAAAGGAAATAAAATAGTTCAAATCAAACCACGTCCTTTCCAACGGAAGCGGCTCAGCTTTTTGAAGGATGCTGTTCTTTTCCTCAGTTATTTACCAAAGACTGTGTTTATAGTGGGTTTAGTGAAAGACTGAATTGTCCACGAAATGTTTACTGTGAAACCAGATCACGAGAACCAGTGTGCGTGTGGGTGGGTGTGAGGCGCTCTTTGAATAAGAGTTGAAAACATCGAAATGAATTTTGAAATTCATTTATTCATTTCATAAAAATGTGTTAAAAGTTCTGTGTTGACTATGCTCTATGGCAGATGTTCTAGATACAAAAATAGTGAAGGCATGGTTTTCCTTTTGGAAAGGTGGAATTTTATCTTGATACTGGACAGGATGATTTAGAAATACTAAAGAGGAAGAGTCCTCAAGAATTGGTAAATGCTTTTTAAAAGGATGATCTAGAAAATGGTAATTTCAAATAGATGGTCTGAANATGCTCTATGGCAGATGTTCTAGATACAAAAATAGTGAAGGCATGGTTTTCCTTTTGAAAAGGTGGAATTTTATCTTGATACTGGACAGGATGATTTAGAAATACTAAAGAGGAAGAGTCCTCAAGAATTGGTAAATGCTTTTTAAAAGGATGATCTAGAAAATGGTAATTTCAAATAGATGGTCTGAAAAATACGTAACATACCAGTGAATGGAGAAATGGATTCAGCTTTCATAATTAAACTTCTGAAAATAAAGAGGAAGAGTGTTGAGATGATTCATACACATTGTGGAAAAAAAAATCGCAGCCTCTTTTGTATAATATAGCAAAAATAAATTCCTGCTAAATTAATGAGTTAAATTTAAAAATCAAATTGCAGGAAAATTGGCATGATTCACTCCTTTACCTATTCAAATCTTTGTTCAAACATGATCTTCCCAAAGGCCCTTATAGTTCAGTTCAGTTCAGTAGCTCAGTCGTGTCCGACTCTTTGCGACCCCATGAATTATAGCACGCTGGGCCTCCCTGTCCATCACCAACTCCCAAACTCACGTCCATCAAGTCGGTGATGCCATCCAGCCATCTCATCCTCGGTCGTCCCCTTCTCCTCCTGCCTCCAATCCCTCCCAGCATCAGAGTCTTTTGCAATGAGTCAACTCTTTGCATGAGGTGGCCAAAGTACTGGAGTTTCAGCTTCAGCATCATTCCCTCCAAAGAAATCCCAGGGCTGATCTCCTTCAGAATGGACTGGTTGGATCTCCTTGCAGTCCAAGGGACTCTCAAGAGTCTTTTCCAACACCACAGTTCAAAAGCATTAATTCTNCCCCCCCACCAACTGTGCTTTGTGTCATTTTAGCTCTTACCCACACCAGACCTTCCATTTTATATTTGCTTGTTTATGTTCTGTCTGTTTTCCCCACCATCATGGGAGCTCCTTGAGGGCAGAGATGTTATTTTGGTCTCAACTATATCCCCAGTACCTAGAATCAAGCCTGCTGTTGACTGGGCATTTAATAATTATTTGTAGAATAGAAGAAAATAGGATGAATTCTCTTTATAGCAATAAAAGAATCACCTGAGTAAAGATGGACAGAATTCATTATGTTACAATTTCTGCATAATAGAACAATAAAAGCAAATTGTCAAAGAAATTGCATCAAGCAAGATCAAGGCATTAATAACTATATGCAGAGTGATTCAAGGTTTTAAGAAAGGTGTCAGAACTGAACAGATGAAAGAACATGAGTAAAGAATTGCAGAAGAAACATGCCCCAAGGACCTGTGGTTTCCGTAATAATCATGAATTAAAGAAGCACTCACACACTTCTGTTGTTGTTCAGTTGCTAAGTCCTGTTTGACTCTTTGTGACCCCACAGACTGCAGCACACCAGGCTTCCTTGTCCTTCACCATCTCCTGGAGTTTGCTCAAATTCATGTCCGTTGAGTTGGTGATGCCATCCAATCATCTCATCCTCTGCTATCCAGTGTTAAAAGGTGATATCAAGATCATTTCAAAACAGTCACCCTCACACCCTGTGATACCGAGTATACGTTGGCACTGGGAGGTGACAAGGTATACATGTGATGCCAGTGGGGTGCTGGGACCAGCTTCCAGTCCTGTGCATGTGGGTTCAGTCGCATCTGACTCTTTGCGACCCCATGGACTGTAGCCCGCCAGGCTCCTCCATCTGTGGAATTTTCCAGCCAAGAGTACTGGAGTGGGTTGCCATTTCCTACCCCAAGGGATCTTCCTGACCCAGGGATTGAAACAGAGTCTCCCGCATCTCCTGTTGGCAGGCAGGTTCTTTCCCGCTATACCACCTGGCACCAGCTTGCACCTCCTTAAAGAGCCGGTGTCATCTCCTCTACTCTGTTCAGTGACGTCACTCTGTAGCTTAAAACCAACTCTGGTGGGAGAATTTACATCACAGAAATTGGCAAATGCCACAAGTCTCCCCTCTGTGTTACCCCACTATGGGGGCCATAGAGATGCCCAGTACTGCTATTCCTGGGAACTCAGGACCTGATTCAATAAAATAGACAGGAGATAGCGTTCAGTGAAACTTACCACCCTGATGACGAAACATTATGCCTCAGTAATAAGTGATAATTATCAAGATTCTGAGACCAGGATATTTATAATATTAAGGGAAGTTTGTATGCAAAACAGAAATTGTCTTATACAGCTGGACTGCACCCCACAGGTCTGCAAGCCTTGTAATTGCCCAGCCTGGAGACAAGAAAGCTTGGAAACAGTGGCAGAGAGACATGAGTGGCTTTTTGGATGGGACCAAGTGGCCTGGAGCCACCGCCCACCGTGGCTGGCTAGCGGCACAGGGTGGCAGTCTTCATTCCTGGGTGAGCAGGAAGTGTGAGTTGCTCAGTCGTGTCCGACTCTTGGCCATCCCATGGACTGCAGCCCACCAGGCTCCTCTGTCCATGGAATTTCCCAGGCAAAAATACTGGAGTGGGTTGCCACTTCCTTCTCAGGGGATCTTTCCATCTCAGGGGTTGAACCTGAATCTCCTGCATTGCAGGCAGATTCCTTAAGCTGGGCTACCAGGGAAGAGCAGGAAGCTGCTGCTGCTGCTAAGTCGCTTTAGTCATGTCCGACTCTGCGATCCCATAGACGGCCTCCTACCAGGCTCCTCCGTCCATGGGATTTTCCAGGCAAGAGTACTGGAGTGGGGTGCCATCGCCTTCTCCGGAGCAGGAAGCTACTGGTTCTAAAGGGAATTGATGCAGATTGGCTTATTGGTTACCTGGGAAACCAGCTTCGGGCCTGACCTCACAGGTCCTCAGGTTAAAGATATTTCCCCTTAATAAGCTAGCAGGTGGAGCCCTTCTGGCCTAAGGATCAGAACAATCTTGGGCCTGGAGCAGAGGGTGAGCACTCTCATGTGAGTGGGCATAGGGGAAGTCTGTATGATTCATGCGTGGGACGCACAGAGAGCAAGAGAGGAGCCATTCTTGCGTCCTGGGCCCATGCAGTTTAAATGGTTGCAGTGATGTTAAANGTCTAGTCTGGGGAAATTGGACTGTATGACCAACCAATCATTTGCATATTGAAGCGAGGGAGGGAGTTCTAGGAATCCCATCCTCCTCCTTGTCTGTTCTCATCACCATTCACCTCCAGCTCTCACTCTAGAAGTTCAAGTTCAGAACCAAGGGCAGCAGACGCGGGGCAGGGCTCTAGTCAACATCACTGCCACTTGTAATGTTACCGGCATCCAAAGATGCTTCACATTATTTATTAGTACAAATAAAAATACCGTGGCTGTGGATCCACTAGGACTATTTTTGTTTTTCATCTATGGGGGAAAAATAGGCTCCTTTAAGTAAATGGATAGTATGAGCAAGCTGACATATGGCATGTGAGTCCTGCCCAAACTTCTTGCAATGAGGATCCACAAGCAAAGGGTCATGCTAATCACATCTAATTTCTATCCACTAAACTGCATCTAGAAAGTTCTTGTTGGATAGATCTTTCCAAAAAGACAAGAATTTGGCAAGCAAAAATTCAGGCAAATTCAGAGTACTGACACTACAATTTTAAAAATCCTTTATGATTTAGAACATGGAAGGGTCTGCCTTCCTCACACAAAAATGGTTCCCATTTAGAAGGCCTGACTGTTCTGCGTTCAGAGTGAGAAAACGTTTTCCAGAGATGAAGGCTTATGAGAACAGAATCCTCGCTTTCTTTCATAGCATCCTTCCTTAGAGACTGTGGTAGCCCACCGTTCCCTGAGAAATAGGCGGGGCTCAGATCCTGCCGCTACATCTCAGGGTCTCTTTAAGGGCTGTGAAAATGTTGGACTCCTAGGTTGCAAAGTCAGGAATGGACACATCTTAGCTCAAAGTATTTGCTTGAAAACTGTAACACTCGAGAGAAAAAGGTTTAATTAAACAGCTAGAAGAGGCAACACCAATCAAGTATGAGGCTGCTACTCAATTCATAGCATTACAAGCCTTGATTATCAAGAGCAGTTGGTGATTCTTAGCAAAACTCAATGTCAAAGATGCTAAAAATCCAACAGATTAGAATAAAATATATATATATAGGTTTGTACTGTGGTGTGTGTGTGTATGTCATATAGGAGGGGTTGGCTAGGACACTGTCTGTACAAGGAAGTGACGTCTGCAGAGGGTCACAACAGCTGTGCCCAGGGGACACGGAAGACCCGTCCCATCACTTACTGGCGCTCCCCCTCGGTCACGCGGCCCCTGTGGTAGGCATCCTCTATGAGGGTGTTGTTGGCCGTCCACCACAGCAGAGTGGTTGTGTGTATGCCGGCTCCCAGAAACACCTTACATGGGATTGTCAGCCTTGACCCTGTGACAGCAAGACATAGCACATCAGATGTCAGAACCCAATGTGTGGACAGGGGTCACGTCAGGGGATCTGAGCAGTGGGCCTTTCCACTTCTTCTCAGACACTCTCACCACACTATTATTTTTTCTCAGAAGGAATGTTAGTTCCCTTAAGCTTTCACCTTGAGCATCAGTATTTACTAAGCATCTCCAGCTCCTTCCTCATGGCAGATGGAAAGCCAGAGGCAAACAGCTTCCCAANACATCAGATGTCAGAACCCAATGTGTGGACAGGGGTCACGTCAGGGGATCTGAGCAGTGGGCCTTTCCACTTCTTCTCAGACACTCTCACCACACTATTATTTTTTCTCAGAAGGAATGTTAGTTCCCTTAAGCTTTCACCTTGAGCATCAGTATTTACTAAGCATCTCCAGCTCCTTCCTCATGGCAGATGGAAAGCCAGAGGCAAACAGCTTCCCAAGGCCACTGGGCTCCTACAGAGCATTCTGAAGTCCCAGGCCACCTTCCTCCACAATTCATTCTCGCTGCCTCCAAAAATCCTGATGGGAGTGTGGATTCTCTTTGCCCACTGCTGGTCTCGGCTCTCCTGTTTGTCCAGGGAGCTCTCCACCCAGGTCGTGTTCATCTAGGATTAACCCTTTCAAAAGTCACTGTGTTTACCATTCATGGTCCAAAAGGATACACGCACCTCAGTGTTCATTGCAGCACCATTTATAATAGCCAGGACATGGGAGCAAGCTAACTGTCCACAGAGGAAAGGGTAACGAAGACGTGGTGCATATATACGAGGGAACATTGTGTGTGTGTGTTAATCGCTCAGTTGCGTCTGACTCTTTGCAACCCTATGCACCGCAGTTCTCCAGGCTCCTCTGTTCATGGGACTCTCTAGGCAAGAATATTAGAGTGGGTTTCCATTCCCTTCTCCAGG
>SJYS01023562.1:10963-37552 GCA_006410695.1 Philantomba maxwellii
CACTGATCACTGGGGAAAGCTTTCTTATCTCTCCTTGCTATTCTTTGGAACTCTGCATTCAAATGGGTATATCTTTCCTTTTCTTCTTTGCTTTTCATTTCTCTTCTTTTCACAGCTATTTGTAAGCCCTCCTCAGACAGCCATTTGGCTTTTTTGCATTTCTTTTCCTTGGGGATGGTCTTGATCCCTGTCTCCTACACAATGTCATGAACCTCCGTCCATAGTTCATCAGGCACTCTGTCTATCAGATCTAGTCCCTTAAATCTATTTCTCACTTCCACTGTATTTGATTTAGGTCATACCTGAATGGTCTAATGGTTTTCCCTACTTTATTCAATTTGAGTCTGAATTTGGCAATAAGGAGTTCATGATCTGAGCCACAGTCAGCTCCTGGTCTTGTTTTTGCTAACTGTACAGAGCTTCTCCATCTTTGGCTGCAAAGAATATAATCAATCTGATTTCGGTGTCGGCCATCTGGTGACGTCCATGTGTAGAGTCTTCTCTTGTGTTGTTGAAAGAGGGTGTTTACTATGATCAGGACACAGGACAGGGCTTTGCTTAATCCTGATGAGTCATGTGGGGCTTCCCTGGTGGCTCAGTCAGTAAAAAGTCTGCCTGCAATGCAGGAGACCTGGGTTCGATCTCTGGGTCGAGAAGATCCCCTGGAGAGGAAACAGGTATCCACTCTAGTAGTCTTGCCTTGGAAATCCCATGGACAGAGAAACCTGGTGGGCTACAGTCCATGGGGTTGCAAAGAATCAGACATGACTGAGCGACTAACACTTGGATGAGTGATGTGATACTGATGAGCCACAGTGTCTGTGAAATGGGACATAAAATCCCACTCCGCCCTATCCTGAAGGCTAAGGTGAGGTGAAGTCGCTCAGTCGTGTCCGACTCTTTGCGACCCCGTGGACTGTAGCCTACCAGGCTCCTCCGTCCATGGGATTCTCCAGGCAAGAATACTGGAGTGGGTTGCCATTTCCTTCTCCAGGGGATCTTCCCGACCCAGGGATCGAACCCAGGTCTCCCGCATTGGAGGCAGACGCTTTAACCTCTGAGCCACCAGGGGTCCTGAAGGCTACAGGAGAATTAGATGATCCTCCCACAGTGCTTAGGAAACAGCACTGCTGTTCTTCAGGCAACATCCTGCAGAGACCATCCCAGGATGCTCTTCAGGGACCAGTTCCATGATTCCTCTCTCTTCCATTTCCACCTCCACGCTTCCCTTCATCTAATTNCCTGAAGGCTACAGGAGAATTAGATGATCCTCCCACAGTGCTTAGGAAACAGCACTGCTGTTCTTCAGGCAACATCCTGCAGAGACCATCCCAGGATGCTCTTCAGGGACCAGTTCCATGATTCCTCTCTCTTCCATTTCCACCTCCACGCTTCCCTTCATCTAATTAGACACACCCAGTGCCACCCTCCCCCACAGCCCCCACCCCCGCACACCTTCATCAACCAAGACCTTGGACTTGTCTCTGTTGTATGTAAAGTGCATCAGTCTAGCTACACTACAGGATTCTGGAGCTAGGAGAGGGTATGGCGGGCATCTGCATTTTCACAAGCTGCCCCAGTGATTCTGAGACCTGCAGTGAAGAACCAGAGCTCTAAGCAAACAGACTGGGGAAATAGCATTCCAAAATAATTAATTCAGGCTAGTGAAAGGGACAGGAGAGCCGTTATGCAAATACAGGGCCATTCAAGGCCATTCCTTTCTAGGAGAGAGTGTGGAGTCAGGTAAGGAATGCCAGCAATACAGGCGGAGTGGGAGGGCCGCTCCCAGAGGACTGATTCCTGCTCCACCTGATGATCAAAGCGTCTGCGTAGCCCCTTCAGAGGGTGACTGGCCTCAGGCGGGGTGACAAGGACAGCCGCTCGGTCTGGGAAGGGCCCCATCCTCCTCAGCGGTTCCCAGTCATGAGGAAGCCTCAGCACCCCTGGGGAAAGCCCACTGGACCCCAGATGGCAGGGTCCACCCCACAGTTTCTGATTCAGGAGGTTGGGGTGGGGCCCGAGAATGTGCATTTCTGATGAGTTCCCGTGTATGTGTGTGTGTGTGTGTGTGTGTGTATGTTCCTGTTTCCCACAGTCTCAGCTCAGACTTCCCGACGAGGAAACTGCCCATCAGCCTCATCCCCACCCTCAGAGGCCAAGACTAGACCAAAAAGAATATCAGTTGGAGACGCAGCTCCTGAGGATCCTCTAAGGCTGCTGTCTGACAACAAGCCCACTAGGCTGGTTAAAAAATGTGTGTGTTCAGTCCTATCTGACTCTTGGCGATCCCATGGACTGGAGCCCACCAGGCTCCTCTGTCCAGGCAAGAATACTGGAGTGGGCTGCCATTTCCTCCTCCAGGGGATCTTCCTGACTCAGGATCAAACCCACGTCTCCTATGTCTCCTGCATTGGCAGCTGAGTTCTTGCATCCCTGCACCACCTGCCTATTCCAGGCAGAGGGGATTGACAAGTCACAGACCTCAAGGCAGGAAGGGGCTCGGCTATGTGTTTTCTGTCTGCAAGCCACTGTCCTCAAAACCCTTCTGTAAACCTGCGCTGGCCTCTAACTGAGCGATCAGAGATGAGGTATCTGTCTGAGGAAGCACAGCGAGCCTGGCACCTGGCACTGAGGTCCCTGGGAGCCCAGCACAGGCCAGGTGTCCTCAGAAAGTGCAGCGCGGAGGTGTGGAGGGATGAGCAGAACGAACCTGCCCGCCAAGCTGGGCTCTGCCCCAGCCCCGCAACCACTCTGGACGTATCCACGGCGAGCAGACAGGGAAATGGGCCCTCCAGCTGGAGTCACATGCAGAGCTAAAAACATCTGAATTTTCCCTCACTGCTGGCCTTTGCACAAAGTCCTTGGAGCCCCCCTGCTCAGTTAGTGAGTGAGCTGCCCTCTTGCCAGGGAAAGAAGCCCCTTCTGAGGTCCAGCTTCATACCACTGGCACTCCTGGCCTCAGTGCCTCCACGAAGCCTCTGCTGTTCTTTCTGTCACCAGCCTCTGTGTTTCCATGCTTTTCCTTTCAGCCTCTTTGGTCACAGGAGATGAGATTCATGTGTTCAAATTCTGGGTCTGCTTTTTGGCAACAGACCAAGGCTGCCCTCCCGGCATTCGTGAGTCCATCAAGCCCAGCGTTGTCACAGCCTTCCAAGACGTGTCCCCAGGCTGCTGGCGCTGCTTTCTCACTCGCCTGGAACCTGAAGTGCAGCCTGGAGTCTGTGTCCTGCGGCTGCCAAAATCTTGCCTCTCTGTGCACCTACTGGAGTTATGGAAGAGAAGGAAAAGAGTGACTTTACTGCTTTGCCAGGCAGAGAGGCAACTAGCACCTCAAAAATTGGGCCCGTCTCCCTGGTAAGGAGGGAAAGGCTATGTAGTTAGGCAGGGTATGTTGCAAGGATGGAGGCAGTATTCTTCCTTCTGCAAAGTTCAAAAGGTTGGGGCTCCTGACAAGATGAGGGTGTGTGCAGGGTCTCAGGTAGTCCCTCTCCTAATCTTGCAGAGCCTCTCTGGTCCTTTGATCTTGCCTTACTTTGGCCACCTGATGTGTGTGAAGAGCCGACTCATTGGAAAGGACCCTGATGCTGGGAAAGATTGAAAGCGGGAGAAGGGGACGACAGAGGATGAGATGGTTGGATGGCATCGCTGACTCAGCGCCCATTAGTTTGAGCAAGCTCGGGGANACCCTGATGCTGGGAAAGATTGAAAGCGGGAGAAGGGGACGACAGAGGATGAGATGGTTGGATGGCATCGCTGACTCAGCGCCCATTAGTTTGAGCAAGCTCGGGGAGGCCTGGCATGCTGCAGTCCATGGGGTTGCAAAGAGTCGGACATAACTGAGCGATTGAACAACAATAAGAGGTAGTTTCATTGCTCTTCCTCTTTTGATTAGCAACTGTTCTGCCGTTTGAAACTGCGAGAAGGTCATGGAGGCTGGAGTCTTGGCTATAACAACAGGGGACAAAAACGCCTCGTTGCTCAGGAGTCCCACAGGGCCCTGCTCGGCATCACCGCTCTCTCCCATCTTTCCCAGCACCCAGTCTGGTGGTGAGAGGAGAAGCGCCACCCCCGCACCCGCCTGGGCGCCTGTGGTCCCCCGTGTCCCTGCAGGGTTGAGTCTGAGACAGCAGCCTCTCTCGGCATCTCGCCCTCCTCTCTCTGTTTGCTGGTTTCTCCTGGAAGCGCTTACTTGATAAAGCTCCAGTTCAGAGGGTCTTGCTTCTAGAAACTTGGTCTCAGATAAAGGAGGGGGTGATTTGTCTCTGGCAGTCCAGGACAGAGGGAGGGCAGAGAACTCGCAGGCCCGTTGAGGCGGGTGCAGGGGGTGGTTGTGCTGGGCCTCCTCCCCTCACCTAAGTCCATCCCCCTGCCTCCGTGCCTTGGTGGATGCTCCCGGTCCATGGGTGCTCCCGGTCCCTGGAGTCAGACGGTCAGCAGTGGTCCATGGCATTTAGCATCTCTACCTTAGGCCCGGGGCCCAATCAGGAGCCTTTAGCCCCCATCACCCCTTCCCCTGCTCCCTGCCGCCATGCTGACCAATGCAAATAAGAAGGAATTTTAATCCCACAAATAGCAGCATTTATAAAGCTCAACAGGCTAACCGGCAGGCAGACGCAGGTGAGGAACAAGAGTGCAGGCTTGGCTGAGTGCCAGGGCCCCAGGCTGCCTTCTAGGAAGTCCCCTCACCACCTGCCATTACAGCTCATTCCCGAAATGGGTCAGGAGAGCCTGAATGATGAGAGGCAGCGGGAGGGGCTGAGCTTGGCATCTGTCCCCTGTCACTTTCTGCTGCCTCTCCACAAGGAGGTCTGCCTGATGCTGCAGAGAGAAGGCGTGAGTGGCGTCCCAGCTCTCTGCCGGGCCCTCGGAGCTAGCCTTGGCAGGCCTGGTTTAACCTGACCGGGCCTCAGCTGAAGCATTTCCAGGAGACAGCAGGACCAGGCCTGGCGAAGCCTTAAGACTTGGGGCAACATCGCCCCTCCCCAGGCTTTGCAGGCCCCGGCCCAATTCAATCGTGGGGTGGCACATTTTATTCCCCAGGGGATGGTGGGAGTTGGGGGGAGGGACAGGCGGTGGGCGGAGCTTCGGAGTTCCTGAGAGCAGATTGGCCTGCAGATCTTAGAGCCTGAAGGAGTGGTCCATCCCTTCCTTCTTAAAACCAGGGCTCTGCCTGGCTATCCAGAGGAGGCCAGACGGGCTCAAATAGTTAAGAAGAAAACCTTCATAAGGCCCTGGCGGAAAAAGCACAGGACATCACGAATCCCAGAGCAGAGGCTCAGTTATTTCACAGATAAGAAAACAGAGGATGTGCTGAGGTCACACAGCAAACCAGAGGCAAAGTGGAACCAAAGCAAAGTGATTCCAGGTGAGGCTCTTTGCTGACGCCTTCCCAGGAGACCTTGGGAAGCTTCTGGGGACAATGGGGTACAGAGAGGACACAGACGTCATTTCAATGAGGATTCTGTTTTGTTCAAGTGATGTAAACTCCAGCTCTGCATTGGCATAAGTAATGCAGAAACAATGGTTCACATAATTAGCAAGTTCAAAGATAGGAGGAATTCAGGCACGGCTGGATCCAGACAGCAGGCACTGCTGGATCCAAGACACATGGGCCCTTAACCCTCTCAGGTGACACAGTAGGTGGGGAACCGTATTCCTGGAACACACAAGCAAGTGTTAAGCTAAAACTGTGATGAGTGGTACAGTGTCGTTGGTCAGGGAGATCAGAGCAGCTGTTTAGGGCTGCGACTGTGGTGCTGAGAACTTTAGGAGGAGTGGGAGTCAAGGGCAGGGGCAGGGGTGCAGAGGTCAGATCGAAGAGGGCAAGGGTGAGGACCCACACAGGCAGACGCGGCTGTGGAGAGCGGGGGCCTGAGAGTAGGAGGGTGGCAGGCCACGCTTCCTGGAGGGGGAGACATCAAGGGCAAGTGAGGATGGGACACGGGAGAGGCTGGCAGGGACAGACCATGTTGAAGACTCTAGGCAGTGGATGGCATGACACAATTTGCATTGTGAAAAGATCTCTTTGGCTACATTGCAGAGAGCAGCTCACAGAGTGTGCAGAAGCAACAGGAGTGTTGGTAGATCAAGTAACAACATAAACGGTGATGATAGCCTGGACCAGGTGTCTGTGGGAGTAGAGAGAGGTGGACAGAACTTGGTGATGGATTGGATGTGGGAGAGGAGTGGAAGGCAAGGTCAAGGATGACTTCCGGGTCGCCAGCTTGCACAACTACATCAATGGGAGTTTCCTTCATTAAGAAAGAAGGTTAAATTAGGGGATGTTGGGTTTAAGATGCCTTGGGGAAAGTCAAGGGGAAACATCAAGGAGGGGGTTGGATTATCCAGGCTGGAGCTTAGAAAAACCTAGGCTAGAGAGAGGCCTCGATGAGTCATCTGGGTGGGTGGTGATTGCAGCTCAGGGGGTAGATGAGATCAGCAGGTTGAGGGCATGGATTGACAAAAGAAGAGCAGCTTGAACCAGCCTTTGAGGCTCATCAGTGTTTAATAGATAAAGGATGTGAGCCCAAAGAGAAGGCAGAGCAGGAAACTGGGAAGTAGAAGGAAGCTGGAAGAGTGCTGTACCAGTTCAGGGGGCCTGCAGAAAAGAGACGGCACAGTCAGTGAGGCTAAGGAAAGAGGGTCTGAGTGGGGTTGGGCAGTGTTGAGGGAAACCCCCGTATGTATGTGCCCGGGACTAGCAACAAGGAAGTTGTTAGCCTGATGGAGCAAGGAGATGGGGGGCCCAGTGATACTGGAGCCCAACGTGGATGGAGCTGAGACCTCAGGGGTGCAGCCACCTCTGGCACTGCAGCTGAACAGGGAGGGAGGTGCAGTAAAAACCCCTGCCTGTGGCATAGACTATGGGACAGAGCAGGGCAGGAAACGGCAGAGAACGGATCGGGAAGAGGAGAGTGGAGAATGGAGAAAAGTCAGCCCAAGGGTGGTGTCGAGGAAAGAGGAGAGTGGGTGGAGGAAGAGGAAGTGACCAAGAGCTGAGAGGTCAACAGAACAAGGACCTCGTTAGCCTGCTGGACTGAGGGCACAGAGGCCATCCCTGGCCTTAGAGTTCACCTCGTTGAGCAAGGGAAGTAGAAGCCTGGCCGGAATCTGATCCGTGATCCCTCCTAACACGGTATTACAGGAAGAAGACAGAGGTTAGAGTTCAAACCACGTCACAACCACAGATCTGTGCTGTGACCTTGGGCCTCACCTCCAAGCTGGAGAAATTAGCAGTACCTGCCTCAAAGGAGAGTTGGCAGGACTGAATGTGAACTCTAAGACAGTGGACAGGAGAAGAGCATGTCCCTGGCAAAGCCCCAGCCCCAGACGGCACAGAACATCCAAGGGTCAGGCGACTGGGCTTAGCAGACATCCTGGTCCTCTCCCCATCCACCTCCAGCCAGGACCCGAGACCTCCTATAAACCTGTTTCTTTCTGTATCGTGGCTCAGTGGGGACTCAGGGGAGAGGGGGTGGTGGCAACAGCTTTGCTCCGAGTTGGGGCAGAGATTCGACTGCTTAGAAATGTGCCTGGAACTTTAACCCAAGAACATCTGGTGTTAAGGCGTGGCAGTCACAGAGACAGCAAGATCAAGCGACACCCGTGGCTGAGGACACTCTCCCACCACTTTGGCTAGACCTGCAGACGTTCCCTCCCTCTCACCCAGAATCTGTCCCAGCTCAGCACCCTGTCCGGGCACCCCCTTCCAGGGCCTTTGCTCTCAGCTGCCCCTCTCTGCCCACTTCAGTAATCAGTCTGAGCATGATTGACCAGTGTGACTTTCAGCCTACAGCCTCAGGTGTGCAGGAAACGGGACTTCTTGAACATCCTGTAAGTAAACTGTATTTTCAGTTTGCACGTCTCTCCAGGTGCCATCCCAGGGTCTCTGCAGGACTGGACGGCTGCAGGACTTTTGCAGTGGCGGAGCAGACCTTGAAGCCACTGTTTTTCATCTGAGGCCAGTTATATGCAGCAGCCTTGCCTGAAATCTCTCTGGTACAAAGCAGAGAGAACAGGGCACCTTTGTAGTGAGGCTTTGTGATTCAGATAACAGAGCCAGCTCCAGGGAGCTCAGAACAAAGAGCCCCCTGAGGGGAGAGACACTCTGAGGCTGCACCTGCCAGGGAGCATGCTGGGCAGGGCTCCCAGCCTGTGATGGACGGGTGCAGGTGTGCCCCAGTGTACGAATATGTGTGTATCTGCGCATGCACTCTGCACTTCTGTTTCTGTCCAGCCACAAACTCGGGTCAGAGATGGAGAAGCAGAGGAGGGAAGGGGCATCTGCAGCCACGAAGTCATCTCTGGTCCTGCCCTTGGGCTGTATCCCTGGGACCCATTAGGGTGCTTGGTTCTTGGGTGAAAATGAGAAGATCTTTAATGAATGAAGCCTGTCACCAATTTCTATCATAAGCACAGCTACTGCTCTACAAGAGGAAGTAAGTGAGCAGAGCTGGGACCACAGTTGGTTCTCAAGTGTCATCCATTCCCTGAGCCTTTGTTAAGCCTTGTCCCCTGCGGGCTCGTACAGTGGAGTGGATGCCGGAGTCGCATCCCCGATGGGCCCCTGATGAGCTCCATGACTTTCAGTTAGTCCCTTTCCCTATCTGGCCTCTCCTTGTGGATGAGACAGCATTGCAAAAACTCTGAGGTCTTTTCAGGGACAGGAAGGGAGGCCGTGTGGTTGAGGACCTCTGTGAAGCCAGAGAGACTGGTAGGCGGGATCCTCAGGGGCCCTGTAGCCGTGGTAAGGACTCTGCATTATTTAGATACATACCTGTGATCAAGTCCCTCCTCTAGTCTCAGCTGCACTTGGCTCATCTGCAAGTGCCTGGGACCTGCCCTTCTGGGGTCCATCCAGCCTGACCGTGGGCCTCTGCCCTGGGTCACTAGAGATGGGTCTTTGCTCACTCTGCATGATGAGTGTCTCCAGGGAAAACCCATCTCGCTGGCCCTGGGCACTCTGACTGCAGGGACCACAGGCAACTCCCAGGATGCATCATCCTGAACTCAGGATGGTGTGTCCTTTCTGCCAAATGAACCTGACGCCATCGTTGGTTGCCTTCCTCATCGCCTTCTGAGTGGACGTCTTTTTGGCTGTGGCAGAGGGACATAAATAGAATGATGCCATCAGCCCAGACATGGCAGAGGAGAACCCAGACCACGGGAGTGGGTGGAGGCCGGGACTCAATCAGATTTCTGATATTTCCTCCCGCTTTAGAGGACCCGCTCTGATCCTCCTCCAGCCATGCCCCTCCCCACAGAGTGAGGAGAGGAGGAGGAGAAAGGGCCATGGGATTTTTGCCCACCAGGACCACACTCTGGGTACCAGGACCTCAAATTCCCTCTCCAAATAGCCCTGCGGCTACTTCCGGAGCTTAAAACAGTAGTGACTTAAAACAGTGTGAATTTCTTGTTTCAGGTTCTAGAGGTGAGAAACCCAGAATGGGCCTCCCTGGGCTAAAATCAAGGCTTCAGGAGGGCTGCGTTCTTTCTGGAAGGCCTGAGGGAGAATGTGATGCCCTGACTTTCCCGGCCTGCTTTCCACAGCCTGTGGCCCCTTCCTCCACTTTCCGCGCTAGCTACGGTCACCAGGTCTTCCTCACACTGCTGTCTCTCCGACTCTCTCCCTGCCTCCATCTCCCACTTACAAGACCCCTGGGATACTGGGGCCCACTCAGATAATCCAGGGTAAGCTCCCCACTTGAAGCCAACTTCTTAGCAACCTTAATTTCATCTGCAACGTGATACCCTGTTGTCAGGCACCCACACATACAGGTTCCAGGGATCAGGATGTGGACATTTTTGGAAGGAGGGCTAGTCCTGTGTTTGTATTCTTGTCACAAGCCCTACACAAGTTAGGGGTATGATTTGTTGAATCCTGAAAGAATAGTATTAGTACCTGAGAATTGCTTTTCCTTTAAAAAATAAATGCCTGTCTCCTTGGCATCTGATTTCCCTTACACCTCAGTTCTACACACCTGACATGCTGTGCAGGCATGGCCATGAGCAACACATTTCCGAACACCATTATTATGTTTCTTTGGCTCCTGATTCAGTGTCCCAAGATAGAGATCAAAGCCCCTCCAGCTCTCTCAGCCCAGCCTTTACAGAGGGAGAAGAGAATAGGGACCACATAGGAGAAAGTACTCACACTTTCCCCTCCATACATGTATCCACCACCCAGTTACTTGGGGGCAGGCCATAGAAAGGGCACGGGACTGGGAGTTATTGATTTATAACTCACCAGTTCAGCAAATATTGCTGATCATCTAGTCTTGCCAGGCCTAGCCCTTGGAGTTGGAGACCCAGGCATGGTGCGTACATGGGTCCCATCCTCATAGCTGTCACTGTGGGCAGAAGCCTTCCTCCCTCTGGGCCTCAGTTTTCTTATCAATTTCATGAGCACCTAGATGGCCAGGAAAGAGTCCCACTATGAGAGCAGCATGCTCGCCCCTCTCTCTAACTGTGGTCTCTCCCAAAGCCTTGAACACGAAGAAAATGTTCAGGAACTGTTGAACAGATGGGTGGATGGCCCTTCCTGATCTGACAGCTGATGGACGGTCTCAGATGAATCAGAAGGGAACATGGGAGGGGGTCAAGGAGGAGTCCTGGAGTAGATTCCTGCTGCTGACTATAAAATAATTGCTAGAACATATTCATCTACACAACCACCTTATGCTATGCTAAGTCACTTCAGTTGTGTCTGACTCTGTGTGACCCCATAGACGGCAGCCCACCAGGCTCCCCCGTCCCTGGGATTCTCTAGGCAAGGACACTGGAGTGGGTTGCCATTTCCTTCTCCAATGCATGAAAGTGAAAAGTGAAAGTGAAGTCGCTCAGTCGTGTCCGACCCTCAGCGACCCCATGGACTGCAGCCTTCCAGGCTCCTCCGTCTATGGGATTTTCCAGACAAGAGTACTGGAGTGGGGTGCCATTGCCTTCTCCACCAACTTATGAGTTGACTGACAGCTATTATCATTCCCACTTTACAATGAAGAGGCTGAGGTTCTAGGAAGAAGTTTACTGAGGGCCACACCACTAGCAGGAGTTGGAGCTAGGATTGAACTTGAACTCTCCTAAGGAGAGCAGCTGGCCTCCTCCTCTCACAGGGACGCGTGTGGCCCCCCAGGTCCCAACCAGCAGCTATCAACCCCTCCCTTTCCATTGCCCTCTGCTCCCTTCCCTTCTCCAGCCGTCTCCTCGTGTCTGAATTACCCAGGCCTCTAGGCTGGGCTATGCTGGTGGGGACTAAAGAAAACGACAGGGCGGAGTTGAGGTGAGGCGACTGAGGTCCTTCACTCCTAACCCAGCTTCTCAGTCACTGTCGGCGGCCTCCCTTGAACAATGATAGAAGCGCTTGATTTGTGCGGTTCCCAGGAAGTTTGCACCAAGACCAGGGAAACTGCCACCCACCATCTGTCCCACTCCATCTTCCGCAAGCAAGCGGCATGACCTAGAGAGGCTGGCAGTTTAAAATGAGCTGAGAGCTCTGCTTCTTCCTTCGTTGCCCTGAGCGCGCTCTGGGTCAGGAGCGGCTGTTACAGCCGGCCCAGCAAGTGCCCCTAGTGAAGGCCGTCAGTAGATGCCCGNGAGAGAGAGAGAGAGAAAGAGAGAATGTGTTTAGAGGAGAGATCAGGAAAACTCCTGATGTATGTTTTATTCCACAGCTGCAATTGGTAATATAAGAATTCCCAACAAGCAAACAAAACCAGCATCATTGTAAAGGTAAATAAAGTAGAGTGAAACATTGGAGACCCTCAAATAAATGTGAACAGTTTAGTCATATATCCAGCCTAGGAAGGCTGCAGTGATTATGGGGTTTAGATGGTAGGAATTTACTATAACTACATGATATTAAATATGATTTTGCTGCAGATTTTTCTAGTTATTGCTTGTTTCAAGTGATCCAGTGTGAATTCAGTAGTAAACAAAATATTTTTCCCCTAGTGTGATAATGATACTTTCATCTGATTTGAATTTTCCAGAAAAGACCTACTCATATGAGAAAACCATCTCAGTTAGCTCAAGAAAGTCAGGGAGAGAAGGGAAAAGCAAAGATAACACACATGGCTGGACCAATCCTCGCTAGTAAAACTGGATATGATCCTAAATAATCACCTAATTCACTTCATATTAGTGATTTCCCACTTTTCTTTCTCCTCTGACCCTAAGTACAGTAAGATGAGAGAAAGCATTTTATTCCATTCTCAGCTCTATTGCTGAGAAGAATTGACTTCTATAACCCAGGCTTTGTTTCACATTAAATCACTTATTTTAGATTGAGATCATTTGATGGCTGATTAAGATTTAAGCATAGAGAGTATAAACCAATTGCTGGAATGCACATAAATGAAAAGTGCCAAACATGGATTTTAAAATCAGATCTTCCAGATTCCAACACCTTACCCTTATTTGTTCTCACAACATATTACATCATAAACAATTGCTACTTGGATAATTGATTAATTATGACCAATATTAATATTATGTCATGCCAAAACTGAATTGAAGAAAATATTCCACTCTTTTCTCTGGGAAAATTCCAATTATGCTGTTTATTTTATTTTTTGTTGAATTATAATTATCATACAATGCCATATTCATTTCAGGTATAAAACATAGTGATCCAATATTTAAATATATCACAAAAGAATCACCATGATAAGTCTAGTTACCATCTGTCAGTGCACAAAGCTTTTACAATATTATTGACTATATTTCCTATTCTGTACATAATATCACTATGACATTTATTTTATAACTTCAAGTTTCTGCCTTTAATTTCCTCACATATTTCATCCATTTCATCCCCTTATATGTCAATGGACACTTAAATTGCTTCCATATCTAGGCTATCTTAAATAATGCTGCTGCAATGAACATAGGAGTACATATATCTTTTTTTTTTAATTTTATTTTTACTTTATTTTACTTTACAATTTTAAGATGGTGTGTTTTGTTTTCTTTAGATAAATAATGCTGTTTTTAAGACTCTTTATCCTTATTATTTACCATTTTAATTATGAGGTGTCTTAGTGTATTTCTGTTTCAGTTCATCTTATTTGGAAATTTCTGGGCTCCTTGGACCTGAGTGTCTGTTTCCTTCCCCAGAGTATGGAATGTTTCTGTCATTTTATTCTCAAATAATTTTCCTGACCCTTTTCTTTCTTCTCCTTCTGGGACCCCTATTATCCTAATACTATTGCACCTGATATTGTCACAAAGGTCCCTCAAGTTATCTTCACTTGCTTTAATTCTTATTTATTTAGCTTCTATATCTGGTTATTTTCCATTGCCTTGTCTTCCAGCTCAGTGATTTATGCTTCCACTTCATTTACTCTACTGTTGAACCCTTCTAGGGTATTTTTCAGTTATGACTTCTGTTTGGTACTTATATTTTCTACCTCTTTACTAAAGTTCTTGGTGTGTTCATCCATTCTTCTCCCCAGATTGGTGAGCATCTTTATGACCATTATTTTGAATTTTTAATTATGTAAGTTGCTCATTTCAATTTTATTAAGGTTTTTTTTTTTTTTTTTCCAGAGGTTTGTCCTATTCTTTAGTTTGGAACATATTCATCTATATTTCATCCACCCCTCCACATGTTTGTCTACTTATGCTAGGAGAAATGTCTCTCTCGCTCATTCTTAAATAAGCATTCTTGAGTAGGTGCTGTTCCATGTGGCACAGAAGTACAATTTTCCCTGACGACCAGTGTCAGACACTCTAAGGATGGCCTTTGGGTAGGATGTAGGCACCTGCCAGATGTAATAGGACAACAGCTGCTGCACAGGGAGGACAAAACTGAAGGTACCCTCCTGTTTCAGCTGCAGCTTGTCCACAGTGCAGGGAGGGCAGGGCCTGGACACTGCCTGGGCCATTTGCACCTCCCGTGTGGCTTGGGGTAGGTGTGGTGCAGGGTGCGCACTCTGGCCCAGTAACAATATGGGGTGGGTAGAGCCTGACCTCTGGTACTAGCAAGCTAGAGAAAGGGCACCAAAAATGGCACCCCACAGCATTGTCACAAATAGGTTAAGATGAGACTGCAAAGATGTCTTCACCAACACTTCCATCTCCAGATAAGGTCCCAGCAGCTTCCTGCCTCTCTAGCAGAAGCTTTAAAACTGAGAAGTGTGTCTTCCTCACTTATTGCCTAGGCATTTTTCAGTTTGTTGCTTTTGCACTAGCTCTCAGGGCACTTGGTTTTGCCCTAGATTTCAGGGCAAAGGGAAAAAGCAGGATCTCCATTTCTTCCATTTCTATGAGTCTTCTGGCTTTGATCCCCTTTGATTTTCAACATCAAAAGTATTGGGATCTTGTCTTTCTGATGCCAGCTCCCAAAGGTGGGGTACCTAATGTGAAGCTCAGTCCTTTCACCCCTCAAGGGGGAGTTCTATATTTTGGATTCCCTCCCAATTGTGTGGCGCCATGTCTGGAGTGGGGTCCTCGGCAAGGCCATATCTCTGCCTCTTCTACCCTCCTCAATGCATCTCTCTGTATTTTGTTGTAGAGGTGCTNAGTGATTGTTTCAGGAGGAAGCTGCAGCCCTGCAGGTTCCAGGGTCCAACGTGTCATTACAAATATAAAATGGAAATTATTTCTGTAGGGTTCAATTAATGGTGAATTCATTAAGGGTTCAGTTAATGTCCTCCAGGGGTTTGGAGGACAGCCCTGTCTTTGACTGTTAAACCTAACAGGACAGTCCTACCCAGTCCTGTCCCACTGACTCAGACAGACCTTGGGGGCAGAATGGTTCACGGTCAGCATTACTCATTCGGGGCATCACAGGGGTTCCTACGAAACCACAGTCCCAAGGTTACAAATTGGAACCCTGATGTTGGCTCATTCTATGCCTTACCCAATTTCCACTCTGCTCTCTCCCTGCACTTTCTCCAGTCTCTTGAGTTATTTATGGAGAAGACTATCACCTCCATTAGGTTGAAGGCAATTATCATGTCTTACTCACCTTTGTGAGCCCAGAGACTCCCATGATAAAGCTTCCCTTGTAGTTCCCCAGAGTTGCTCTTTCCTCCACGCTGTGTTTGGAAAACCTTCATGCAAAGCAGAGACTACCTCCATAAAGCTGGGAACGCCGGATACCCTCTGCTCCAGCCTCTTTGGTAACTATGGTGAACACAGATGTCCTACCCAGTTAACCAGACCCTCATGGCCCAAGGTTAGAGCTGGAAGCTATGACTTGAAGAATCTGCAACCACATAGAACCTGTTTATGAAAGAGGTGGCAGGGGGTCCACCATATCTAGTTTTCAGGAGCAGCATTCAGAACTGATCCTCAGTGATGCTGGCCAAACAGCCACCACATTGATGCCAGTTGACAGTGGATATCTTCCCAGGACCAGTTCATCAATGCTATATCGGGGGCTACCTCTGAGACATAGCCTCCAAAGTGACTGTGTGTGTGTGTGTGTGTTCAGTGTCTCGGTCATGTCCGACTCTTCGTGAACCCATGGAGGACTGTAGCCTGTGAAGCTCCTCATTCATAGGATTTTCCAGGCAAGAATACTGGAGTNGATATCTTCCCAGGACCAGTTCATCAATGCTATATCGGGGGCTACCTCTGAGACATAGCCTCCAAAGTGACTGTGTGTGTGTGTGTGTGTTCAGTGTCTCGGTCATGTCCGACTCTTCGTGAACCCATGGAGGACTGTAGCCTGTGAAGCTCCTCATTCATAGGATTTTCCAGGCAAGAATACTGGAGTGGATTGCCATTTCCTACTCCAGGGGATCTTCCCAACCCCAGGATCAAATCTACATCTCGAGTCTCCTACGTTGACAGGTGGGTTCTTGATACGCCCCCTGGTATTTCTCAATGAGCCAACGAATCCTCCTGCTTAGATCATCCAGGCTTAATTCTTGTTGCTTACAAATGAGACCCTGTTGACACAGAAAGTCTTGAGTCTCTGGAGTCGTCACACTCCCGCTCTTTGTGCGTATGTCATCTCTTCCACTGGGAGCAGGTGTCTACATCCCTGCCCTCTTTCCTTCTGCATGACTCATGCTCATCCATCCACGTGCCTCGTCTTGACAACTCTTCCTCTGAAAAGCCCTCCCAGATCACCCCAAGTCTGGGCTCCCACAGCACCCCATATNACTTCTCCCTGCTTTTACATCAAGTTCAAACAACTTTTATTTTTAAAATATCCTTTACTTTTTCCCTCCTACAGTTCTTCTCACATACCAGCCCACTCTTTATCTCATCCCCTCTACTTTATGAAAGTATATTTTTTTCATTGTGTTTTTCCTTGGTTAAAAGTAAACATTCTCACTTCATTAACTCATCTTCACTGACATTTCATTTACATGTTTGCCCCAGTAACTACTTTTGTCTGTAAACCTCTCCTCAAATATCTGAATTATTGTGACATTTTGGACTAATCCTAAATATTAGGATGTTTCAGAGTGACCCTCAATTGCACCTAATCTTAAACTTCTTTTAAAAACTGAATATGATAACATGGTCTTAATAACAATGTTCAGTGAGTCAATAATTATAAAAAGTGTGATCAGTGTTTATTAAAGTCTTTGTAATTTGCTTATGTAAAATGGAGGTTAAATCATCAACCTTGATGTTGACTTCAAGATTGTAAATGGACTTGCTTAGGTTGTGAAGAGAATCAAATGAGATAATGTAGATAAAAGTTATTTGTATAATTTTATATGCATGGTATTAATAGTAGTCTAAAATATTTAATCAGATTTTCCAAAAGAAAAATAGCTCTCCATATAGTAAAGAATTCAAAATGGAAAGCTATTACCAGTCTCATCATAGCTGTGAATTTGCTCCCTTATTCTGAGTAGCCTTTTTAAAAAATAAAAAGGATTTTGTAAGGACTTCTTTTTCTACTCATAGACTCAAGGAACTCTCCTGTTCTATTTTCCAGTATGATCTTGCTACTTACTACCTGCACAAATGAGTCCTGCTTCAGCGAACTAGTTACATCTTTCTTGCAGTTTACCTTTATATATAAATAAGAGAGGGACTTTTCAGATGGCGCTAGTGGTAAAGAACCTGCCTGCCAATACAGGAGACATGAGAGATCCAGGTTCGATCCCTGGGTTGAGAAGATCTCCTGGAGGTGGGCAAGGCAATCCACTCCAGTGTTCGAGATGTGTATAAGAGACAGACCCCCTCCTCTGTCCAGTTACGGAAGCCCCCAGGCCCTTGGAGGAGTGACCACATACTCCCTGGGAGGAGCATGGGCCAGCTGCAAGCCTCTTAAGTGGGCAGGTTGTCATGGTGATTCATTAATGGAGAGAGTTGCTTGAGGAACACTGACCACCAAAGGGAACAATTACCAATGAAGCATCCATTTCTATTTAACAGTTTTTAAGAATGGACAAGATATAAAGCCACAAGTGAAAAGATACTGCAAACAAATAATAGCACGTGAGCTCGTCTGGGCCCATTCAAAGCCTGTTCCTCACTCCTCCTCCGCTCTCATCACAGAGAAATAAAGCTGTGCTTTTCTATGATCTAGAGCGCTGTTTAAAATGACTGGTTTTAATACTTCCTGTCATTTACCCAGCATCCATTAGGTGCCACATACCCTAACAGACATTTCAAGAGTGCTTTCAAATCTTGGAAACAACCCACCAAGTGAGCATCACTATTCCCGATTTACAGATGAGGAAACTCTGAGGCTCATAGAGTTTAAGTGACCTGTGGAGGGTTGCACAGGCAGGAAGGGCAGAGGCAGCATTTTATCCTTTATTCAAAGCAGAAAATTCTCCCTGGTCTAGACTCTTAATGTTATCACAGCATCTCCATGAGAAGGCTTCCTCAAAATGAGAATCCAGCCCTCTCCTGCCTTCTCTCCACCACAATCTGTTGCCATCTAGTTCAAAGGTAAGCAGGGGCTTTCCCCAGTGGTCCAGAAGTTAAGATTTCATCTTCCAAAGTAGGCAGTGGAGGTTCTGTCCCTGATCTAGGAGCTAAGATCCCGAACGCCTGGAGGTCGAAACCCCAAAACATGGAAAAAGCAATATTGTAACAAATTCAATAAAGACTTTAAAAAATGATCCACATCAAAGAGAAAAAAACAACAACAACTTTAAACAAACAAAAGACAAAGATAGGCAGTCAGTCGTTTTGTGAACGCTTCAGTTGGTAAGGAATCCGCCTGCAATGCAGGAGACCCCGGTTCAATTCCTGGGTTGGGAAGATCCCTTGGAAAAGGGATAGCCTACCTACTCCAGTATTCTCAGATGGTAAAGAATCCACCTGCAATGTGGGAGACCTGAGTTTGATCCCTGGGTTGGGAAGATCCCCTGAAGAAGGGAAGGGCTACCCACTCCAGCATTCTGGCTTGAAGAATCCCATGGACTATGGTCCATGGGGTCACAAAGAGTTGGACACGACTGAGTGACTTTCACTTCACTTCACTTCCACATACATTTAAATATACATAATAATTTCCAAGAGTTAGTGTCAAACCAGCATGCCTTGTACTGGGCGCTTAGGACTTGAAGCTGGCACGCTTGTTAATCAAAAGGCTTCTCTGTAACTAGTAAACTTCCAGCCCTTTCCTCCACTCCTGAAAATAGGCTTCCCTTTCCAAATTGTACTCCGGGCCCCGACTGGCCTTGGAGAGCAGCACACACCCGTGGCCCACAGTTTTGTGAGGTCCAGATGAGCCACCACAGGCAAAGAGCCCAGGGCAGAGCCCAACACTCAGGAGGCTCGGTGGAGCCCGCAGGAAAGGAACACACGTCCTGAACACACCGCTGCTCAGGGTGGAACTTCCGCTCTGGCGCTTAATAGCTGCATGACCTTGAGCAAACTGCTCCACCTCTCGGTGCTGCAGTTTCATCACCTATGACTTAGCACTAAAAAAAATGGAGAATCCCCATCAGGTCACTGTGAAGATAAATACAACAGTCCATAGAAGGGGCTTGGAGCAGTGCTGGGGGTTAGTAAGTGCCAAGTATGCATCAGCCAGGATCAGAACCAGCCGAGGGGCCACGTGCTCAGCCATGGGTCAGTTCTCCTAACGCTGCCCTCAGCTTCACCTCCTCATGTGGCCTCTTCTGCTCTGATAGCAAGAAACAGTTGTATGGGACTGGAGGTCTCCTCTCGCAAAGGCCCAGTTCGGGCACTGAAGCCTGTCTTCCTTTCTCCTGGGCACTCTGAGCATCTCATGCAAAGCATGACAGACGAGGTCTCTCCCAGCTGACAACCCTTCCATGACCCCATCACTCACCATAGGCTAATCTCTACCCGGACTCCTCTGAAAGGTTTTTGTGCCAGGCCTAGTGCCTGCCTATCATCCAGGCTTTTTCCTCTTCCACTAAATTCAACAGCTTTGACATAGCTGTTTCCCCCATAGGGAACACTCTCTCCCTTCTCTTTCTCTGATCAACTCCTATTTTTCTTTAAGGCTCCTCTGAGTCTTGGCTCTAGCATGGAGAATCTCCTGGCCATGCAGTGTGCCTCCCATTTTGTAGCTAATAACATCCATGTGAGGGGCTTCCCAGGTGGTGCTAGCGGTAAAGAACCTGCCTGCCAATACAGGAGACATGAGGGACCCAGGTTCGATCCCTGGGTTGAGAAGATCCCCTGGAGGTGGGCAAGGCAATCCACTCCAGTGTTCGTGCCTGGAGAATCCCATGGACAGAGAAGCCTGGTGGGCTATGGTCCTTGGGATTGCAAAGAGTCGGACACGAGTGAAGCGACTTAGCACTCACTCAGCATCCTTGTGAACCTCAAGCAGGTTACTCATCCGACCCCACTACCACTGTCTCCTCAGCAGGACCAGGGAGGGCTCAGCTATGGCTGACTTGTGTGTTCCTACGGTCCTGGCACTCTTTGATAATATTTAGAGGGATGTGTGGAATAACTGAGAACACAGGTATGAAGAAAGTATCCATGGTCTTGGTGGTGATTACTCGCTAAGTCGTGTCTGACTCTTGTGACCCCCCTGGACTGCAGCCCGCCAGGCTCCTCTGTCCATGGGATTCTCCAGGTAAGAACACTGGAGCGAGTTGCCATTTCCTTCTCCAGGGCATCTTCCTAACCCAGGAATCGAACCCAGGTCTCCTGCACTGCAGGCAGATTCTTTACCAACTGAGCGACCTTGGAGAAGCATATTATTCAGAAAGAGATAAACACTCTTACAGGCAGGAGTTGTCCTGGTACTCCTGGCCGGGGCCTGGTGTTTACCTGTTAAGTGTAAATGATTTCCCAGAACATGGACATCAGGCAAAGCTACACTGAACAGAATGGAGCAAGATACAGATACGACCACTTCAAAATCATGTCCCATAAACACAATCATGAACACAGACAAAAGCAAGAACCTTGTCTGAACCACAGAAATGACCAGCACCTCCCTTTTCTGGCTAATCTGAATGACTGCTTGTTGCTTGTTTGCCACTAACAGCATGGTGTGTTGCTGTTGTTGTTGCCGTCTGACTGCTCAGTCATGTCCTGCCAGCCTCCTCTGTCCCTGGGATTTCCTAGGCAGGAATACTGGAGTGGGTTGCCATTTCCTTCTCCATTACTTCCGCCTTACAGATAAGATGTACAAAGATCCCTTGCTACCTGAGAACATCCAATCAGAGCAAAGTCCCTCTTCCCTGAACTCTCCCTAAACTCACCACGCACAAGCCTCAATCCTTTTCTAAGTCTTTCCTGAGTACCTTGATACCCAGGCAGCTCACTGCTGCCCGTGGTGGGCATTCTCCCTCAGTGCAACGTGTCAACCAACCCAACACTGTTCAACCAGGGTGGGTCCCTGGACATCATTAGGTAAAGGGTGTCGATGTCGTCCACTTTCCATCACCACCAATTTATTTCTCAAAACTTAATTTTAAAAGATATGCAAGCTAATTGATAGTGAGAAATAGATTTCTGATAAGAGG
Source organism: Philantomba maxwellii (assembly GCA_006410695.1). Taxonomy (NCBI): domain Eukaryota; kingdom Metazoa; phylum Chordata; class Mammalia; order Artiodactyla; family Bovidae; genus Philantomba; species Philantomba maxwellii. The sequence goes on from SJYS01023562.1 coordinate 31,846, forward strand.
TGCATGCCAGGGTAGAGAACGTTGAATACAATATTGTTTTCTACAGAGGTGCTTCAGCTTCCCCTCCCCTGTGTATGTGGAGGGGAGAAGGAAGGAAGATTTACTGTCCTGGGCGTCTGTGACCTGGAAGAACATTAGCTAACATTCACTGAAAAAAAAAGAAGGCTATCATTGGTGATTATATCTGCTTCTGGGAGAGCACAGAGCACACATTGTCTGTCCCAGCAGCTGCCCTGAGTAGGACCTGAGCTGGTGGCTGTGGTCATGGCTTAGAGGTAATTGTCTGTAAGACCAGCCTCCAAAATACCTAGTGCTGGGGACTTCCCTGGTGTTCCAGTGGTTAAGAATCTGCCTTCCAATGCAGGGATGAGGGTTTGATCCCTGGTCAGAGAACTAAGATCCCACATGCCCCAGGGCAGCTAAGCCCGCAAGTCACAACAGAGTCAGTCCATGTACCGCAACCACTGAGCCTGCACACTCTAGAGCCCGTGCAACACACCTGTAGAAGCCCCTGTGTGCCACAACTAGAAAAATCCATATACCACAGTGAAGACCTCTAGTGCTATCACTACAGAGGACACAACCGTGGCTCTCTTTCTGTCCCCCAGTCCTATTTCCCATGGGAGCATCTAGAGGGATGCGTGTTTGGTAGCACCTAGGACTGAGACCAGGACAGATGTGGGCTTTGAGTGCAGATGAAATACATACTGTGTGACGATTGGACCTTCCAACAGTGGATGGGTAATGATCCAGGTGCCCCTAACAGGCAGGAGGCCAACAGATGCTGGTTGGCTTTGTGCACAATGACTAATTTTCTTCCTGGAAACTCAGAGACTCTTGATGAGTAAGATTAAGGTCAACAGAAGGCTTTGCACAGCAACCAGAAAGCAGCTGGAGTGTGTGGCAGCCGAAATCCAATATGAAACGCAGATGACAGAGGTGGCAATGGGGTCACAAATGTCCCATCATCAATTTCTATCTGGAATGAAGGCCAGGGTGTCACAAATGCAGCAAAAGCAGGTGATGGCTCCAGAGAGGGAAGTTAAGCCAGGCCTGATCTGGGAGGAGATTTCAATTAGGAAGTGCTGGAAGTGAAAGTATTAATCCCTCAGTTATGTCCAACTCTTTGCAACACCATTGACTGTAGTCTGCCAGGCTTCTCTGTCCATGGAATTCTCCAGATAAGAATGCTGAAGTGGGTAGGCATTCCCTTCTCCAGGGGATCTTCCTGACTCAGGGATCGAACCTGGGTCTCCTGCATTGCAGGCAGATTCTCTACCGTCTGAGCCACGAGGGAAGCCCCTTCATTTAGGGATTTCCTGTCACACCCCAGTCCGCTGGCCAGGCTGGCGTCCACAGCTGTCATATCTCCACCCTTCCTGTCTGCCTCTCAGGAAAACTCAACTTCTTGACGCTGCTTTTGACCACATCTGTCTTCTCTCATTTCTTCTCTCTGCACCCCCTTTGTTTTGCTTCATTCCTGACAAATAAGTGAACTGTTACTCTGTCAGTTATTTATCTGAGTAATTTCTTGATGAAATTGCAAATATAATTGAATTTTCTGGAAACCATGAATTCAAATGAGGCGACAATAGAGGAAACAGCATGATTAAGGAATTGTTATACGCTGGTTGTACATCATTACCACCCAGAATTCATCGCCGAATCGCTCACAGATGGAGTCACTGAACTATGATTATATTTTAGAAAATGAAAGGGGACAAATCTAAAAAGGCAATAAAGCAAATTAGGAGCCTTCTTGAGGGACAGGATTATTACTGATTAAGTATATTTGGCATCAAATCTGTGAGAGCACTTCGGCAGTTTAAATTATACATTCGTGCAGGCAACGTTTTTGCTGGTCTCAAAATTCTTTGTTATTTTGGTCTTCTAATCACATTCCCCTTCATCCTCCAAATTGACAATTTGAAAGAACATTAGAAATGATCTTTTCTGAAGGAACATTTGCTCTCAAAATGCATTTACACTGAGCAGCTATTAAAAGGATATCGCCCAGTCACTTAGTTTCTCAATTTAAGTTTAAAGGAAAGTTACTGTATTAGAGGAAATGGCCCCTATTTCAATCTAATGGTCTTTGTTATGTCTTTCAAGATCCTAGACTCGAGTTAAATGATTGCAGAAGGCGGTTTGCGGATATCCGGGCTCCCGTCCCCTCACCCACAGCAGGTACACTTCCGGACGTTAGACAGGAAGGAAGCCACATTCCTGGTTCCGGTTTGCTTTTTAAAAGCTCTAAAAGTAACTTTGGGTCATAGCTCTTGAAGAGTACTCTAATAGAAGATGGAAGAATTTCTTTTCAGTCCGGTCTCAGCCTCCTATCAACTATGTGACCTGGGGCCTATTATTTCACCTCCCTGAGACCTTGTGTCCGTATTTCTCCCAGTTCATACTACCTGCCCCCTGGGCTGCTAGGGGACGGTGACGTGAGCTGTGCACCTGTGGGGCATGACTATGTGCCTGTGCACACATGACGTCCAATAAATGTTGCCCTCTGCCCCTGTCCTCACCCTCTGCAACCACGGTCTAGCGCTGTCTGGATCTCACAGAAGGTCTATCTCTTTCACCAAGACAATCATATCAATGAATTTTCTCCCCTGATGCTCATTAGCCGATAGACTGCTGTTGCTGTTCAGTCGTTCAGTCATGTCCGACTCTGCAACCCCATGGACTGCAGCACGCCAGACTTCCCTGTCCTTCACTGTCTCCCTGAGTTTGCTCAAACTCATGTCCTTTGAGTCAGTGATGTCATCCAACCATCTCATCTTCTTTCATCCCCTTCTCCTTTTGCCTTCAATCTTTCCCAGCATCAGGATCTTTTCTAATGAGTTGGCTCTCTGCATCAGGTGGCCAAAGGATTGGAGCTTCAGCTTCAGCATCAGTCCTTCCAATGAATATTCAGGACTGATTTCCTTTACAACTGACTGGTTTGATTTCCTTGCTGCCTAAGGGACTCTTCAAGAGTCTTCTCTAACACCGCAATTCAAGAGCATCAGTTCTTCGGCACTCAGCTTTCTTTGTGATCCACCTCTCACATCCATCCATGACCACTGGAAAAACCATAGCTTTGACTATGCAGACCTTTGTTGGTAAAGTAATGTCTCTGCTTTTTAATATACTGTCTAAGTTTGTCATAGCTTTTCTTCCAAGGAACAAGAGTCTTTTAATTTCGTGACTGTAGTCACCATCTGCAGAGCCCAAGAAAATAAAATCTGCCACAAGAATCACCAGTGTGGATGAAGCATGTGTATGGTGCACTCATGGGCACACAGGTGGCAGCAGAGGTGATCCGAAGACGGGAGCCCTGGGACTTGCCTCCTGACCACCTGGGAAAGCCCACCATGCCAGTGGGACAGAGACAGAATGGAGACAGCCCACTGGGTGATGCTTCCAGGAATGGGGACAAGGGGGACACATCCTTTTGGGGACTGAAGGAGGTCCCCACAGGGAGGTAAGGCTGAGATGGAGACTGTTCCAGGGCGCCTCTGGGCATTAGGATTCCAAGACTCCCAAGCTCTGCAGGTTTCCTGTCTGTAGGTCCCATGTTACAGAGACTCAGGAGAGGTGTGGGTGGAGGCTAAGAGTGTGTTAGGGCTTTACATTCAGGGCAGACACCAGTGTGTCCTCCCGTTTGTGGTTTCCCAGCTCCCTGACCTTGGACGACTCCCCAAACTTCTTTGAGTCTGGGTTCTGCTCCTGACATACCAAGACAGCAATTGGGTTTGACTGTGTCTTTTTGAGGTTTTCAGGTGCTCAGCTCAGTGTCTATCACATTAATGGAAGTTGCCTCCTCTTGAAGATCAGGCTGCCATGCCCTGTATATCACGCCGTTCTCATCAGCCTGACTACCCCCACCACCACCACCATCGAGGGTGTGCAGAGCCGTCTGCATCATCTCCTCTCTTCATTTTTTCAGGCTGACTTCTGTGTTACTCTCTCCCTTCTTCTTACAAAACTCTTCTAAACTAGGGTGAACAGTTACCTGGGGTTTGCACATTCTCTCCTAAAATCTGGGCAGCACTTGAGTGTTTGACCAGTAGAGTTCAGCAGAAGTGCCACCATGTGATAAAATAAAACCAGGATATGAGTGAACTACTCTCATCTCTAAAGGGGGGTAAACAGCTAGCCAGTGTGAGAAAGCAGGTCAACTCTTCCATAGATGTTTACCAAGATGCCACACTGTGGCTTCTTCTGGAAAAGGCATTGGGCCTGGGGGTGGAGTTGTTTAGAGCAATTCTGTTATCTGGATCTTCTACAATGAGCATATATTGCTTTTATGCAAAAAATCAATACACACCTCCAACCCACATACATCCCAGAGTGCCAGGCTGAAGGTCAGTGCAAAGTAAATGGCACNTTCCGTCATTGTTTAGTAGGAGGAGCAAGTCTACAAATAAAGCTTTTGTTTCCTATTCAGAACTCTATGTCCTTCAAGAGTCTTGGTTCTAACATCTTCTTGGTGGCTCCTTGCCTGATAGTGGAGCCCTGAGAATAAGCACTATATCTGTTGCCCAATGCTGCTGTAACAAATTAACATTTAGTGGCTCAAAACAGCACAAATGTGGGGCTTCCCGGGTGGCTCAGTGGTCAAGAATCCACCTGCCAATGCAGGGGACACAAGTTCAGTCCCCGAGCCAAGAAGATCCCACATGCCAAGAAGCAACCAAGCCTGTGCACCCAGCTATTATAATTGCGTCTACACTCTAGAGTTCGGGAGCTGCAACTACTGAAGCCCGTGTGCCCTAGAGTCGGTGTTTCACAAGTGTGTGTGTGTGTGCTCAGGCACTCATCACGTCTGACTCTTTGCCAGCCCAAGGACTGCAGCCGGCCAGGCTCCTCTGTCCATGGGATTTCCCAGGCAAGACAACTGGAGTGGGCTTCCATTTCCTTCTCCAGGGGATCGTCCNTACTGAAGCCCGTGTGCCCTAGAGTCGGTGTTTCACAAGTGTGTGTGTGTGTGCTCAGGCACTCATCACGTCTGACTCTTTGCCAGCCCAAGGACTGCAGCCGGCCAGGCTCCTCTGTCCATGGGATTTCCCAGGCAAGACAACTGGAGTGGGCTTCCATTTCCTTCTCCAGGGGATCGTCCTGATCCAGGGATCAAACTTGCATCTCTTGCATTGGCAGGTGGATTCTTGACCACTGAGCCATCAGGGAAACCCTGAATATATTGGGGATGACCATTATTCCACTGACTACTAGCGCTGAAAGAATTCTAGTTAAATATGGACTTTCTCATCGACACCTGTTAAGCATCAGCAAGTCAGAAGAACAGCAGAAACACATAAACACATAATAACACGAATTATATCTAAAATGAGAAAAGTCAGATGAAACAAAAACTTTCTTGGACAAAAAGAAGTACAGATGTGCTCTGTGGTCCTAGTGAAGATATAAAGAACTTAAAGGGATTTGGTTTCTCCAGTCCTGGAGAACAGAGCTAGGGCAGAAAAATCCTGTCCAGAGAGTTGGAATAAAGACACTTCATCCTTTTGTAAGTGGGGCTCCAGTGCTACTGAGGTACTAAGGTTTGCCTTCTCAGCCTCTCCCAGCACTTTTTCCCATCCTCAGAGGGCTGAGGGCCTCCCAAATTCACCAGAACTTTGGGGGAGCTATTCTGCCCTCACTAGGCAGTCACCCAGATTTGAGTGATTGTTTCAGGAGGAAGCTGCAGCCCTGCAGGTTCCAG
>SJYS01023562.1:89065-103758 GCA_006410695.1 Philantomba maxwellii
AATTTCTTCCCAGTGCCAGGCCCCAGCTCAGTCCTGCCGAGTCTCCCAGTGCTGCCTCCCAGTGTCTGCCCTGGCTCATCAGGCACTTTCCCCTACTGCTGTTTCTCAGTCGCTCAGTTGCGTCTGACTGTGACCCCATGGACTGCAGCGCTCCCGGCTTCCCTGTCCTTCGCTATCTCCCAGAGTTTGCTTAAACTCATGTCCATTGAATCAGTGCTGCTATCTAGCCATCTCATTCTCTGCCGCCTTCCTCTCCATTTGCTTTCCATCTTTCCAGCATCAGGGTCTTTTCCAATGAGTCAGTTCTTCCATCAGGTGGCCAGAGTATTGGAACTTCAGCTTCAGCATCAGTTCTTCCAATGAATATTCAGTGTTGATTTTCTTTAGAATTAACTGGTTTGTTCTCCTTGCTGTCCAAGGGACTCTCAAAAGTCTTCTCTGGCACCACCATTAGGAAGCCTTCTCACCTACCACTGGGTTCCAAATTCAGCTCTTCCACCTTCCAGCTGTGTGGACTTGCTGAGCTCCTGTCTCTTTCCTGGGACTCAATTTCCTCATTTGTAAAGGTCAGTTGTTGTGAAGTTTGCACACTCTTAGTCTGCAGCCGCTTGTGTGTGGCAAGCACATATTGAAGAGGTGGGTGGTCCATGCAGGCAAGAGACATGGTCAAAAACAGGGCATGGGGTTGAGGGTGGAGAGGCTCCTTCCTCCTCTTGCATATCAAGTGTCTGCTGAGCCCAGAGCATGCCCCTCCAGTTGAGGATCTGTCCTTCTGGGCCTTGCAGATTTGTTGGAATTGGGAATCACAAATGAAACCCAGAGGTGGCATGTAGGAGGGGAAGACAAGACAGTGTCAGCGGCTTTCATCCCATCCTCACTGTTCAGAACACTTCTGTCCAGCCTTGCACCCACACCCTTCATCTGACCAGCACTTNAGGGACTCTCAAAAGTCTTCTCTGGCACCACCATTAGGAAGCCTTCTCACCTACCACTGGGTTCCAAATCCAGCTCTTTCACCTTCCAGCTGTGTGGACTTGCTGAGCTCCTGTCACATTCCTGGGACTCAGTTTCCTCATTTGTAAAGGTCAGTTGTTGTGACTGTGAAGTTTGCACACTCTTAGTCTGCAGCCCCTGTGTGGCAGCACATATTGAAGGGGAGGGTGGTCCATGCAGGCAAGAGACATGGTCAAAGACAGGGCATGGGGTTGAGGGTGGAGAGGCTCTTTCCTCCTCTTGCATATCAAGTGTCTGCTGAGCCCAGAGCATGCCCCTCCAGTTGAGGATCTGTCCTTTTGGGCCTTGCAGATTTGTTGGAATTGGGAATCACAAATGAAACCCAGGAGGTGGCATGTAGGAGGGGAAGACAAGACAATGTCAGCAGCTTACATCCCATCCTCACTGTTCAGAACACTTCTGTCCAGCCTTGCACCCACACCCTTCATCTGACCAGCACTTCCTGTCGTCTGGAACTTGGCATGCACAACATCTCCTCCAGGAAGCCTTCCTATACCTCTCCTACATCCCAAAGNCATCCCATCCTCACTGTTCAGAACACTTCTGTCCAGCCTTGCACCCACACCCTTCATCTGACCAGCACTTCCTGTCGTCTGGAACTTGGCATGCACAACATCTCCTCCAGGAAGCCTTCCTATACCTCTCCTACATCCCAAAGTTGGATGAGATGACCCTTCTCCAGGTTTCAGGTCACCATTACCAGGAGCCCAGCATGAAACTCCAGACCATGAGGCTTCAAGATCTGAGTCAAAACATCTTCAACCTACAGTGCTTGACACTGAAAGAAAGTGAAAGTGTTAGCCGCTCAGTCATGTCCGACTCTTTGCAACCCCATGGACTGTATGTAGCCCGCCAGGTTCCTCTGCCCATGGCATTCTCCAGACAAGAGTACTGGAGTGGGTTGATGTTGCGCAGGAGGTAAATAAAGCTATGTGTTCAGTTACTTATCTGCTAACATTCTGCCGTATTAGAAAGGAGAGTTGAGGCAACTGAATGCGTGCGTGTTTGCTGGGCTGAATTAGACTGAGGGGCCAGGGGTGCTAGGCCGGGAGAGCTACGTGATCATGGCATCAGAAAGACCTGGGGGCGGAATTCTGATCCTAGCCCTGTGGCTTCTGTAGTCCTCTGGGGAAGTCATTTTCCTCCTGGAATCTCAGTGAGCCCATAACTCATAAAATAAGGCTATGAATGACCTGAGGGACGCCGTATGAGATCCCTGCCGAGCTCAGAGATGAGGCAGAACCTGGAGATGAGTCTGACGTTGGCCTTTCAGGCTGTTCAGTGATGGTCCAAAGACCCACGGCAGGTGGTCACTAGTTATTTTGCCAAAGTGCAGACTTGAAGGGCTCTCCTTGGAGGCCTAGAGATGTGGGAGGATCACTGAGCTGGAGGTTTGCACACGTGCTTACACACTCACACCCCCGTCCCCAGCACGCACATCGGAAGACAGCTGCAGCTTTCTCTGCCTGTCCTTGGGCTCTTAGTAACAGCGAGAACATCAAGTAAATAAATAAATAAAACATCTTTGTTTTGAGAGTAACGATGTCATCTAATGCCATATAGCGTTTGTTCGAGTGGCAAATTTCATCTTAATAGTTTCAAAAACAATTATCGTCCTGTATGTATAGATGTGGTGGTTCCAAAGGGGGCATTTTATTTTTATCTTTCACTGCACATTGGGAGGTGGCACACCGCAGTGGTATCTGTGAGCTGGAGGATTTGGGAAGGCTCCTGGAGCTCTCCTTGGAGCTTCGGGATTGACTGCAATAGCAGTTCTGCCCGGGGCCTACCCTGGGGGGAGTCTGCATCTCAGTAGCTAGACCACCCAGGCTGCTGGGGCTCAGCCTGCCTCTCAGCTGTTCGGGAACCAAAGGCTGCTTCGGCTCCTTACCACTACCCTCTGCTCATCTCTCTCGGTACCCTGCCCCAGTCAGCAGGCCCCTTTCTCAGGAGGGAGCTGCAAGCAGCCTCTGAGCAGCAGGACAGCTGTTTCAAAGGCCCGTTAGACCCTCCCAACACCCTGTGGGCCCGTGCAAAGAGCTGCACGCCAGAATTCAGTTCTGCTGTGGTATTTGCTAGGTGGGTGGCCTTCCTTATCTGTAGAACAGACCACTCTGCACAGCCGGCATGAGGAATTCACAAGAAGTGTTCTGTCCAGCGCCGGGGCATAGCAGGAGTTACAGAAAACCTAGCCCATCTGCCTCTGGTGTCTGGAAGATAACTGGAAACAAATGTCCAAGAGTGTCNTCAGTTCTGCTGTGGTATTTGCTAGGTGGGTGGCCTTCCTTATCTGTAGAACAGACCACTCTGCACAGCCGGCATGAGGAATTCACAAGAAGTGTTCTGTCCAGCGCCGGGGCATAGCAGGAGTTACAGAAAACCTAGCCCATCTGCCTCTGGTGTCTGGAAGATAACTGGAAACAAATGTCCAAGAGTGTCTAGCTTCCCTGGTGGTTCATCAGTAAAGAATCTGCCTGCAATGCAGGAGACATGGGTTCGATTCCTGGGTTGGGAACATTCCCTGAAGGAGGAAATGGCAACCCATTCTAGTCTTCTTGCCTGGGAAATCTCACAGATAAAGGAGCCTATTGGGCTACACAGAGCCCTAATGGGGTCGCAAAGAGTTGGACATGACTGAGCAACTGAGTACACACACACACAAACCATAGATTTACAAGGTAGAATAACAAAGTTGTCCAGGGTTAGAGCTTATGAATGGCTGCGGTGAGATTTGAACTCACATTAGACAGCCTGACTCCAGAGTGTAGACTCTTAGTCACCAGGTCTTAAAGTCTTCCCCAAAAGTGCCTCGTAACTCTCCCCATCTGTGCCTTTGTTCTTGTTGGTCTATAGACTTTAAATGCCCTCCTTCCCATCTTTTCTCCCTTGGCAAAGCTATCCTTGAATGTTTTCTCCTCTGAATAGTTTTCTTGGGGATTAATGCTGAGTCTCCTTTTTACACTGCCATAGTCACCAGCCCCATGCATAATGCTGTAGGCATATTTATTTCTGCTGGATGGCCGGCTTTTGGAGAGCAGAGACCATCTCTCTCATTTGCCATTCCAGCACCCCGTACAGCGCCTGTCACATAGAGTTGCTCATTGCTCATGAGATATTTGTTGATTGTTTAGGTGGCAATGCAAATGAAATCAAGGCACAGAAGGTTACCAGGACTCTGGGATAGGACTGTGTTTGGTGGTGATGAGTATTCTGTTAATAAGAGCACACGTGTCAGGTACCACACTGGGGGCTTTGCAGACCGCTCCTTTTAATCCTCNTGTCACATAGAGTTGCTCATTGCTCATGAGATATTTGTTGATTGTTTAGGTGGCAATGCAAATGAAATCAAGGCACAGAAGGTTACCAGGACTCTGGGATAGGACTGTGTTTGGTGGTGATGAGTATTCTGTTAATAAGAGCACACGTGTCAGGTACCACACTGGGGGCTTTGCAGACCGCTCCTTTTAATCCTCCTAATGATGCTACTGATACTGCTCTTCTCATTTCTCCCTTTTTGGGCCACCCACATGGCATGTGGGATCTGACCAGTGATTGAACCCATGCCCCCTGAAGTCGGAGCTCAGAGTCCTAACCACTGGACGGCCAGAGAATTACCACACTTTTCTCATTTTGTAGGTGAGGAAACTGAGCCTCAAGCTGAGGAAATGACTTGACCAAAGGCTAGAGTGTTATGTAAGTGGGTTTCCAGGACAAGGGTGGGGCTGCCTGCCTCTCTCACAGCCTCTGCCTCTCAAATCCAGAGAGCTGCCCACAGGATTGGCCCTTCAGCAGTTTGTGGCTTCCCAGTATCTACTGAGCACTTTGNTGTCACATAGAGTTGCTCATTGCTCATGAGATATTTGTTGATTGTTTAGGTGGCAATGCAAATGAAATCGAAGCACAGAAGGTAACCAGGACTCTGGGATAGGACTGTGTTTGGTGATGATGAGTATTCTGTTAATAAGAGCACACGTGTCAGGTACCACACTGGGGGCTTTGCAAACCGCTCCTTTTAATCCTCCTAAGGATGCTACTGATACTGCTCTTCTCATTTCTCCCTTTTTTGGGCCACCCACATGGCATGCGGAACTGACCAGTGATTGAACCCATGCCCCCTGAAGTTGGAGCTCAGAGTCCTAACCACTGGACGGCCAGGGAATTACCACACTTTTCTCATTTTGTAGGTGAGGAAACTGAGCTTCAAGCTGAGGAAATGACTTGACCAAAGGCTAGAGTGTTATGTAACTGGGTTTCCAGGACAAGGGTGGGGCTGCCTGCCTCTCTCACAGCCTCTGCCTCTCATATCCAGAGAGCTGCCCACAGGATTGGCCCTTCAGCAGTTTGTGGCTTCCCAGTATCTACTGAGCACTTTGCCTCCATTTAATTCTTGGCATTAGAAATTCTCCCCAGCCTTAGTGGGAACTCACACTCAGACTTCCTGCTGTCCTTGCATCTAGGGCTAAGATAGCAGAGGGNATCCAGAGAGCTGCCCACAGGATTGGCCCTTCAGCAGTTTGTGGCTTCCCAGTATCTACTGAGCACTTTGCCTCCATTTAATTCTTGGCATTAGAAATTCTCCCCAGCCTTAGTGGGAACTCACACTCAGACTTCCTGCTGTCCTTGCATCTAGGGCTAAGATAGCAGAGGGACCCCCATGAAGCTTTATTTGGAAGAGGTCCACCTAGCAGTATGGAATCCATTTTTGGCAAGAGTGGCAGCAGAGACAAGCCTTTGTGGAGGCAGTGGTTCTGGGGTCGTCTCCCACGTGTGGCCATGGTGCCTGGGTTGAGCAATGGGAAAATGGGCGGGGTTTCTCCTAAAGAGGCCTGGAACGTTGTCCAGGTAGAATGGCTTCTAAACCTAACACCTTGACCTCTTGGAGATTCTCTGAATTCCCAAATATCTTCTAATAACTTCTTTCTCTGTGTTAACCAACTAGAGTGGATACTAGTAGTTTGCAACCTAGAGCTTTGCCTGATAGATGCATTTCCATAGGACAGAGTATGTGGGTTTAAGACTTAACCCTCTTCTGAAGGCAGCGTGGGCTCTGGACTGTCAGTGGGATCAGGCGAGAACAAGGCGGCATCTGTAGAAAATTAAAGAGGAGAACTGTTATGCTGATGGATCTTTGGAAGCTTTCTCCTTCTACTTTAGTACAGTCACACTTTTGTGCTCACAGATCACCCAAGAGTGTTGTTAAAATGCAAATTCTGATCCTGGAGGTCTGGGCCAGGACCTAGGATCCTGTGTTCCTGACGCCTAGCTTCCACAGATTTCGTTGAAGCTAGCAGCCTGAGGATCACCAGTGAGATGGTGTTCATGTGTCCTCAGGCAAAACTGTGAATGTTACATAAATATCGACTTTGACTTCATGAAATAATGAGATCAGTCCTCTCCTGGCAAGTCCACGACTAACTATTATTCCTATCTTTGGTAATATCAGTTCTATGGCACCGGGAGCTTCACATCTCATAATTAGCAAGCTTTGTTACGCCGCTCCTGTTCCTAATGAGGACATTTTAATAATTTGCTTTGTTGAGGAAACAGGATTGGTTCCTTTACCCCACAGTGCAGCATGAAAGGAATGTAGTTTGCTGTTTTTATATGTGACTCAGCCCAGGCAGGCTGAAATGTGTGAGGCACTGCAGAAACCCCAGTCCCCCAACCCGAGGGATACAAGCCCCTGAAGCAGCCAGCACAGCCTCTGAAATCATCAAGTCCTGGCCCCACATCTTTCCAGACCCAGCTTACATTATTTCCCATGGTCACCTGGCTGCAGGCCACTCTCAACTCCCTCAACAGGGCAGCCCTCTCTCTCTGCCAAGCCTGTGCACGGGCAATGCCAAGCCTGGAACAACCTCCCTACTGTCATCCTTACCCATCTGGTCAACTCCTTTATGATCTTCAAAACCCAGTTCCTAGGTTATCTCCTCTAGGAAGCCTTCCTTGACCCTCATCCTTTCTAGTCCTTACACTGACCTAAATCTTTAGAGATCAGTACTTCATTTTAAAACTTTTTCTTGGCTTATAGCTTGCAGTCAGTTCAGACCACAAATTTGGATATGCAAACTATGTTGCTTTCATTATTATTCACTAACTAAGCTTAATTTCAGCTCAAGCCTTCATTCTGCCAAATGAAAGAAACAAAATTCTGATCAATTCTCCTCTGCCTTCTCTGGAATTGCATTTTCATGTCAGAAAGCTTTTGCCATTGCTGGCAGGCAGGAGTGCTGAGGCATGGGGCAGAGCTGGGGGCATTTGGTCTTTAATCGTCTGTCTGTGCTGGCATCCACTTGACGTCCTTGATGGGCCTCACTTCAGGTCACAGGTCTATGCGTATCCCTGAGGTCTTCTCTGTGTCTGAGCCGCAAAGCCTCTTTGAGTCCAGTTCGTGCTCTCTCTCTTTCTCGGTCACAAGGAGACGGTGAGCTTTCTAGGATAAGGTCCTCTAACCCACACTCCCAGACTCGTTATCCAGGATGCCCCGTGAGACCATCTCGGTGTCCAGACCACAGGCCCCAAGGCTGTGTGGCCGCCCTCTGCACCTTAGGGACTCAGCTGGAGGGGAGGTCACAGTCCCTTGCAGGTGACCACCAGCGAACGCCCAGCCTTCTTCCCCCTTGGTCGTGCTCCTCCTCTTCACCCCAGTTCAGGCAAATTTTAGATACAGGGCAGGGAGAGGGCGGTCAGGACAGAGCAGGTAGCCTTCCAGATCTGCCATTTTTTTCAGGTGTCCTTCACAGCTCTGGGTTTCTGGAATTCAGAGAGGCCGCAGAATCAAAGCCTTTCCTCTGAGCACAGTTAGGCCTTGGCCTGCAGTCGCCAGAGTCTGTGTAGGGCCTCAGAAGTCAAGCAGGCTCTTCTTTGTAGTCTGCTTTCTAGGAGACATCAGCGTGGATCACTCTGCCTGCACCCCGACCTGGGGAGGGGTCTCTGGGTATTGAGAATAAAAAGAGAACGAACACAACAGACTCAGAGAGCTCAGAGAGGGTAAGGGAGCAGCTGCCTCATCTCTGCATTTCCAGAACCAGGCATAGCGGAAGTGCGTGTTAGCTGCTCAATCGCGTCTGACTCTGCCGTCCCACGGACTGTAGCCCACCAGGTCCCTCTGTCCATGAGATTCTCCAGGCAAGAATGCTGGCCTGGGTAGCCATTCCCTTCTCCAGGGGATCTTCCCGACCCAGGGGTCAAACCCAGGTCTCTGGCATAGCAGGCAGATTCTTCACCGTCTGAGCAACCAGGGAAGACCCAGGCGTAGTGGAACAAGGGTTAAAACCAGCCAATGTTTATGGAGAGTTTCTGGTGAGCTCGGCACAGTCCTACCTACACTATTTCATAATCCTGCACAGGAGGTACTATTTGTATTCTTCAGCCAAAGAAACCAATGCAGAGAGGGTTGGGTAGCTTGCCCAAGGCCACACTGCCAGCGTTTGCAGTCCCCCCAGGCAGTGTAAGCTGAGAGCTGTAACCACTGGCTCCACTTCCTCATATGCCCGACACTTGGCACAGTGCCTGGAATTTGGCTCTGTAATTTCCTAGCTGAGTGGTATCAGATGAGTCACTCAACACCTCTGAGCCTCACTTTCCTCATCTCTAGAATGGAGGAAGAAGGAAAGGGCAACCCACTCCAGTACTCTTGCTTGGAGAATCCCCTGGAGGGAGGAGCCTGGTAGGCTATAGTCCATGGGGTCGCAAAGAGTCGGACATGACTGAGCAACTTCACTTCACTATTGGGCTTCCCTTGTGGCTCAGTCAGTAAAGCGTCTGCCTACAATTCGGGAGACCTGGGTTCAATCCCTGGGTCGGGAAGATCCTCTGGAGAAGGAAATGGCAACCCACTCCAGTACTCTTGCCTGGAAAATTCCATGGATGGAGGAGCCTGGTAGGCTACAGTCTATGGGGTCGCAAAGAGTCGAACATGACTGAGCGACTTCACTCACTCAGAATGGGGGCAGTACATGTGGGGAAGACATGAACAAGGAGTGACTCGGGTTCAAGTTTGACAGACAGAGCTTCGAGTCCCAAGACCTGCATGCACAATGTTCAGATTTCATCTTTTAGATTGCAACCCTTGGGAAGTCACATCCCCTCTGCCAGTGCAAGTCTCCTGATCTACAAAATGGGTACAACCAACACCTCTGATAAGTGACACCCCTGATGAACATGCCTTGGTTCCAGCAGGGAGCATGGGCAGGAAGGCGATGGGCTGGACTGGGCAGGCTGGCTGCGGTTTTCCTAGGCAGTTGTTTGTTCATTGGTTCAAGTTCACCCTGGCCTCGCTCTGCAGTCAGACTCTGCCCCATGGAAGCTCCAGACAGCTCTGGCTGCCCTGCCCAGAGGTGAGGCCTGGGGGGCGCGAACCTGCAGGGTGACAGGTGGGACCTCACAGGTCTCGGCTGTGGCCGCTGCCTCCAGGCCCAGAGTCATTAGCAGCCAGGGCCCCTCCTGCGCGCAGTGGTCTGTGCTGGCTGCCTCGGTTTCTCAGAGAATCTGAAGAATGTGTTTCCCCACAGCGGGGACTGCTTCCATTGTTTGTTTTTTCTCATTCGCTGCTAAATCATCCCGTGACTGCAGACTCCACTGTCTCTGACTCAGTCGGTGGAGGTTGCGGTCCCCGCACCATGCCAGCCGCCTGGGGGAGGTCTGGAGCAGGGGACCCTGCCAGGCTCTGTCTCGGAGGATGCAAATTAGGTTAGCTCCTGTCCTTGGGCTTCCCTGGTGGCTCAGAGATAAAGAATCCACCTGCCAATGCAGGAGACATGGGTTGGATCCCTGGGCCAGATCCCTGAGTCAGGAAGATCCCCTGGAGAAGGAAATGGGAACCCACTCCAGTATTCTTGCCTGGGAAGTCCCATGGAGAAAGGAGCCTGGTGGGCTATAGTCCATGGGGTTGCAAAGGGTCGGACAGAGCTTAGCAACTAAACAACAACACCTGTCCTTGGAAACTTCTGGAGGGGAGGCAGGAACAGAAAGTTCTCCTTGATCACTGGCCTCATAACTCAGTGGAACATGATAGGGTGCCCTTGGGTGGGGGAAGAGGAAGGAAGATATGAGCTTTCTTCAGTGTTGTTACTCTGTGCTAGAGGCCACAACGAAAGGCTGGCAGCTTTCGTGGACTAGAAAAAGCCAGAAGATAGGTGTCTCCATTCTGGCTGTTCTAACACATGTTTATAAACAACAAACACTCACTTCTTACGGTTCTGGAGGCTGGCAAGTCCAAGATCAAGGTTCTGGCAGATTCAGTGGCTGGTGACAGCCCACTTCCTGCTTCACAAGCTCATAAACATCTGTCTTCTTGCACTGTCCTCAAGTTGGGGAAGGGGCAAGAGAGCCCTCTGGGGTCTCTCCTGTGTGTGTGCTCAGCTGCTCAGCTGTGTCTGACTGTTGGTGACCCCATGGACTGTATGTAGCCCACCAGGCTCTTCTGTCCATGGGATTCCCCAGGCAAGAATACTGGAGTGGGTTTCCATTTCCTTCTCCAAGGCATCTTCCCGATCCAGGGATCGAGCCTGCATCTCCTATGCTGGCAGGTGAATCTTTACCACTAGGCCACCAGGGAGGCCAGGGCCTCTTCTGTTGTTCAGTCACTCGGTCGTGTCCGACTCTTTGTGACCCCACGGACTGCAGCACGCCACGCTTCCCTGTCCTTCACCATCTCCCAGAATTTGCTTAAACTCATGTCCATTGAGTCGGTGATGCCATCCAACCATCTCATCCTCTGAGGTCCCCTTCTCCTGCTTCAATCTTTCCCAGCATTAGTGTCTTTTCTAAAGANTCGTGTCCGACTCTTTGTGACCCCACGGACTGCAGCACGCCACGCTTCCCTGTCCTTCACCATCTCCCAGAATTTGCTTAAACTCATGTCCATTGAGTCGGTGATGCCATCCAACCATCTCATCCTCTGAGGTCCCCTTCTCCTGCTTCAATCTTTCCCAGCATTAGTGTCTTTTCTAAAGAGTTGACTCTTTGCATCAGGTGGCCAAAGTATTGGAACTTCAGCATCAGTCCTTCCAATGAATATTCAGTTGATTTCCTTTAGGATTGGCTGGTTTGATCTCCTTGCTGTCCCAGAGACTCTCAAGATAATTTTCCTGTACCACAGTTCAAAAGCATCAATTCTTTGGCCTCGTTTATCAGGGCACTAATCCCGTTCATTAAGATCACATCCTCATGACCTAATCTCCCACCAAATGCCCCGTCTCCTAATACCATCACATTGGGGGTTAGGTTTCAATATAGGAATTTTCAGGGGACACAAACATTTAGACCATGGCGCCAGGAAACAGGATTATACATCCCTCTGCTTCCCCAGCAACGCTCAGTAGGTGTGCAATGAGCTCTCAGCTCCTGTTGATAAAGGACCAGAGAAAAGAGGGAAGGGGACCACCTCCTGAGGCCCCCTCCTACTTTGTATCCAACTTTTGTAAATCTGGCACCTCCTACCCGAGTTGTTCTCCCTGGTTGAATGCTCAGCCTCTGAAAATCTGCAGGAAATGCTGAAGTCCCAGCCTGTCCACCCCCACCCCTTGCCTCTCTTGCTTCTTGAGGCCTTTCCTTAAGCAAACACTCGCCTCCCGTGTTTATTCAGGGAGTGAAAATTAATATCATTGTAAATCTACCTCAAACATAATTAAGAGGGTAAATCTACTTTTGAAAAAAAAAAATCTGATCAGTCATCTCCAGACCAAATAAATAAACTTTTAAATGTGGGAGATGTGCAGCCTCATGGGGCCTAAGCTCTGCTTCTCTCTGCCAGAAGAACATGGAGGTAGAGAGTCCTCGGAGGAATCATCTCCTCCAGTCCCATCAGTGTAGAGATGAAACTCAGTGTTCTCATCTGTGAAATGGCATTCGTAATATCCATCTTTGATGGCTGTCTCGAGGATTGTCTCCACTGAGTCTCCTCCTGAATATTAGCTCCATAAAGGCAGGATTGTGTTTGTTCCTTGCAGCATCCCAGGGCTTCCCACATGGNGTCCCATCAGTGTAGAGATGAAGCTCAGTGTTCTCATCTGTGAAATGGCATTCGTAATATCCATCTTTGATGGCTGTCTCGAGGATTATCTCCACTGAGTCTCCTCCTGAATATTAGCTCCATAAAGGCAGGATTGTGTTTGTTCCTTGCAGCTTCCCAGGGCTTCCCACATAGTAGGTGCTGCCTGCTAAGTCACTTTGTGTCTCGCTCTGTGCAGCCCTATGGACTGTAGCCCGCCAGGCTCCTCTGTCCACGGGACTCTCCAGGCAAGCATACTGGAGTGGGTTGCCATGCCCTCCTCCAGGGGCTCTTCCACACCCAGGATCAAACCCTCTTTTACATCTCCTGCATTGGCAGGCAGGTTCGTTACCATTAGCACCACCTGGGAAACTCTGGAAGGTGCTGAATAAAAATAAGATCATCAAACTTTGAAACCCAGAGAGCGGCAGCGACTTGCTCAGGCTCACACAGCAAGTCAGAGCAGAGCTCGGATTGGAACTGAGGACTCCCGGGTCCTAACCTGGGAGCCGCTTCCATTAGCCCTGGGCAGATATGGTTTGCTGCCTCATTCCACTGATTGCTACTGTCTGTGACCTTGGACACCACCTTTCTTTCCCTAGACCTCAGTTTTCCCATCAGTAGAATGGGTGTATTATTAGCAACCAGGCCATATCTCGACCTTAGTAATCAGTCCAAACCCTGTCCCATCTTCTCCAGGAGCTGACCATTTTCTGTCCAGACTGTGGCCCACAACCTTTTCCCTACTATCATCAAAATCACCCTCTCCTCCTCTGAACGTCCTTTCTCTCTCTGTCCTCCCCAAGGGTGAAATAAGTGGAGTGCAAACACTTCCCAGCTGCCAGCCCAGTCCCACCAATCAAGCTAGAGTGAGGGGAGAAGAGGGATCAGAGCCTCCCCTCTCCCGCCCGCACCCCTGCTGAGACCGTAAGGAAAGCGGGGCTACCCTGTGATTTAAGTCTTCCTCACTCCCTTACCCGCAATGCCGCAGAGTTAAAGATGACCTTGGCAAACGGCCTTATGTATTATCTGCCGGGTGCAGAGCGCAGAGTCAAAGAAAACCCACTCAGAAGTCTAGAGAAGCTGCTGATGGGGGGCTGGGTGGGGGAAGGACAGGAAAGGAGGGAGGCAGGGTGGCAAGACATGTCCCCTGGGTGCTGGGGGAGATGAATTAAGAAGAGAGTCGCGCCTGTGAAGCTCTGCACTGGAAGAATCATCTCTGTGGAGAGATTGCACCCTGGAGCTTCACCAGGATGGGGCTTCACAGAGAGACACGGGGCAACAGCCAGCTCTCCCCAGACACACACCCTCACCGCCATCCTTTGGCCCTTCAGGCTGGTGGCTCAAAGAGGTTGCGGCCCTGATCTAAACAGAGCTTCTAGAACCTTCTCTCCTGCCAAGGCCGGATCATGCTGAATGATGAAAGCCGCCTGGCACTGGGGCCCCCAGGCCCTGGCTTCTACCATCTGGACTCTGCTGTGTGACCTTGGACAGCCACTTTACCTGTCTGAAGATGTGTAAATAAGGAAACTAACATCCAACTCAGGGTAGTGATGGGCGGAAGCACAGGGAATAACGGTTAAGAGCATGAATGAGGGAGTCAGGTAGTCCATATTCTGTGATTCTGGGCCTGTGATTTAGCCTCCCCACCCTGCCTCAGTTTCTCCCTCTGTAACATGGGCCTGCACAGCTGTCTGCTTCCCCTTTTCCTGCTCGCACTCGCCCTTGAGCTGGACAGTCTCCGTTTCTGCCTCCTCCTTCCCGTGTGCCAGGAGGCTGACCTGGGAGGCCCCATCAGCGAGGCCCTGCCTCTGGCTTCTGACTGTTCTCATTTTTATTTATGTGTTTGGGGGGATGTTCTGAGTCTTCAGTGCTGCGCGTGGACTTTCTCTGGTTGCAGGGATCTGGGCTCCTCTGTTACGATGCCTGGGCTTGTGGGGCTTCTCTTGCTGTGGGGCATGGGCTGTAGGCACAAGGCTCAGTAACTGTAGCTGGACTTAGCTGACCTGTGTCATGTAGGATCTTCCCGGACCAGGGATCACACCTGTGCCCCTGCATTGGCAGGCAGATTCTTAACCAGCGGACCCCCAGGGAAGTCCTGGCTCTTCTAGGTGGAGTCACCAGCAGGAGACGTGGGATGGGAGGAGAGTGACTTCAAGGGACCCACCCCTGGGCTCCGTCCCAGGCGCTCAGCCCCTTGACAAAGGACCGGGTCTCTCTCAGACAGCCCTCTGCATCCAGATCTTTCTGTCTCTATGTTTTGACACCTTCATTTATTCTTGGGATTGGCGTGCTCAAGGCACCCACTGTTCCCGGCCCAGAGGTTGGCACCATCCACGGTCTCCCCACACCTCGCCATCACCACTGCCAACAGTCCCTTTGTTACGCTGCCTCAGTTTACCCAATCTGAGTGGGCCTTTGTGTCCTGCTGAGACCCTGACCGAAGTGGCTGTCCCTGCGGCCACAGACCCGGCTCCATTGCCCTTTAGGCATTTCAAGCAAGAAGACTCCCCACAGCTGAGTGCAGCTGTATGCTACACCCTGAAACCTCACAACCTCACCTAAGCTCTCAGATAGCCCTGGGAGGAAGTGACTACGGTTATTCCCGTCTTGCAGATGAGGAAATCAAGGCTCCAGGAACTGTTCTCAGCCAGAGTTCTGACTATTCTGCACCCCACCCCCCCAC
>SJYS01023563.1:0-17238 GCA_006410695.1 Philantomba maxwellii
AAAAAATTTAGTAATGTATAAATAATATTTAACTTGCATGTCCCCCCGGCCACTATCCCCTCCCCCAATATACTCTGCAGAACCATGATAGAGTCTCCCCATAACTTCTTTGTTGGTGAAAGCCTATATGAATGCTTCATTTCACTTTTATAATTTTCTGTGCTTTCCAAATTTTCTATAATAAACATGTATTGCTTTCATAATCAGAAAACAATAATTCTAAAATATTAAGTTGGTTAAAAGGGTAGAGGGAATTTGTATGCCAGCCATGGGGTAATGCCAAGCTTGTGGGCTTTTCTTGTCTTTGATTTCTCTGAGAGATTCGTTGCTGTGACTTTGGATTGGCTCTGGGGGTGTTGCAGCTGAAATAATCACAGAAGGAACTGCTAACTTTGGATGCAGTGAGTCCTGGTGCCTGACATTGAAAAGTCACTTTATCCCATATCTTTGGTTTCTTCATCAGTCAAAGTTTTCTGACTCTCACATTAGCTACTCAGTGGTTTTCAGAGTGTGTTTCTTGGAGCTTTGTGGGGCTCTTTAGAAAAGGTAGGAACAAAGATTTGAGCTCCTCTACCTCTCCTTCCAGCAGCAGAAATCCACAATTACCTATTTCTCATATTGGATTTTGGTGTAAGTTTTATATGTTGGATTTTTGTTGTTGCTGTATCAGGCTTCCCTGGTAGCTCAGATGGTAAAAAGTCTGCTTGCAATGCAGGATACCTGGGTTTGATCCCTAGGTTGGGAAGATCCCCTGGGGGAGAGCACGGCAACCCACTCCAGTATTGTTGCCTGGAGAATCCCCATGAACAGAGGAGCCTGCCGGGCTATAGTCTGTGGGGTTGCAAAGAGTCAGGCACAACTGAGTGACTAGGCACACACTGTTTATTTTGTTTTACTTTTAACGTGAGAGAGGGGGGACTAATACAAGGCTGCAATTCACTTTTCTAGATAATTAAGTTACTTCCAGCTCTAACTTTTCATGATGATTCTAGTTCCCTTCTGGTAGAAATCAATACAGGCGTAAACTGGGTGCAACTTAAATCTCCTTTTGCTATGGGCCTCAAGGAACTTCCTAAAGATTCTCCAAGTATCAAGGTGTCCTAAGGGAATAGCATATACCAGCTCAGCTACAGCAGTAAATGAATTTGGACAAAGTATTTAACCTCCCCATGTGTCAATCGCCTCATCTGTAAGATAGGGATCATGTCACCTATCCACTGTACCGGATACATGGAAAATGAAAACACAAAAATGCCTAACACATACCAAGAAATAAACCGTAGCTTACATATATTTCCTGACTTCTTTCTATATGCCAGGACCCATGTTATATGTCAAGGATACAGATCATCATTCAGTTTGCAAACAGGCCTATGAGACAGGCACTTTTTTTTGTCTATTATTGCCCCCACAATAGAGACTGAGACTTAGTGAAGTTAAGTAATTTTTTTTATCAATTTTGCACAGAACTTGGGCTTGAACCTAGGTAGTGAGACTCACGGGGCTGTGTTGTTAAATGAATCACTGTCACAACAACAATATTAACCACAACTCATAGTTTGAGTGCCGGCTTAATGGCAGCCACTGATATTAAAACTTTGACTCATTTAATCCTCGGGTCAATCCAATAAAGCAGACCCTGCTTTTACAGACTGAGGGTCTGACGGGCAGAGACCATAAGTGCTACTATCGCTCTACTGACTTTTTTAAGTTGATTGTTTAGAACCGGCTTTTCGATTCCTCAGGTAATTTCTCTTCTAGACATCAGAAGCATATACAATTGTCTAATTGATCCTTCTGAAAGCACAGGATAAGAATTATCCTCTAAAATGAGAACTCCCAGCAGAGGGGGTCCATTCACTCGGGATTTACCACAGCGAAGGGCAATTACCCAAGACCCTTTTCCCTCCCACCCTCCATCACCGTCTAATTGTGGGTCCTGCAATCTCACCTCCTGAATATGTCTTTAATTCCTCCCTTCCTTTCCATCCTACTGCTTTAATCTGAGCCATTTGTCTCTTAATAGCCTCCTAATTCCCTTGCTCCAACCCTGACCTCTTTCCTATCCTCTTAAACCCACCCTCCACAGTGCAATTTCCCCATTAAATGGCTTCTCCATGACCTACAGAATATAAAGTCCATGCCTTCACATTGGTCTCTAGCCTCATTTCCTAGCCTAAAATATTTATCCTAATAGCAAAAATCATCCATATTGTCATTTCCCACCTTTCTGTCTTTTTACATGTTCTCTCTGCATAAACCCTTCTCTCTGCATGTAACTAATTCTTGCTTTTCCTGGAGAGCCAGGTTAATACACACTCCTCTCTGCTAGGCCTCTAGTGAATCCTGTATTCTCAGCACATGAAGTTGCAGGTATCTGTTTACAGTCTGCTTACCCCACCACACCATCCATTTCCTGAAGGCAGCCACAGCAATGCTTTATTCTTCTCTGAGTCCATGACCCTCAGTACAGCCTGTGCATATGGTAAACATGAAATAAATATTTATTTAAAAATCAAACTGAAGTCAGGGAATGAGAGATTGTGATGGGCCATGTGTAATCTTGTAGCATTTTGTTAGCTATAATTAATACTCAGTAAATGCTCCTAAGTTTGAATAATTCTATCAAGTAGCTAATGTGAGCCATTTGCTTTCTTTGTTTTTTATTTGATGAAGGTTTTTAAATTTATTTTATTAAAGTCTAGTCGATTTACAATGTTGTGTTAATTTCTGCTGTATAGCAAAGTGATTCAACTATGCATATAAATACTTTCTTTTTCATATTCTTTTCCATTATTGTTTGTCACAGGATATTGAATATAGTTTCCTGTGCTATGCAATAGGACCTTGTTGTTTATGCATTCTATATATAACAGTTTGCATCTGCTAATCCCAAACTCTCAATCTATCCCCCACCCCTCTTTCCTTTGGCAACCATAAGTCTATGAACCATTTGTACTCCAAAGCACTGTGTCTCATTTCATTTTCAGGATAGTCTTATGAGTTAGATGCTATTACTGTCCCCACTTTATAGATGCAAGAGCTGAGAGAAATTAAGCCATTTCCTAGGGTCATGGACCTAGAATGTAGTAGGCAAGTGGTTTCAATCTGATTCTAGGGTCAATTCTCAACCAGTAATGACAAGGTTATAAAGCCAACCAAAAGCATCTATCATAAACTCAAGGCAAGACCTGCCAGTGCTGCATACAGGAGGCGAAAACAAGGGTGTAATATCTGTCTTAGAAAGAGAACCAAGAGAGATTTATAATCAGCATAAGCTATCAGGGCAGGGCTGGTGTCAAGAAGAGGGTCACCTGGCCTACACTCCTATATGTAGTTCGATTCTCAAAAACAAGTTGATGCTATGGCTACAGCCATTTAAGCTGCTGCTTAACAGTTGAAAGGCCCTGGAGTCAAACAGCCCACGGTTGCAATCTCAATTACATCAATTTTTAGCAGCAAGTGAATAATCTTCTCCAAGATGCTATCCTCATCTGTGAACTAGAGATACTGAGACCTAACTGGTTTTCAGGTTTAAAGGAAATAATATTAAGTATCTAGTGATGTGCCTGACACCAAGAAGGCACTCAAAACAGCTGCTATTATTATTATGATCTTTACTATTCTTATGCAAGCGCCAAATCAGAAATCATTCCAGTGGGACTTTCCTGGCGGTCCAGTGGTTAAGACTTCACACTGCCAATGCAGGGGCATGGGTTCAATCCCTTGTCAGGGAACTAAGACTGCACATCCTGCACAGCCAAAGAGAAAGAAAGGAAATCATTCCAGGAAGGGGGAGGTCACATAATATACATGTGTGTATGGGTGTGTTAGTTACTAGTCATGTCCAACTCTTTGCAATTCCACGGACTATAGCCCACCAAACTCTTCTGTCCACTGGATTCTCCAGGCAAGAATACTGGAGTGGATTGCCATTCCCTTCTTCAGGGGATCTTCCTGACTGAGGGATCAAATCCAGGTCTCCTAGATTGCAGGCAGACTCTTTACTGTCTGAGCCACCAAGAAAGCCCTACACCATATACATGGGTGCTGGGAATCCACCCCTCTCTCGCCGGGTGGGGGTCCATTGTGATCTGTGAAGACATCCTCAGAGTTGTTTACAGCCAGACAGTGCTGATTGCATGTTCTTCAAGAGTGGTGGGAACAGCTCAGCAGTATCCATGATGTAATCTGAGAAAAAGGCTCTGGAAGCCTCCAGTGTCACATCCTTTTTGATTTCATTTTAAAAGCTAGTGGATCAAAAATGTGAGAATGGATCAGAAAATGAGGTCTTTGGGGACTCTCCATCTCTTCCAGAATCTGGTCAGAACATCCTTGAAGAAGAATGCTCCATCTTGCCCTTGAGAATGCCGATGTCTGCATCCCCTGAAGTCTCCTCACTGGGATTTATTTGATCAACTGCTGATAAACTGTGTCTTTGCAAAGACTGCTTACAAGGCACAGCAGGTGATGAATTGGGGTCTGTTTAAAAACTTTATTTGTAAATAACTACTCAAGTGTCTCTTCCGAAAACCTTAACTAAACCAGGACTGGAATAAGTTGAATAGGTTGGAATAAGTTAAAGAACTGTTGGGAAAAGAAGATCGCCCTCCCGGCAGCTTCTGGGTCTGCTGGGAGGGAGTCCCAAAACCTAGGGCCCACTCACCCACATCCTGCACAAAGGGTCCTTCCGATCCTCCCAACTGCTCATTCAGTCTCCCCTCCTGCCGTCCACATCCGGGACACAACGGTGTATGAACGAACATAGGCCAAGACAATAGAAAACTTTGTCCCCAAGGGATATCTCACTTCCTGCTTTACCATATTTTTTTAATAAAATTCCTTTTGATCCATTCAAGAATGCAATATTTGAGTATATCAAGGAGCATCCATATACCTCCTTGACTCAACGCTAATAATTTTAAAGAGCTAATATTCCTTGAGTGTTTACTGTGTTCCAGGATCTATGTCGAGAGCTTTTAAGGTATTTTATATAATCCTCAAAATAACCTCATGAGGTGGGTACAATTATTATCCCCGTTTTACTACGAAGGAAACAGAACCTGAGAGATGATAAGTAACTCAGGCAGTAAACGAAGTGCTTTTTAAACTGAAATATGCTAAAGTCTCTATATTAATATTGTTAACTTAGAACCTTCTACTACACTCCAGTGCAAACTGTTTACTGACTGCCCTGTAACAAAGCTACTCGCAGAATTCTGATGTCAGATTTTGTGACAATATCTGAGAGGCCTGTATCTATCTTTTAAGATAAATTCAGAAAGACAAACTCTTCCCAAGTGGCCCTTTCTCTTATAAAACCCATACCAACAGCCTAAAATGTACAGGAACAGAATAAACAGAAGACCCCCCAGTGACCTGCCCTGAGCTTGCGGGTCTGCACTGCTCTGCAGTTGGCTTCAAGGTTGCCCAGACTTTTGCTTCATCAGCCCATCCCCTGCTGTTGTCTTCATAACGATGCTTAAGTCCAACACTGCACCTTGAAGTCCTATACTGCAGCAATCCCAAACCATTTTAGCACCAGGGACAGGTTTTATGAAAGACAGTTTTTCCATGGGGTGGGGTAGGAGGGGATGGTTCAAGCACATTACATTTATTGTGCACCTTATTTCTAATCTAATGTCTCCTCTGATCTGACAGGAGGTATCAGTTCATGGCCCAGAGGTTGGGGATACCCGCTAATGTGTCAAGATAGAGTTATCAAACATAAGATCTTTTCCTGACACCTTTTTTTGGACTTGGTTTGAGGACTTCAACCTGAGCATAGCAACACCATTGGAGAAATGTACAGAGCCAAGACAGACCGTGGGGCTCTGAGTTATAACCAGCCCTGCTTGTTACCTTGCTGCAGGCACCTAGACCTCTGAATAATAAATGAAAGTGCTGGTAAAATGCACTCTCAGTAACCCCATGGACTTTTTTCTGAAAAAAAAGTATAACAACAGGTTCTTCTGAGTTCATAGTTAGCATGTGCCAGGGCACTGTAACATGCATTGTCTCATTTCATCCTTACATCCACTGTAAGCATTATTTCATTAAATCTTTATACACCCAAAGATCTGTGAGGTTGATACAGTCAAGAAACTAAAGTCTAGAGAAGTTAGGCAACCTGCTCAGTCTCTCACAACAAGTTGGGGCCAGGATTTCATCTCAGGTGATCTGACGCTTTTACTCTTCATTACATCTTTATTCCATACCCTATGAGAAAATGAGTTAACCAACATCGAGGTTTTCAACATGGCCTGAATACAGCCATTTGCATCAAAGACCAACATGGATGTTATACTCCAACCCATTCCAGTTATGAATTTCCCCTGCCTGTTGTGGTTCAGCTTTTACATTTTTGCTGCAGGAAGACCCCATGAACATCACTGAGTAATGGCAGTGGTGGGTATCCAAGATCAACCACTGGAGATTTTTAGAACTGACAGTTCCTTGGTCCCCATTTTGAAGAATGGTGATGTCCTAGATTACTTCCAGAAACAGTGATCTTTTCCAAGACTGGACATATATAAATGGAAGCAGACAGAAGAGAGAAACTGACATTGGAAATATTTGGTGTTTCCATGAAGGAATTCCTTCCCAGGAACTGGAGGGAGCAGTTTCATGTTGGAGGGAGACTGTTCCAATCCAGCCAGTTGGTCTTTCTCTGTAGCTATTGCCTTGTTATAAGTGTGTGTTCAAGGTCCCGTTAGCTGTCAATAGTGAGTTACTTTCGAGAGAGGGCAATAATGCTAATAATACTAATTCCTTCCTCTGTTTTTTTCTGAATTCCAAATCCCAAAAAGAGTTGATCAAGAAATTGAGAAAATGGGGAAAATGTTATAATTAGATTGAGAAAACTAAAACCTCGCAATGAACTAAGAGGCCTTACTGGCTTTTTTTTTTTTTAATTTTATATTGGAGTATAGCCAATTAACAATTTTGTAAAAGTTTCAAGAGGACAACAAAGGGACTCAGCCATACATACACATGTATCCGTTCTCCACCAAACTCCCCTCCCATCACATAATATTGAGCAGAGTTCTCTGTAATATACAG
Source organism: Philantomba maxwellii (assembly GCA_006410695.1). Lineage (NCBI taxonomy): Eukaryota > Metazoa > Chordata > Mammalia > Artiodactyla > Bovidae > Philantomba > Philantomba maxwellii. Next base: position 7,063 of record SJYS01023563.1, read on the forward strand.
GTAGGTATATCAATAGGTCATTGTTAGTTATCTAACAATGTTGATAACGTGTACATGATAGATAGACAAGTGTGTAAATGCCATCTCAAACTCTATATCTTTCCCTCTACCCTCCCCCCTGGTAATCAAAGTTCATTTTCTAAGAGACGTTAATGGTTTGAGGGAATCCACTGACATCAAATGGAAAGCCCGAGCAGAACAGCTGACAGGTGCAGCCAAAGGTTAAGGCTAACATTTCAAGAAACTGGAAGGAGCAGTTTCATGTTGGAGGGAGAATGTCCCAATCCAGCCAGTTGGCCTTTCTTTGTAGCTATTGCCCTGTTATAAGTGTGTGTTCAAGGTCTTGTTAGCTGTCAGTGGTGAGTTACTTTGGGGAGGGGGGCAAAAATACTAATAAACTTATATGCATATATATGGTATTAAAATTCTATTAGTATGCCAAAGAATAAAAAGTTTCACAAGTAAAATAAATCCTTATATTGGCAGTTTCAACATGAAATTCTCTTGTATTATTAAACTTGCTGGGAGATCCCTGTGACATTATTCAAATGTGTGTGCGTGCTTAGTCACTTCAGTCATATCCAACTCTTGGTGACCCCATGGACTGTAGCCCGCCAGGCTCCTCTGTCCAGGGGATCTCTAGGCAAGAACACTGGAGTGGGTTGCCATGCCCTCCTCCATGAGAATCTTACTGACCCAGGGATCAAACTCTCTTGTGTCTCCTGCATCGCAGGCAGATTCTTTCCCACTGGGCTACCTGGGAAGCCCATTCATTATTCAAATGCTGCCCAATAATTGTTCTGCAGTTTGTGCTTGGCAGCTTTATGGTGGGGCTAATGATGACCCCCTCCAAGAGGGCTTTGGCCACACACTGTGTGTCTCAGGTCTGCTTCAGCCAGAGCCCCTGTCCCCACGGTGGGCCACTGCTGACACGTGCCTCCACAGGAGACATTCAAACACCAAAGGCAGGTCTGGCTCAGTCTCTGTGGGGCTTCTGGGTCCTGGTGCATCCAAGGTTTTGTTTGAGCCCTCCAAGTATCTCTGGAGGGTACGGGGTTTGATTGTAAACATGATTTTGCACCTCCTACCATCTTGTTGGGGCTTCTCCTTTGCTTTTGGACATGCTATATCTTTTTTTGGTGGGATCCAACATTCTCCTGTTGATGGGTGTTCAGCAGCGAGTTGCAATTCTGGAGTTCTTGCAGGAGATGAGTAAACATCCAGCTTCTCTGTCATCTTGCTTTATTTTCTTGGTCTCTAAACCACTGCAGATTCTGACTGCAGGCATGAAATTAAAAGACGTTTGCTCCTTGGAAGAAAAGTTACAACCAACCTAGACGAGTATTAAAAAGCAAAAACATGACTCTGCTAACAAAGGTCCATCTAGTCAAAGCTATGGTTTTTCCAGTAGTCATGTATGGATGTGAGAGCTGGACCATAAGGAACCTGAGTGCCGAAGAATTGATGCTTTTGAACCATGGTGTTGGAGAAGATCCTTGAGAGTCCCTTGGACAGCACAGAGATCAAACCAGTCCATCCTAAAGGAAATCAATTCTGAATATTCATTGGAAGAACTGATGCTGAAGCTAGAATTCCAATACTTTGGCCACCTGATGCGAAGAACCAACTCATTGGAAAAGACCCTAATGCTGAGAAAGAGTAAAGGCAGATGGAGAAGGAAATGACACAGGATGAGATGGTTGGATGGTATCACGGACTCAATGGACTTGAGTTTGAGCAAACTCTAGGAGTTAGTGATGGACAGGGAAGCCTGGTGTGCCGTAATGCATGGGGTTGCAAAGAGTTGGATATGACTGAGCAATTGAACTGAACTGAACCCAATAATATCTGCCAGCATTTTCAAGCATTTGACTATTTGCTATAGGCTATAGTTCCTTGAAAATATGGCTAAACGTTATGCTTCTTATTTATTAAATACATTTTCCTAGATATCTATGATAGGAAGTAAAGAATATAAAGGGCTTCCAGGTGGCTCAGAGGTAAAGAATCTGTGTGCTATGCAGGAGATATGGGTTCAGGCCCTGGGTCAGGAATATCCTCTGCAAAAGGGAATGGCAACCCACTCCAGTATTCTTGCCTGGGAAATTCCACGGACAGAGGATCCTGGCATGCTGTGGTCCATGGGTCGCAAAAGAGTCAGACATAACTTAGTGACTAAACAAAACAACAAAGAATATGAAAAATGTTCATATTTTAAGACTAACTTAGGAGTTGGGGAATTCCTAAGAATTCCTGGGAGCTCTGGCTTCTCATCCCTGAATCTTGAAGATTAATATCTATCTATTGAAAATTTGGAAACATTAGAATTCTTAAACAAGATGGTTGAAGTGGGAAAGATGGAATATCCTCTTATGTGCTCAAGAGTCTATTCTTTTCAGCTTCTGGAAACCCACATCATCCCACTAGCTGATGGCTAACAAGTCAGGTTGGCTTGAGCTCTCAAGCAAGAGACCCGGGATCAGCTGTGAACTCCATAGTGTTCACTGCTCTGCACAGAGTTCAGTCTGCTTTTGATGGAGTGAGGTCATACTGTCTTTAACATTCATCCAGATTACTAGTGGCATTCAAAAACTGATTTAAAAAAAAAAAAAAAGATAAAGAAACCTAAATCCAAAGCAGAAGAACAAGCCTTATTCTCCCTAGACAGCGTGTGAAACTCAGACAAAAATTTCCACCCAATTTGTGCAGCTGATCTGGAGAAAAATCTATCCCAATAGACGGCACAAAGAAGGAGAAAAGGAGCTGTAAATTCAAAGGTGGAGACCCCAAAGGCCATCCCACATACAATGAGCACAAAAGGCTCCCGGAGAACAATCAAATGAGTGCAGGACAAAAGAGAAGCTGACATTCTCCTCTTCTCCCGTGTTTTTGTACCTCCCTGTTATTGGTGGCCTACGTGTTCAACACAACACCTTGTCATGCCCTCTCCTGTGCATGGAGAATACCTGTTATTTAAGAAAAGAGACTACTCCCTTCATCTTTTCTATCTGAACTTTCTTTAGGCACCATTTTTACCTTTTCCTCCAGGGGATTTAGGCAGCCTACCCACTCACTTGTGTATTTGTATATAGAGGTAAAAAAAAAAATGCATGTATATATATGTATACATATATATAGAGAGAGACATGAAAATATGTACATATTGCAAAAAAATTTAAGCAGTTTGAGGAAAACAGTTTATCAAGAAAAGTTCACTATTGCAGAAAGCTATTGTCTGTGCACAGACGTTTTGTCAAATTTCCTCCTTTACAAATGCACCCCACTCACAGAACTAACTGTTTCGAAGTACTGCATGCAGATGCGACACCAAAAATGAACATGCAAACCCATCAGGTTATCTGTGTGCAAGGATCCATGCCAATCTTTTCCCACACCATTCAGTCTGAGTGTATGTGCTGTCAACATGCCATCTCTGGCAATCTTTTCATTTCATGTTATTAATGAATCCGAGCAAAGATGTAGTGGTGGCACTTTTTTAAAGAAACAACATTCTTCACAGACAATCCCCAACCACGGTAGCAAGCAAGCACTCAAACCCTGCTGACCCAGAGTGAGATGCAGAGTGGCTTGGCACGTATTGCCCAGGCAGAAAAATTTGGTATTTATTCTGTGGGGAGTGGGAAGTCCTTGGAAGATTGGGATAGCATGTCCAAGGCAATATTTTTGGAAGATAAATTTGTCTTTTGACTGGGATGATACAGTCATCTGTCAGGCAGCCGTTGGCCCAACACCAAAAGTAGCTCTCTACATTTCTATGTCTTTTAGTCAATTTTTGCATATGGGGAAAGAGATGCAATACACTGTTGTACAAATTGCTAAGAGGTGGGGACCTTATGAAAACCAAAGACTTAGAGCATGGGTGGATGGGCAAATTACTGAAGCCTCTGAGCCTCAGTTTCTTCATCTGTAAAATGGGAGTGAAATGCCCACCACCTGAGGATGGGTGTAAAATGCTCAGTGGGGTGCCTATCATACAAGTGCTATTCTCCAACTGTTAGCTAATATCACATTATTACCACCACCACCACCAGCAGCACCACCAGCCCCGTCTTCACCAGCAGCTACAGCAGCAAGTTGGCATGCTGCCCACATAGGGCCTCCTGAGCAGGCCTTCCCAGAATCTCTGGAAATCTGATCCACAGGCAGCTCCTCAATTGCCTGTCCTAAGACGCCTCAACATGGAGAAGATTCCATCAGGGTCAGGGTGAAAGGAAATAATTAAGAAGTCTGAAGGTGTCCACAGGGGAACAAATGAAGTGTTAATTGAAGCACAGTGACAATCCCCAGAAAATTTAAATGACTTGGACTCCTTTTGTGTTTTTCAAGTGTTCCTTAGAGATGCTAATCCTCCCCATTGAGACCCCTTTACAAATGGCAGGTGCCAACAAATAGCCTTGGTTAAATCCACCTTAAGAGAAGTATTCAGGAATGGACAACCCCTTGCTGCTCCAAGAACCAAGTTAAGATCATTTGTCCCCTAGTCAATTCATCCTTTACCCCCAAACACGTTCTCTAAGAGCAGTCTTCCTCTTTAGAAGTTCCTCTCTTGGATTTTAGAGAACTTTTTGGCTTGAATTCTTTCTAAAATTAAAGCCAACTGCTCTTGCTCTCAGATGCAATGATATTTCACTCTGGCCAGAGCTGACTATCAGAGACACATCCCAAACCACATAAGTTCTTATTGTTTAAACTGTCTTAAGCAGCTGTTAAAACATACCCTAAGATATCAAAGCCACTCTAATTAACTTCCTGCTTCTCTGGGACTTCAAAGTCTTTCCAAAAGTTTTAAATAGGGTTTTTATAGAGAATTTGACCTAATATTTAAAGAAAATTTTGCAAGCTTGCCCAGGAGACTCCACTTCTTCTTCCCTTTTCTACCCCACCCCACAGAATCTTAGAATTCTGCCACAAGCAGCGAGAATGGAGGAGAAACGTTTAAGTCTGCCAAGCGGCACATCTCTTTCTGTGCATTTCTCAAGTGGGTAGTTGACATCCTGGCTGAGTGGCTTTCTCTGTTCCCACCACTTCTCAACCTGGCAACTCTTTCCCATCCGTCGAGACACCGCTCAAATGCACCTTCTCTGGGAAGTCCCGTGACTCTCCCAGGGTGAGGGTGCTGCTGCCTTCTCTGGCGCCCACACAATCCCCAGGTCCCTACTGGGCCCTAATTGCAATGGATTGGAATGTATCCATTTATGTGTCTGTCGCCCTGTCTAGACTGTGAGGTCCACAGGGCAGGAACTGTTCTGTGTGAAGCTCTGTGTTCCCACAGCTCCACAGAGGGTTCTACGTACCCATGGTCTGAGCTCCATATACATCTGACAAATGGCTAACTTCCAGCTCATTTTGGGAGAGGTAGGTTGCATTTAATTGACTCATAATTTACTCATTTTGCTCTCTCTCCCTAGGTTTTCTGTAAACATCTTAATAAAGGCTTAGTGATCACTGCTCTAAGAAATAGTGTCATAAAAATAGAAATAAGATCCCCAAAAAGGAGAGTGGCACATCTTTTCCACGCCCCTTTTCTAGGAGAATGAGCTCAGTTCATCTCACGATTTGCTGTGGACTAAAGGTCCCTGACTTTGTGAACTTACTTGTTATCTTACAGATTTTTGTCTGGTGGAGATGCAAATAATTTCTGTCCAGTGGATAATCCCAGGAGATTAATGACCTGTGGAGCATTAACCAGTTTATATCTAACTTAATAACCTACTCCTAACATTTCTTTATTAAATTGCCTGTAAGTATCCTTGCTACTTGGACAGTTTTTGAGCAGGCTATAGTATCTCACTGGTCCCTTCATTAATCAATGAGTTAAATAAAATCTTTGACTTATGTTCCTTTTATGTTTCCCAAGAGTCAAGATTTTACCTTTTTGAAAATAATTTTTGAACCCAGGGTGTAAACCAGACTGACAGTGTAAAACAAAAAGGTCAAGAGGACAAGTTTTATGGGGTGGCNATCCTTGCTTCTTGGACAGTTTTTGAGCAGGCTATAGTATCTCACTGGTCCCTTCATTAATCAATGAGTTAAATAAAATCTTTGACTTATGTTCCTTTTTTGTTTCCCAAGAGTCAAAATTTTACCTTTTTGAAAATAATTTTTGAACCCAGGGTGTAAACCAGACTGACAGTGTAAAACAAAAAGGTCAAGAGGACAAGTTTTATGGGGTGGTGGTGCGAATGTCGCTGGGGTAGAAGCCCCGGGCTCTCCTAGGAACGCCCTGAAACTTCTGGAAGCTCACATTTTTGACTCTTGCCTGTATCCTCATCCAGTCTCCACACAGCAGCTGGTGCTCTTTCAAAACTGTAAGAGATGTGACTTTCCTGGCAGTCCAGTGGCTAAGACTCCATGCTTCCAGATCAGGGGGCCCAGGTTCAATCCCTGGGCATGAAACTAGATCACACATGCTGCAACTAAGATCAGGTGTAGCCAAATAAATAAATAAATATATTTTTTAAAAACTCAGAAAGATACAGTCACACCCCTGCTTATGCTTCCCAGTGGCTTTCCAACATTCAGAATAAATTTTACACTCCTTTTCTTGACCTAAAGGTGTTATGTGATCCAGCCCAATGGCTAACCCTGCAGATTCATCTTAGGCGTTTCTCATCCTCACTCGCTTTGTGCTCACTCATCTCAGATGTTATTTGCCTCTTTAGACATACTTAGCTTTCTCACCCCAGGACCTTTGCACTTGCCATTTCTTCTGCTGGAAAAATCTCATCCCCATCTTCCTTTCTACCCATTACTGGCTTCTTCTTTTGATGTTAACTTTATGTCACCCTCCCAGAAACGTCACCCCTGCTGACCCTTTCTAAAGTATATCTCCTATCATTCTTTCCGAATATCCTGTTCTTTCTTTTCACAGCACATCCCGGGATATGACTATGTTTATGTATACTGTCTGTCTCCCCCACCACAGCATACATACTACATCAGAGAGACTGAGTCTTTCATGTTTGCCCTCGTGCCTGGCACGTACTAGGTGCTCAGTACTTATATGTAGAATAAACGAGCCTAAAGGCATGAGAAATCCAGCTGGCTCCAAGAAAGAGTGCCTGCCCCGCACCGCCTGTATACATTTCTGAACCAGTGCAATGCAAGTTCCTCAATATTGAGCACATATTTCAAGACTGTATCCAAGAAGAAAAACTCCCAAGCTCACAACGGGTCGTATCAACTCAGAGCTGCTTTCAAGAACTGCGCTCCCCAGAAATGCTTTGCTTCGGGAACTTGTAATAATAGGTCTTCTCATCGCGACTTCATTTCTTAGCTCCAGTCGGTATCAAATCTCTTCTTGGGAAGGGAACAGCACTTTCTACCAAGAATTAAATGCTACCCAGAAACACGGCTGCATCTGTACCTAAAGGTTAGGCTTAAAGCAGATGAAAGAACCAACTGGAATTCAAGAATATTTCAACAGCAGGATGGGGAGAGAAAATCCCAGCCTGCCTCCCAAAACTCCCCCATCCCATGTTTGCCTCAGGGTATCAGATTACACAGCTCCCTCTAAACAAGCCTGTCTTTCTTAATGGGAGCCAAACGGCTCTGATCGATTCCCAGGGTAAACCAGGATTTTACAAATTCTGTGATCACTCTTGCCAGGCACTCCAACCACTTCAGCAAAATGGCACCTTCTCTTTCAAGATCCTTCTATCGACCCCTAGGCTGTGCTGGCTGGGCTCTTGGGAAGACACAGCCTTCAAGCCTCCTTACAAGGTGCTAACGGATGACGTGCTGGTTAGCTGTCTCACTTTTCATATCAAGGATATCTAACAGCAGCCAACGAGGTCATGGCAGCAAAAAGCTATTTCCTTTTCCACCAGGTATCTGCTGGTGGAAGGGCCAAAGAAGATTTGGTTCACCATGGAGCTGGCCCCCTTGGATTTGCCTTGAGATCAGACCCTGCTGGAAACCTGCCCCTGGACGTCCTTTCCCCAAAAGGCTCAGGGCCAACCATATCACTAAGGCAGGCGTGCCAACAGGGCTGCCTCATTTTAGGGGGAGTGTTACCTTATGATCCAAGATAGATTTATGATGGGAGGAGAATGCCTTTTTTTTTCCAGTATTTTCCTTTTTCAGGTACAAAAGGCATTTTTCTCTGCACCAGCCAGCCTGCCTACAAGCAAAGGCCAAGCCATAGCCTTCACAGCTTCAACCAGGACCCACTCCTGCAGCCAGTCTGCTACCCAGAATCCTCCCGTCCGGACCCAGGAATCCAAATTGAATAGTTCTTCTTATCACTCAGAGCCCAGTGCCTCCAAGAAGCTGCTCTTCCCCCACCCCCCACCCCTGTCAAAATGCATTAAACGTCTTCAAACTCAAAAGACTACACGCATGAACTTATTACCATGCTTTGTTTAATTTTTTTTTTTCCTCAGAAATATTCTTGTGGCCAAAAATAGAACATTTTCCATTCTGAGGAACAAGCAGCATCCATGGGAATTAAAGTAGGGCTTCATGCCTCTCCAGAAAATTCCTGCCAAACACGCACACTCAGACACACATAAGCTGCTAGCTCGCAAGTTCTAAAAAGCTGCTTTCTGTAGGTGCCGTGGCGGTCAGGAGCCAGAAGTCCTCTGTTTATTTTCTATCCAAGAAAGTTACCAGAAAAGATTGCTGGAGCACCTCAAGGACGCTTTAGAGGGAAAGTCTAACTTCACCCAGTGTAATGATGTTGAAAATGGCCCCATTGTCCACCCCTCCTCCCACCCACCATCATCCCAGAACTCCTCTCAAGACTGACTTGCCTAAAATTCCAAAGCTCGCCTCAGAACAAAGTTCACGGCCTTTATTTTAGCTAGCCACTGTTGGAGGATCAGCTGCAAGCTCTCTCTAAAGTTATTCCTGTGATAGAATCAGAAAGGGTAAATTTAGGAAAATATGCTCAAGCTTCACTACTGAACAATATGTGCAATAGAGTCAGATGTGGATAATGTCAGAATAACAGTAATCCAGAAAATTATGCTACCAGCGCAAGATACGGTGCTGTTCTCAAAGTTTGTTATTCTCAGCATCACTATAATCCTCTTTAATGGAATTTTCATGGCACCAACAACATTTCGTATTTTTATACTTGAACATGTAACCTGCTGTATCCCCCCAGCCACTCCTACGGCCCCTCCTAAACAGGGAGTAGGTTAGCTATCAGATCTGCAGGGGCTACATTTTTATATACAGCTGGTAAGCATTTGGTTACCACTGAGGAAAAGAAAAAAAAAGAGTCCTTTAAAATAACAATCTATGGCTGATACCCAAAATAGGAAAGCCAGTAAATCAATGTAGCAAGAGTGAAAGAGAGACCAAGGCATGGTCCCCAAAAGAGAGGGGAAAAGCATGAAATACAGGAGGAGAAGGGGCTTCTCTGATAGATGGTAGAGAATCTGTCTACAATACAAGAAACCTGGGTTCGATTCCTGGATCGGTAAGACCCTGTGGAGAAGGGAATGGCAACCCACTCCAGTATTCTTGGCTAGGAAATCCCATGGACAGAGGAGCCTGGTGGGCTACAGCCCATGGGGTCGCAAAGGGTCAGACATGACTGAGCAACTAACACAACACAACCACAACCAATGAAGGAGAAGAGGAATGGGGAATCAAAGAAGAATCAGAAAGTCAAATATTAACTGTTAGTGGGTAGAGACACACAGTAACAGGTTTTGTATCCAAGATGGACCATGGAGAGACAAGCGCAGCAAGAGAGAGGATGGAAAATGAGTGGGAAAGGGAGGCAGCGTTGCCTCATGGTTAAAGGTCAGTTATTTACCAGCTAGACTACATTATGCCAGTTCATCCCCCTGAGCCTCAATTACTTCATATCTTAAATGATAACATCTCCTGGAGATAAAATGCAGTTTAAGTGAGTTAATATATAAGATAACTTCAATTCAGTTCAGTCGCTCAGTTGTGTCCAACTCTTTGAGACCCCATTAACCACAGCACGCCAGGCTTCACTGTCCATCACCAACTGCCGGAGTTCACCCAAACCCATGTCCATTGAGTCGGTGATGTCATCCAACAATCTCATCCTCCGTCATCCCCTTATCCTCCTGCCCTCAATCCCTCCCAGCATCAGGGTCTTTTCAAATGAGTCAGCTCTTCGCATCAGGTGGCCAAAGTATTGGTGTTTCAGCTTCAACATCAGCCCTTCCA
>SJYS01023563.1:56421-69294 GCA_006410695.1 Philantomba maxwellii
GAAAATAAGAAAAAGATTAGAATAAGCAGTCACATGAGAAGTAAAACAAAGAACAAACATATAAGATTTACTCAACCACACTAGGTGTCACACAACGAAACATAAAACAATAAAAATATAATTATTTCCCTTAGATAGAAAAAATTTAAAAGAATAACAACATCCAATATCAGCCAAACTGCAAAGAAACATTATTATTGGAAGTAAAATTTAAAAATCATGACAAAATCCTTTTGCAGAGCAATTTGGAAACTTGTCACTAGTATTTCCACAGTTGGTGAAAACACAAAGAAGCTTGACTAGAGATATTAATTGGAGGGTTTTTTAAATTATAGTTCATCAATTCAATAGACTCAAGACAGCTGACTTTTTTTTCTGTTTTTTTTCTGTTCCTCGCGGCTAAAAATGGATGGAGTTCATCCCAGGCCAGGGGGTCAATTTTTCAGTTTCCATTGCTAAGGGTCTAGGCTCTAAGAGGCATAGGAAACAGCAGGAGCTGACCTCACCACCTGCCCCATCGCCCAGACTCGGTAGCAGGTTGAATATTACAGGGGTCATATCGGAAAACCTGTGCCAACCTGTTGACTTCAACATAAAGACTACAATGACCGGGTGGGTGGTTCTGTTAGTCCTATCTCCTGTGGAGGGTAAGAAATTGGAAAGTGAAGATCTGGACTGCCTAGTGAAATCCCTGGCTGTGGGTCAACTCAGTTTAACAAGCATTTACCTAGCTGTCACATGAGGCTAGGGGCGGGGGACCTATAGACTAGTAACACACAATGCATAACTTCTAGGAATTTATATCTGTTTTTGTTTCCTACTCCAGATTCCTAGTTATCATTATGATTCCCTGGGCAAAAGCCAGTGACTCAAAGACCAGAGGTTTTCCCAAAGTGAGGCCCTGGGACCAGCAGCAGCAACCTCTCCTAGAAACGTGTTAGAAATGCAGATTTTCTTGGGCCCTTCTCCAGACCTTAATCAAAATCTCTGAGGGTGGGGTCCTTCCAGTGATTCGGATGTACACCTAAGTTACCAAACTATTCCTCTACATTAAGCACTAAACAATGTCCAGATTACTTTCCTTGTAAAAAATTTTGCAAGGGCTTTCCTGGTGGCTCAGTGGTAAAGAATCTGCCTGTGAAATCAGGAGACAGGGGTTCTATCCCTGATCTGGGAAGACCCCACATGCCAATGAGCAGCTAAGCCCCATGTGCCACAAGTACTGAGCCTCTGCTCTAGACCTCGGGAGCCACGACTACTGAACCCCACACACCCTCAGCCTGTGCTCCGCAACAAAAGAAGTCACTGCAATGAGAAACCCTCGCATCACAACCAGAGAGTAGCCCCCCTTTCCCACAGCTACAGAAAAACCCATGCAGCAATGAAGACCTAGCATAGCCAAAACATTAATTCAATAAATAAAAATTTTGCATAACTAGTGAATACAAAAGAAACCCCTGTATCATTTGCATAAGCTATCTGGTATAAAATGACATATTTTATACATATGATTTCTGGAAATATCCCTTTATCATAGAGTTATCCATATATAGAATGTTCCTGTAGCAGAAATATATATATTCATTTACTGCTAGATCAATACATGATTATTTCTTGATCTCCTATTGTTTATCTGACACTGCAAATAATATTGCAATGAACAACTTCAGGCAGCATTTTTTTCCTGATTAATTCCATGGGATAAATTTTCAGATATGGGATAACCATGTGGGAAAGAAAAGAACAGAAACAACTTTAAAGTTCTCAATACATGTTGCCATGTTGTTTTCCAAATGGTCTGTCCTCAAATAATGCCAGCTGTCCTATAAATGCAAGTTTCATCATCAACTTCCTCACACAGGCATAGTCATTCCTTTTTTATGGGTTTAAAATGTTGCCTCAAGGCTTCTCTAGTCTACTTTCTTTGTTTTCTAATGAGATGGGAGATTTTTCCCATGTGTTTCTTTCATACTCCCATTGACTCTTGTGTCACTCAAATGTGGATTCTTTCTTGGTTATCAGAGACATTGCTTTAAAAAATACTCACTAAAGAAGTGCTTACTGGACTCAGGACACAGAATCATGTTTCTAGGTATATTCCAAATATATGAGAGTGTGGAATTACACACCTTAAAAATAAGGAACCCCTCATCTGAGCCATTGGTAAAGCTTTGATTAGAAGTATCTTTTTGAATTTTTTCAGGCCTGCTGTTACTCTTATGGAGTCTGTGTAAATTAGGAAAAAAAAAATGTCCTTCTTGGGGTTGCTGTCCATCCCCTGGCCCTGGGGAATGAGACTTGATGAACAGAGGGTTTCGTCTCCATTGCCTCCCTAGCTCAGGTACACTGGAACAGAGAATAATCTATTTACCCTACCACCCTGAGCATGTCACTTCGAGTTCCTATGTGAAACTCTTGATTTTCTTAAAACCAGAACGAGGCAGGAGGGATTCTGCCATTTCCTCGTTCCTATGGCCTCAGCTTCTTCTTGGTGGCTTCAGGTTTGAGAAGTGGCCTCACCACTTCTAGTTGCCTTTTCTGTGGTTTGGGAGGAAGCTCTGTGTTAAAGCAGGTTGGGCACACTAATAAGGACCCAGGAGCTGGAGGACACCTCCTGCCACGGCCCTTGGAAGGAAGTGCTGTGTGTGCCACTGTTTCCATCAGTGGGAAGGAACAGCGTATTGCGAAGGCCATTTCTGTACAGTCAAAGGAGTTCTCCTTCCCGTCAGCTCTAGTGTGTTCAAAAAACTCTCCATCTCTATCTTGTTTCACCCCTGACCACTGACATCTTACTAACTGTTCTTATTCTTCCAGATGTTGACACTCCTATTTACCATCAGCCTAATGTGCACAAGCCTCCCCTAGCTTAAAAGAAATTCACAAAATTGTTACTTGGCTGTGTGATGTGTGCTCAGTAGCTCAGTCATGTCCGACTCTGTGACCCCATGGACTCTAGCCCGCTAGTCTCCTCTGTCCATAGAATTTTCCAGGCAAGATTACAAGAGTGGGTTGCCATTTCCTGTTCCATAAGTGGCTATGTGTGTGCGTGCTAAGTCACTTCAGTCGTGTCCAACTCTTTGTGATCCCGTGGACTGTAGCCTGTCAGGCTCTGTCTACCTGATTCTCCAGGCAAGAATATTGGGGTGGGTTGCCATGCCCTCCTCCAGGTATTTTCCCGAGCCAGGGATCAAACCGATGTCTCCTGCAATTCCTGCATTGCAGGCAGGTTCTTTACCACTGAGCTACTGGAGAAGCCAAATTTTTTTTTTTTTTTAAAAAGAAAGAAATCTGGCAAAAAGTAAGTAGTTCCTTGCACCTTAATTTCATCCCCGTTTAACAGGATTCCCTGCCATAGTATCTGTTATCAACCTATAGCAAGAATGAAGTGCTGTTTTGGAACATATTGTACATTTAAGAATAAACTTTTGTAAAAAATAATACTGACAAAAAAAGAAAGAAAAATCCTTTCCGCCACTTAGCTCATCTTCCAGCTACTTTCTTTCTCCTTCTTTGACAGCTGAACTTCTAAAGGAATCCTAAGCAATAGTCTCTACCTCCCATTCACTATTAGCCTCTAACCCAACAATTCCTCTAGAACTCTTCTTACCAAGGCTACCAGCTTAACTCTTGAACTGCTGAACCCCATGGACATTTCTCCGTTTCTATTCTAACTGACCTAGACAAATTGTTGATCTTTGAAACTCTTCCCTCGGTTTCCTTGATTGCATAATACAAGAATGTATATGTTCCATATAAACAGTGTTTTCACTAATGTATCCCAAGAGTGTATAATATTGCTTGGCCTATAATAGACTCTAAATAAATATTTGTTGAATTAGTTATTCTTGCCTGGTCTCTCCTGCTTATCTGAATATTCTCTTTCAATATCCTTCCACCAAAGTATTCAGCTGATATTCAGCTTCAGATCTGGAAGACCAAATAACTGAATGCAACTTCACCGTTATTTCTGGCATCCTTGAACCAATAATCATATGACTGCCCCGATTCCATTACATCGGACTGTACAGTTCAGTTCGGTTCAGTTCAGTTGCTCAGTCGTGTCCGACTCTTTGTGACCCCATGAATTGCAGCACGCCAGGCCTTCCTGTTCATCACCATCTCTCGGAGTTCACTCAGACTCACGTCCATCGAGTCCGTGATGCCATCCAGCCATCTCATCCTCGGTCGTCCCCTTCTCCTCCTGCCCCCAATCCCTCCCAGCATCACAGTCTTTTCCAATGAGTCAACTCTTCGCATGAGGTGGCCAAAGTACTGGAGTTTCAGCTTTAGCATCATTCCTTCCAAAGAAATCCCAGGGTTGATCTCCTTCAGAATGGACTGGTTGGATCTCCTTGCAGTCCAAGGNCTTGACGTACTCCTTTTCCTATTTGTACACCAATACAGAAAAAGAATTATAGGGCTTTCTTTTTTTTTTTTTGCTGTGTTTTAGTAAGATATAATTGGCTTATAACATTACTTTAGTTTTAAGTGTACAACTAAATAATGGTGTGCAACAAAAATAATGATTTTTTATATTTTTATACATTATGAAATGTTCACCATGATGAGCCTCGTTACCCAGATTTATAGTTAGTATCAAAATATTCATCTCAAATATGAATAAATATTCTAGATGTGACAAAGTAGAAACTGGAGACCTGGAAAGGATTTGTGCCCAGGTGGGCCCTCATAGGATCCTTCTGAGTTTCATCACCATCACTCAATGAAGGAGGACTGAAAAACAGCAAACATGAATGAACCCTGTCTTCACAAGGATATGTTCATGAATTATGATCTGGTATTTCCAATAAGAAACTTCTTAACTGCCTAGAATCTGAGGATTTCTTTAATCAGCAATCCTGTCAGAGATCAAGCCCTGAGCCTTTGGAGTGGGAGCACTGATTCCAAGACCCTAGACTACCAGAGAACTAACCCTAAGGAGTATCAAATAGTGAGAACTCACACAAAGGAAACCACTTGAATACAAGACTGGGCATCACCCGACCACCAGGAGCACCCAGTGCAGGATGCCTCATCTAAACAATAAACAAAACAAATATACACCTAATTATCAGCAGATAGGATAACCATCCCACTCAGCTTTGCCATCAGAGGAAAAACAAACACAAAAACTCTGGTACAAATCTCACCCTATACAAAGCTTACAGAAACAACTGGGCCAACCTTAGAAGGTCAGAAACCAAAAGGAAGAAAGAATTCAACTTTGAAGCCTGGGAAAAGGAGACCTCACACATCATAAGTTAAAAAAAAAAAATCATGAAAAGGCAGAGAAATACTGCACAAATGAAGGAACAAACTAGAAACACAGAAGTCCAAATAAATGAAAAGGAAATAGGCAAACCACCTGAAAAACAATTCATAATAATGATAGTAAAGACAATCAAAAACCTTGAAAACAAAATGGAGAAAATGCAAGAATCAATTAACAAAGACCTAGATGAATTAAAGAATAAACATACAGAGACAAACAACACAATTACTGAAATTAAAAATACTCCAGAAGAAATCAATAGCAGAATATATGAAACTGAATAACAAAACAGTAAGCTGGAAGATAAAATGGTGGAAATAACTTCTGAAGAGCAGAATAAAGTAAAAAGTATGAAAAGAAAATGAGGATAGTCTCAGAGACTTCTGGAACAATATCAAACGTACCAACATTCGAATTATAGGGGTCCCAGAAGAAGAAGAGAAAAGAAAGGGTATGACAAAATTTTTGAAGAGATTATAGTTGAAAATTTCCCCAACATGGAAAAGGAAATAGTCAATCAATTCCAAGAAGCACAGAGTCCCATACAGAATAAACCTGAGGAAAAACATACTAATCAAACTAACAAAGACTAAACGCAAAGAAAGAATATTAAAAGACCCAAGGGAGAAGCAACAAATAACATACAAGGGAAACCCCATATGCTTAACAGCTGATCTTTCAGCAGAAACTCTGCAGGCCAGAAGGGAATGGCAGGATACATTTAAAGTATTGAATGGGAAAAATCTACAATCAAGATTACTGTCCCTGGCAAGGATCTCATTCAAAATTGATGGAGAAATAAAAAGCTTTTCAGACAAGCAGAAGTTAAGAGAATTCAGTACCACCAAACCAACTTTACAACAAACTTTAAAGGGATGATGAAATGGTTGGATGGCATCACTGACTCAATGAACATGGGTTTGGGTGGACTCCAGAAGTTGGTGATGGACAGGGAGGCCTGGTGTGCTGTGGTTCACGGGGTCACAAAGAGTCGGACATGACTGAGCGACTGAACTGAACTGATAGAGTCAAGAAATACAAGAAAAGAAAACAGATCTACAAAATCAGCCCCAAACAATTAAGAAAATGGCAATAGGAACACATATATCAATAATTACTTTAAATATAAATGGATTAAATGCTCCAACCAAAAGACAGAGACTGGCTGAATGGATACAAAAGCAAGACCCATATGTATGCTGTCTACAAGAAACCCATTTCAGACCTAAAGACACATACAGACTGAAAGTGAGAGAATGGAAAAATATATTCCATGCAAATGGGAAGCAAAAGAATGTTGGAGTAGCAATCCTCATATCAGACAAAACAGACCTTAAAATAAAGATTACAAGAGATAAGGAAGGACACTACATAATGATCAAGGGATCACTCCAAGAGGAAGACATAACAATCATAAATATCTATGCACCCAACATAGGAGCATCTCAATACATAAGACAAACACTGACAGACATAAAAGGAGAAATTGACAGTAACACAATAATAGTAGGAGACTTTAACACCCCACTCACACCAATGGACAGATTATCAAAACAGAAAATTAATAAGGAAACACAAGTCTTAAATGAAACATTAGATGAGATGGATCTCATTGATATCCTCAGGACATTCCATCCAAATGCAGAAGAATATACCTTCTTCTCAAGTGTACATGGAACATTCTCCAGGATAGACCACATCTTGGGTCAGAGATCAAATCTCAGTAAATTTAAGAGAATTAAACTCGTATCAAGTATCTTCTCCTACCACAAAGCTATGAGACTAGATATCAATTACAAGAAAATAAACTGTAAGAAACACAAACATATGGAGATTAAACAATACACTTCTAAATAACCAACAGGTTACTGAATAAATCAAAAGGGAAATAAAAAAATTTCCAGAAACAAATGACAATGAAAACACGACAACTCAAAACCTTTGGGATGCAGCAAAAGCAGTTCTAAGAAGGAAGTTTATAGCAATACAATCTTACTTCAAGAAACAAGAAAAACATTGAATAGAGAACCTAACTTTACACCTAAAACAACTGGAAACAGGACAACAACCAAAAAAAAAAAATTAGTAGAAGGAAAGAAATCATAAAGATTTGAGCAGAAATAAATGAAAAAGAAATGAAAGAAACAACAGTAAAGATTAATAAAACTAAAAGCTGGTTCTTTGGGAAGATAAACAAAATTGACAAGCCTTTAGCTAGACTCATCCAGAAAAAAAGAAGAATCAAATCAACAAAATTAGAAATGAAAAAGGAGAGGTTACAACAGACAATGCAGAAATACAAAGGATTATAAGAGACTATTATGAATAGCTATATGGCAGTAAAATGGGTAACCTGGAACAAATGGACAGATTCTTAGAAAAGTTCAATCTTCCAAGACTGAACCAGGAAGAAATAGAAATTATGAACAGCCCAATTACAAGCACCAAAATTGAAGCTGTGATCAAAAATCTCCCAAAAAAACAAAAGCCCAGGACCAGATGGCTTCACAGGAGAATTCTATCAAACATTTAGAGAAGAGCTAATGCCCATCCTTCTGAAACTCTTTCAAAAAGTTGCAGAGGAAGGAACACTTCCAAACTCATTCTATGAGGCCATCATCCTGATACCAAAACCAGACAAAGACAACACAAAAAAAGAAAACTACAGGCCAATATCACTGATGAACATAGATGCAAAAATTCTCAACAAAATTTTAGCAAACAGAATTCAGCAACATATCAAAAAGCTCATACACCATGATCAAGTTGGGTTTATTCCAGGAATGCAAGGATTCTTCAATATATGCAAATCAATCAGTGTGATACACCATATTAACAAATTGAAAGATAAAAACCATACAATCATCTCAGTAGATGTGGAGAAAGCCTTTGACAAAATTCAGCACCCATTTATGATTAAAACTCTTCAAAAAATAGGCATAGAAGGAACTTACCTCAACATAGTAAAGGCTACATATGATAAGCCTACATTCTCAATGGTGAAAAACTGAAAGCATTCCCCTAAGATCAGAAAGAATACAAGGGTGTCCACTTTCACCACTATTATTCAACATAGTTTTGGATGTCCTAGCTACAGCAATAAGAGAAGAAAAAGAAATAGGAATCCATATCAGGAAAGAAGAAGTAAAGCTCTCACTGTGTGCAGATTACATGATACTGTACATAGAAAACCCTAAAGATAGTATCAGAAAATTACTAGAGCTAATCAGTGAATTTAGCAAAGTTGCAGGATACAAAATCAATACACAGAAATCACTTGCATTTCTATATACTAACAATGAAAAATCAGAAAGAGAAATTAAGGAATCAATCCCATTCACCATTGCAACAAAAAGAATTAAATATCTAGGAATAAACTTACCTAAGGAGACAAAAGAACTGTACACAGAAAATTATAAGACACTAATGAAAGAAATCAAAGATGACATAAACAGATGGAGAGATATTCCATGTTCCTGGGTAGGAAGAATCAATATTGTGAAAATGACTATACTACCAAATGCAATCTACAGATTCAATGTGATCCCTATCAAATTACCAATGGCATTTTTCACAGAACTAGAACAAAAAATTTCACAATTCATATGGAAACACAAAAGACCCCGAATAGCCAAAGCAGTCTTGAGAAAGAAGAATGGAGCTGGAGGAATCAACCTTCCTGACTTCTTGATGACTCCTACAGTCATCAAGACAGTATGGTGCTGGCAAAAAAACAGAAATAGAGACCAATGNAAAAAAAAAAATCACAATTCATATGGAAACACAAAAGACCCCGAATAGCCAAAGCAGTCTTGAGAAAGAAGAACGGAGCTGGAGGAATCAACCTTCCTGACTTCAGCCTATACTACAAACCTGCAGTCATCAAGACAGTATAGTACTGGCACAAAAACAGAAATATAGACCAGTGAAACAAGTTAGAGAACCCAGAGATAAACCCATACACCTATGGGCACCTTATTTTTGACAAAGGAGGCAAGAATATACAATGGGGAAAGACAGCCTCTTCAATAAGTGGTGCTGGGAAAACTGGACAGCTATGTGTAAAAAATATGAATTAGATCCCTACTTAATGCCATACCAAAAGATAAGCTCAAAATGGATTAAAGGCCTAAATGTAAGACAAGAAACTATTAAACTCTTAGAGGAGAACATGGGCAGTACACTCAATGACATACATCAAAGCAGGTCTTCCATGTTTCACCCCTAGAGTAATGGAAATAAAAACAAAAGTAAACAAGTGGGACCTGATTAAACTGAAAAGCTTTTGCACAGCAAAGGAAACTACAAACAAGGTGAAAAGACAACCCTCAGAATGGGAAAAAATAATAGCAAAGGAAACAACTAATAAAGAATTAATTTCCAAAATATACAAGCAGCTTATAGAACTCAATATGGAAAAGCAAACAACCGAATCAAAAAGTGAAAAAGGGACCCGAAGAGACATTTCTCCAAAGAAGACAAACAGATGGCTAACAAGAACATGGAAAGATGCTCACCATCACTCATTATCAGAGAAATGCAAATCAAAACTACAATGAGATACCACCTCACACCACATCATCAAAAAGTCTACAAACAATAAATCCTGGAGAGGTTGTGGAGAAAAGGGAACACTGTTACATTGCTGGTGGGAATGTAAACTGATACAGCCACTATGGAAGATGGTATGGAGACTCCTTAAAAAGCTAGGAATAAAACCATCATATGACCCAGCAACCCCACTCCTAGGCATATACCCTGAGGAAATCAAAACTGAAAAAGACACATGTACCCCAATGTTCACTGCAGCTCTCTTTAGCATAGCTAGAACATGGAAGCAACCTAGATGTCCATCAACAGATGAATGGATACAGAAATTGTGGTACATATATACAATGAAATACTACTCAGCCATAAAAAGGAACACATTTGAATCTGTTCTAATGAGGTGGACAAAACTAGAGCCCATTATACAGAGTGAAGTAAGTCAGAAATATAAATATCATTTACTGACACATATATATGGAATCTGAAGACATGGCACTGATGAATTTATTTTTAAAGTGGCAGTGGAGAAACAGACATAGAAAACAGACCTATGGACAAGGTGGGAGGAGAGAAGGGAGAAGGGGAGATGTATGGAGAGAGTAACATAGAAATTTACAATACCATATGTAAAATAGATAGCCAATGGGAATTTGTTGTATGCCTCAGGGAACTCAAACAGGGGCTCTGCAACAGGCTGAAGTGTGGAGTGGGAAGGGAGATGGGAGAGAGGTCTGGGAGGGAGGTGACATGGGTATACCTATTTCTGATTCTTGTTGATGTGACAGGAAACCACAAAATTCTGTAAAGCAATTATCCTTCAATTTAAAAATAAATTAAAAAAAAGCAGAGACATCACTTTGCTGGCAAAGGTCCATCTAGTCAAAGCTATGGTTTTTCCAGTAGTCATGTACAGATGTGAGAGTTGGACCCTAAATAAGTCTGAGTGCTGAATTTTGAATTGAAGTGCTGGATAAGACTCTTGAGAGTCCCTTGGACTACAAGGAAATCAAACTAGTCAATCCTAAAGAAAATCAACCCTGAATATTCATTGGAAGGACTGATGCTGAAACTGAAGCTCCAAAACTTTGGCCACCTGATGTGAAAAGCAAACTCATTGGAAAAGACCCTGATGCTGGGAAAGATTGGAGGCAGGAGAAGGGGAAGGCAGGAGAAGGGGATGACATAGGATGAGATGGTAGGATGGCATCACCAACTCAATGGACATGAACCTGAGCAAACTTTAGGAGATGGTGAAGGACAGGGAAGCCTGGCATGCTGCAGTCCATGGGGTCACAAAGAGTTAGATACTACTGAGCAACTGAACAAAATATGTATACATATTATATATAAGCTTCCCTGCTAGCTCAGATGGTAAAGAATCGCCTGCAATGCAACAGACCCGAGTTCAATCCGTGGATTGGGAAGATCCACTGGAGAAGGGAATGGCTACCCACTCCAGTATTCTTGCCTGGAGAATTCTATGAACAGAGGAGCATGGCAGGCTACAGTCAATGGGGTTACAAAGAGTTGGACACAACTGAGCAACTAATGCACACCCACACACACAAATATTGTATTGTGTGTGTGTTTGATTGTAATGTAAAATGTAATTTTTAGATCAAAAAAGCTTGCAGGCCACTATAATTATTTATGCTGGCAAATAAAATCACAAATTAACCTCAAAAAAGGAATACACTAATAAAAAAACACATGATGCCTAGAGCAAATGGACATAAATTCACACAAAGCTGGATGGTGTGAGATTTCATCATGCTACTCAAACTTATGAATTATTTATTTCTGGAATTTTCCATTTTTTATTTTCAGACTGTGGTAGACTAAGAGCAACTGAAACCTCAGAAAGTGAAACCTCAGATAAGGGGAGACTACTGTGTTAATCATTAAAAATTTTTCTCAGCACACAGGGAATAAAAGGCAAATCCCTTTATTTGAGGGAGTTACTCACACCACAGCTAGCATTATACTTAGTGATGAAAGACTAATGCTTCTTCATCAGATGGAGCAAGACAAGGGTACTTTTAATCAACAGCTTACTGGAAGTTCTAAGTGTAGTAAATCAAGAAAAAGAAATAAAAGATCTCCAGATTGTAAGGAAAGAAACAAAACTATATCCGTGCACAAATGGCATGGTTTCTATATAGAAAGTCTCAAGGACTTTACAAAAAAGCTCTGAGACCTAATAAATGAATTTACAAAGGTTGCAAGGTAAAAAGTCAATATAAAAAATCACTTGTATTTCTATATGCTAGCAATGAACATTTAGAGTACAAAACTGAAAAAACAGTACCACAATGTTGAAATACTTAGGTTCAAGTCTAACAAAATGTGTGCAAAATCTGTATGGTGAAAACTAAAACGATGATGAAAGAAATCAAGAACACCCAATAATTGAGCTCTGAACCCAATTCCAATATATGGAGGAGTATTTTCCTTTACACTATCAAACAATTCTTGGGACACCAGATGATTGTCCTACAATTCAACTCATTCCTGACACTATCTTCCTGGAGATAGCATTAGATCCCACAGGTTAAGTGTTTGGTCCCATAAGATTGCCTCCTCCAGTTAAGATGCCAGTCTGTCTCCTGTGCTTCTGACTAACCAGCTATAGATCTTCAGCTCCAACAACCTCCTCCATGGGTTCAAGTAATTTTCTAGACCAAGTCACAGAGCTCAGAGAAACATTTTACTCACTAGATTACCAGTTTATTATTAAAGAATATAATTCAGGAACAACCAGATGAAAGAGATGCCTAGGGAAGGGAATGGGGATGTGGAGCTTTCATGTCCTTTCTAAGCGTGCCACTTTCCCCAAATCTCCACGTGTTCACCAACTCAGAAACTCTCTGAGCTCTGTCCTTTGAGTCTTTATGAAGGCTTTATTACGTAGGCAGGATTGTTGGCCATTGGTGATTGAACTCTGTTTCTAGTCCCTCTCCCCTCTTTGTAGTTGGAGGTGGGGTGAGGGGTGGAAGGGACTGAAAGCTTCAATCACATGATTGGTTCTTCTGGTGACCAGCCCCTCTCCTGCT
>SJYS01023563.1:83721-96269 GCA_006410695.1 Philantomba maxwellii
TTGATTTTCTAATATCCATTGTATTGTTTGCTTTTCAGTTCAGTTCAGTTCAGTCGCTCAGTCGTGTCTGACTCTTTGCGACCGCATTAATCGCAGCACGCCAGGCCTCCCTGTTCATCACCAACTCCCGGAGTTCACTCAGACTCATGTCCATCGAGTCCGTGATGCCATCCAGCCATCTCATCCTCTGTCATCCCCTTCTCCTCCTGCCCCCAATCCCTTCCAGCATCAGAGTCTTTTCCAATGAGTCAACTCTTCGCATGAGGTGGCCAAAGTACTGGAGTTTCAGCTTTAGCATCATTCCTTCCAAAGAAATCCCAGGGCTGATCTCCTTCAGAATGGACTGGTTGGATGTCCTTGCAGTCCGAGGGACTCTCAAGAGTCTTCTCCAACACCACAGTTCAAAAGCATCAGTTCTTCGGCACTCAGCCTTTTTCACAGTCCAACTCTCACATCCATACATGACCACAGGAAAAACCATAGCCTTGACTAGATGGACCTTTGTTTGCAAAGTAATGTCTCTGCTTTTCAACATGCTATCAAGGTTGGTCATAACTTTTCTTCCAAGGAGAAAGCGTCTTTTAATTTCATGGCTGCAATCACCATCTGCAGTGATTTTGGAGCCCCCCAAAACAAAATCTGACACTGTTTCCACTGTTTTCCCATGCTTTTGCTGCATAACAAATGATTACATACTTAGTGGCTTAAAACAACACTCATCTGTCAGCTCACAGTTTTGTAAGTTAGAAAGCAGGCATGATTGTGACTGAATTCACTGCTAATAGTATCACAAGCTGAAGTCAAGGTGTTGCTGAATTGAGTTCTCATCTGGAGACTCTGGGTGA
Source organism: Philantomba maxwellii (assembly GCA_006410695.1). Taxonomy (NCBI): domain Eukaryota; kingdom Metazoa; phylum Chordata; class Mammalia; order Artiodactyla; family Bovidae; genus Philantomba; species Philantomba maxwellii. The sequence goes on from SJYS01023563.1 coordinate 84,567, forward strand.
AATTCTACTTCCAAGTCCATTCTTGCTGTTTGCAGAGTTCACTTCTTCACAGCTATAGGATGGATACCTCTGTTTCTTTGCTGACTATCAGTCAGAGGCTGTTTTCAGCTCCTGGAGGCCACCTACATTTCTTGCCATGTGCATCTTTAAGTCAGTAAGGACACATTGAATTCTTCTCATGCTTTGAACCTCTAACTGATTTCCTCTCTTGGGGCTAGTTGTAGAAAGCTCTCTGTTTTATTTATTTATTTTTTTTGCCGTGCCACACAACATAGGGGATCTTAGTTCCCCAAAGAGCAATGGAACCTCTGCTCCTTGCAAAGGAGGCATGGAGTCTTAACCACTGGACCGCTGGGGAAGTCCCCAAAACACTGTTTTAAAGGGCTCTTGTATTTAGGTCAGGCCCACTCTGATAGTATCTTTTTCTTAAAACCAATTGTGCCATAAAACATAATCTAATCACAGGAGAAAAATTCACTATGTTCACAGACCTGGAGATTTTACAGGATATATATACCAGGAGTTGGAGGATACTGGGGATCTTCCTAAAATTCTACCTACCACAAAAGCAAATCCACATACAAAATGTCTATACCTTTGAAGAAAAAATTGCTACTGTTTTCATGACAGAAAGTGTCTCATATAATCAACCTCTTGGTGGTCTGACAGAGGAATGGTGTCATTGCGGAGTTCCAGTTGTTCAAACTTCTGGTTGGGGTGACCTATGAATGGTATTCGAACTTCTAGTAACAATTGCCCCAGAGTTAGTGCTCAGGTGGCCTGGGGAATCTGGGAAATGTAGTTTATAGGTTCTGTGACCCACCATCACAAAAGAAAATGTAAAAGAATAAATTTGGAACTGAAAGCAAAGAGTTAAATGACTGTCATGAATATGGATGTATCCTGTTAGTAAGGGAACAAAAGCATAGACTCTTCTCCATATTTTCCAGAGAGGGTTTATAATGCAGCATAATGCCCCTCCAGCATCACTCAACCATTCCATACCATCTACTATGTTACTTTGTTTTGAAGCTTTTGCTCTTATTCTTTCTCCCTGGTTCAACTTAAATTCTCCTTAGCTGTTTTCTTCTAACTTTTCCCTAAGACTTCAACCTGGTAAACAGGTTTCACCTTTCCTTTATAAATGATCACCTTCTTCCTATAAGTTGGCATTCATACCTAAAACATGATGTGACTACAAATGAGTGATAGTTCCAAGTAAGTATACAAATTGGTGATGTGTGCTGTGCTTAGTTGCTCAATCATGCCCAACTCTTTGTGACCCCATGTACTGTAGCCCACCAGGTTCCTCTGTCCATGAGGATTCTCCAGGCAAGCGTACTAGAGTGGGTTGCCATGCCCTCCTTGAGGGGATCTTCCTAAGCCAGGGACTGAACACAGGTCTCCCTCATTGCAGACAAATTCTTTACAGTCTAAGCCACCAGGGAAGCCCATTTCCAAATAACTCGATTTCCCCCCTAATTTCTTTTCCTCCATGGCTCTCCAAATTAAATCAGAAATATTTATATACTATCAGTAGAGGTTTTCATACAACTGAATTAAAGTCCCAGACAGATTTATTTATCATTCAGGATAGTCTAGACTAATCTACAGAAACAAAAAACCCCTCAAATCTCAGTGGCTTAATCCAGAATAGCTTCATTTCTTGTTCATACTAGATGTCAAACATTGTGAATATGTGAGGAAAGGGAGTTCTGTTTATTAAAATGAGTGACCCAGCCTAATGAAGGCTCCATTTCAACACATCCTTCTATAATTAGGGCTGTTGAAATGAGATACAGTAAAATGTACACTGTACAGGTGAAAGAGGAGAGTGAAAAAGTTGGCTTAAAGTTCAAAGCTCAACATTCAGAAAACTAAGATCATGGCATCCAGTCCCATCACTTCATGGCAAATAGATGGGGAAACAGTGGAAACAGTGATAGACTTTATTTTTGGGGGCTTCAAAATCACTGCAGATGGTGACTGTAGCTGTGAAATTAAAAGACACTTACTCCTTGGAAGAAAAGTTATGACCAACCTAGATAGCATATTAAAAAGCAGAGACATTACTTTGTCTGGAACATACCTTTGTCCAAACATACCTTTGTTGGATAGGTCCATCTAGTCAAGGCTATGGTTTTTCCAGTAGTCATGTATAGATATGAGAGTTGGACTATAAAGAAAGCTGAGCACTGAAGAATTGATGCTTTTGAACTGTGGTGTTGGAGAAGACTCTTGGGAGTCCCTTGGACTGCAAGGAGGTCCAACCAGTCCATCCTAAAGGAAATAAGTCCTGAATATTTATTGAAAGGACTGATATTGAAGCTGAAACTCCAATACTTTGGCCATGTGATGCAAAGAACTGACACATTTGAAAAGACCCTGATACTGTGAAAGATTGAAGGTGGAAAGAGAAGGGGACAACAGAGGATGAGATGGTTGGATGGCATCACCGACTCGATAGACATGAGTTTGAGTAAACTCCAGGAGTTGGTGATGGACAGGGAAGCCTAGTGTGCTGCAGTCCATGGGATTGCAAGGAGTCAGACACAACTGAGTGACTAAACTGAACTGAAGTGAAAATGTACACTGGATTTTACTTCTGGCCAGAAGTGACATGTTGCTTCCGCTTGGGCTTCTTTTCTTTTTTAAATTTAACATCTGTTGGAGTATAGTTGGTTTACAGAGTATTGAGTACTATATAGTAGGTTCTTGTTAGCTATCTATTTTATATATAGTAGTGTATATATGGGAGAAGGCAATGGCACTCCACTCCAGTACTCTTGCCTGGAAAATCCCATGGATAGAGGAGCCTGGTGGGCTGCAGTCCATGGGGTTGCTAGGAGTCAGACACGACTGAGCGACTTCACTTTCACTTTTCACTTTCATGCATTGGAGACGGAAATGGCAACCCACTCCAGTGTTCTTGCCTGGAGAATCCCAGGGACAGGGGAGCCTGGTGGGCTGCCGCCTATGGGGTAGCACAGAGTCGGACACAACTGAAGTGACTTAGCAGCAGCAGCAGCAGCAGCAGTGTATATATGTCAATACCAATCTCTCAATTTATCCCTTCCCACTCTCCTTCTTGGTAATCACAAGTTTGTTTCTACATCTGTGACTCTATCTCTGTTTGGAAATAGGTTCATTTGTACCTTTTTAAAAGATTCTACATATACGCAGTATCATATGATATTTGTCTTTCTCTGTCTGACTTACTTCATTCAGTATGATAACCTCTGGGTCCATCCATGTAACCACAAATGGCATGATTTCCTTCTTTTTTATGGCTGAGTAATATTTCATTGTATGTACCATCCTTTTGCATTTCATTGACCAAAGCAGATATCATGATAATTCTAACTTCAAAATAAGTGGGAAAGTTCATCCTACCATATTTCTCNCCTCTGGGTCCATCCATGTAACCACAAATGGCATGATTTCCTTCTTTTTTATGGCTGAGTAATATTTCATTGTATGTACCATCCTTTTGCATTTCATTGACCAAAGCAGATATCATGATAATTCTAACTTCAAAATAAGTGGGAAAGTTCATCCTACCATATTTCTCAAAGGAAAAATGGAATTTGTGTAGAACCTTAATGATGACTTACATTTTCTTTTTTTGACTCATGGCAATAATCTTGAAAGCCAAGGCAAGTACCTGAGTTTCTTTATGGAAAAAGAACAGAGATGGAAAAAAAATAGAGATTGAATATCTAAAGTCTAAAAGACTGAGAACCCAGAGCATGAAACTTTTAGGATAAGAGCTGGTTATCACTGACAGAAATTGATGTTGAGGATAAGGAGATGAAAAATAAGACTTTTTGATGTGTACTCTTAATACATATCCTGAATGTGGGAATTCTATATCTTGCCTTCTGTAAGTTTAAAGGATTGATAAAAACATGAGATAAGCTTGGTTGAGCCCAGAATAGAAGGAACCTGAATCATGATTCTCTGGCAATTCTTCTGGAGAAGATCAGTGTCTAGCTTGATGTTAATAGGCGGTAGTATTGGCTAAGTTTGGAGGGATGAGCAGTCTCACTGAGCTGCAAGCATCCCAGTGTGGTATAGGAAAGCTGCCTAGCATTCCTCTTCACTTCAGGGTGGTTGGAACACTAAATTACTGAGAGGAGTCTGAGGTTAGAATTGGCATAGAATACATGTATGGACCTGGTAGTCAAGGACCATAGCAAGCTAACAGATGTTGATAGATGCTAGCCTATCTTGTAGAAAGCCAAATGACATGAGTTATAGCTCAGCAGAGGCTAAAGATGGGATGGCTTGGGAATCTGATATCTCATACCTCCCTGATGTAAAGACATATTCATATCTATATATGACCCTTTCTTCACCCTCTCAGAGAACTTAGATCAACCCCTTTCACCAGCTTTTCCAATCACCCTGAACCAGATGTAAGAAGATGGGGAAAGGGGAGAATAAAGAATTGACTAAGACACAGAGGTTAAGAAAATAAATATGAAAGTGATTGAGTTAAGATTAAGTTTTATGCTATCAGTGAAACTAGAGGACCAGAAATCTAGATTATGTTTAGTTTTGGAAAGGTAAATAAAGTTGCATGTACACCTACCTGATTTCTGTGATTGTGTACATTTCTTAGCCACTTTATACACTTTACTGTGTATTACTATGTATATTATCACATATGATATTATAAAATACACAGGTTAAGTGTTATTTCCTCTGTTTTATACAATTTATAGAAAGGTCAGTCTGAGACTCAGTGTGTTTAAAAGACTATGTCATGGGCATAAAGCTATAAGTGCTGAAGCCTAGATCAACTCTTAGACATTGTGATTATTAGAATTTTACCCTAGTCTCCTTATTTTGGTAATTTTTGATAAAATATATCTTAGAGTTGAGAATAACTTCAAAATCTGGGCAAACTGACTTTGTTTCTCAACTTTGCCTTTCTTTGTCTTTCTCTTGAACTCAGAGACCCAAGTTTAGGCTCTGCTTTGCTACTGAGTTACTCTACTCATCACTTTGACTGTCTGAGCATTGCTGCCTTTATCACTATAATAAAATATTTAAACAGAATAATAACTGTGATCTTTTCCAGTTTTATATTTTGAGATTATAAAAAGGTCAGTCCCTTCATAGTTCTTCAATGGCTTTCTACTCCACTAACAATAAAATCGAACCCTCTTTCTATGGCTGCTAAGGCCTTGTATGATCAGCACTGCCTCCATCTCTTACTCATGCTGCAATCCCATGCTCACTATTCGCCAGCTGCATCAACTTGCTATCCCTTTAGGGAATCAGTTCAAATAGTACCTTTTCAGAAAGAGTCTTCTTGGCCCATTTTTTAACTTAAGACACCTCATAGAAGTTAGTCAGGTCTTATCATATTAACATTTTATTTTCCCTCAAACTCTTTATCAAGACCAGTTATTATCTTTCTTTCTTCTTATGCCAGATTAGGATATTAGCTTCATGGCGATGGTAGCTGGTTTATTTTCTTTATCTCTGTATCTTCACTGCCAGCACAGTTCCTGGCACACAAAATACTTGCCAAATACTTATTGTTGGATAGAGACTGATGGGTTAGAAATGATATATGAACCAAGAAGCAGGGACCAAAAGAAGTCCTATGGTATATTGTGGAGTTTACAATTGTGAATGAAACCCTGTAGTCTACTTATAATAGCCACACAGCTGAACAGTCAATCTAAATTTATGTGTCAGGTAGCTCTGATATAAGCCTTAGGAGAAATTGCAACTTTTGATGGCTTTTTCTCAGTAAGATAGCCCTGTTGAGAGGGCTGAGAGTGCCTTTGGGCACTTACAGGTCCCCATTGTTCTCTAACCTGGGCTTTCTTCTTTACCACTTCTCAGAATGGGCTCCAGAGAGGATAAGATTAGAAAATCTAAGCTAAAATGCACCTTAGAACAATTTCAGGAACGAAGAAGTCAGGGTGAGGTTTGGATGATATAAAATATTTTATTATGTAGCTTTTGTTGTTGTCGTTGTTACAATGGTGCAAGTGTATAAGGTAGAGAAAACATACAGAAAAAAAAATCCAGAATTTAGGATTTAATCAAGAGTNAAAGGGGTACTTTTAACAGTGAAGTCCAAATTCCCTGCAGATTTATCAATGAGTTTCATGAGATGGCATGGGCTGGATCCAATATACCTCTATAATTTATCTTATGATGTAGCTAGAAATAAAATTTCACTTCCAAGCTGAGAGTATGTAAAGTAACTACCAAGAGTGACAGTCTGCTGCCTAAATTCTTCTCATTCTCCCTCCCCTCAAAAGAAGAAAATTCATTCATTTAATTGTTCAGAGCTCAGGTATTTCTCAGTGAAAAAGATGACCTCAAAAGCAAGTGTTTGGCTCCATTTTGCCTCTGCAGCCTTTTGCCACCGTGTGGCACGTTTGACCCTAGTCTTTAAATAAGGTCCCATAATGGCAAGTCCAGAGATGAAGACAGAAAAAGTTGGCAGGTAGGAACTCCCTGTGCCAGAACTCCACTGTCACAATATTCAGGAAAAATCTTCAGAGTCTGTATAGTTACGGTTGCGGCCCCTTCCTGATTTCATCCTAGAATAAGGCAAGAATTACCTGTTGTACTAATATCATTGAAAATGATTTGCCAACACTTTTTTTAGACTTGTCAAGCTTGTTATGTTAGCCCCATTTTAGTCTTGTCTCAATAAATATCATGTTTGGAAAAAAGGTGTTAAAAACATATTTAAAAGACCACAACAATATTTTATAATAATATAAATGATATTATTAATATATTGATTGATTAACTAGCTGTAATACTTTTCATAATTTTCTATAATGTGCTCCCTTTCAGTTCAGTCGCTCAGTCATGTCCGACTCTTTGTGACCCCATGAATNTGGAAAAAAGGTGTTAAAAACATATTTAAAAGACCACAACAATATTTTATAATAATATAAATGATATTATTAATATATTGATTGATTAACTAGCTGTAATACTTTTCATAATTTTCTATAATGTGCTCCCTTTCAGTTCAGTCGCTCAGTCATGTCCGACTCTTTGTGACCCCATGAATCAGACTCACGCCCATCGAGTCAGTGATGCCATCCAGCCATCTCATCCTCGATCGTCCCCTTCTCCTCCTGCCCCCAATCCCTTCCAGCATCAGAGTCTTTTCCAGTGAGTCAACTCTTCACATGAGGTGGCCAAAGTTTCAGCTTTAGCATCATTCCTTCCAAAGAAATGCCAGGGCTGATCTCCTTCAGAATGGACTGGTTGGATCTCTGTGCAGTCCAAGGGACTCTCAAGAGTCTTCTCTAACACCACAGTTCAAAAGCAGCAATTCTTCGGTGCTCAGCCTTCTTCACAGGTTGTATAAAACCTTATATTCATCTGAACTCAGGACTCTTGAAGGGGTTGAATTTTTGGCCTTTGGAGGAGTTAGTTATCTACAAACTTTCATTTTTTTTTTCTGGTTTTAGACTATTCAGTTTTCTTCTCAGTCACATTTAAAAAAAAGGTCTCATTTAAAACAATATTCAAGTAATTTATATGTATATATTTTTTCTTACAATTAAAACTTTTTTCTGTACCTGGTTATACTATCTCCTTACTTAATATGTTGTATTGATATCTTATCTTTGTTTACTGTATGCCAAACACTCCACAGGATTTTCCATCTTAAAAGAGCAAACTTTTGGTTTTGTTTGTTTAAACTGACTTACTCATTGCTGAAGTCTAGCATTCATATATAAACCATAGGTGTATAGCTCATTTTCAAAGAAAGAGCACATCCATGAGATCACCACTCAGATTAAGTGAAAGTCACTTTCTGGCACCAGAAACTTACTTGGTCCTAGTTGCAACACATGTCTTTGTCTCCAAAATAATCAGTATTCTGACTCCAATTATTATAGATAAGAGTTCAATTCAGTCGATCCGTCATGTCCGAGTCTTTATGACCCCATGGACTACAGCACACCAGGCTTCTCTGTCCATCACCAACTCCTGGAGCTTGCTCGAACTCCTGTCCATCAAGTCGGTGATGCCATCCATCCATCTCATTCTCTGTCATCTCCTCTGCCTGACTTCAGTGTTGATAGTGGCCTCTGATCAGGGCATGATTAAAAAGAAAATCTTTTATCTTTGTATGTCAGTGCAGCTTAGTGACTTCACAATTAATATGATTTATTAATCTTAGAGATTTACTTCACAGTTATTTAACTATAGGACTAGATAGCAATATACATTGAAAAAGATGTAATTATCATTATTTTTTCACCTGGATTGTTTAGCAATCAAGTTTAGTGGAAAGAACATAGGCTCTGGACTAACACAGACCTGGATCTGTATCTCACTAGAGTCATTCAATTGATGTGTAACCTTGGCCTGAAGAACCCATTTTTCTGACCCTCAGTATCTTCATTTACTACATAGGAATTAGGGCAGTAATATAGGTAAATGTGAACAGTAATCAAGTTAACATAACAAAGCATCTAGTATTTTGCGTGCTACTATCAATAGGACCCACATAAAAAGTATCTGTTAGTAATGACAAAGGAAATAATAAAACAGGTTTGAATAATGTAGTATAATGTGATGATAAAAACCAAGTTCAGGCTGTGTGCTCCCATGGATGAGCATTTAAATCTTAGTTGTGCCAATGACAAGCTATATTAAATACATAGAATACATTCACACTTCTGGTAAGTGACTCATTGTCTGCACCTCTAAAAGTTAAATTTTCACATCTGTAAATTAGAAAATGATACTCATAGATGTGAAATTTTTCACTTATATAATGAAAATTAGAGATTGTATATATAAGAAACTTAGCACACTTTCTGTATGCTAAGAAGCCTGTCATCTATGGTAACTACTGTCTTACTGCTGCTGTCAAGCATTGTGAAGATTAAATATGCAAGGGTATGGAAAGTTCTGGATAGGGTGCCTGGGCCAGGAAATAATAACACTATTGCAGTTACCTCCACTACAACATCCACTACCACTGCTACCAAAAACTGGCTCTGCAATTCCAAACTTCTAAAGGTCAGAACTAAACAAATGAGCATGATGCATGGAGGATGTGGATAGGACAAAAAAATTCCTGAAACTGTCAACAGTCACTGTACACTCACCTTAATCCTAAGGATTAATTTCTTACTGATAAATTTATCTTCTCAAAGAAAAAAATTTTTTGTTGTTGTTGTGTTTAGGTCCCTATATAGAAACAAGGTCTCATATGTTTTTCATCACAAAAATACCTCTTGGATTTTCCTTCAAAAAGCTGTTCAAAACTGGCAGCATGTGTGTCCTTCCCAGAACGCAGCAAGACTATGAAAATAACTGTCTAGAAATTGGGGAGCCCTGGATTTTCTTTTCTTTGGCATCTTTAACCCTGCTGGTAATCAGATTATCTGGACCCCAGTAAGCTTTCTTATTTCTCATTTAATGAGAAGACCTTCTTTTCCTAGACAGGAGTAAACACCCATGAATGAATTTTACCCATTAGGATATATTGAATTGTTTGTCTAAGAAACAGATGGATTCATTATCTGGAAGAACCACAGAAGACTTCTTCCTCTTTAATACTGTGAAGATAAAAGCAGTCTTTCTTTTCCAGTAAGTTAGAAGAGAACCTACTTAAGAGTGACTGAAGGAGAAAGCATGGACCATTACAAGAAATAATGTATCCCAGAGGACATACAAAAGAACAGTGAGGTGGAAGATATATTTTTCCAGTCCTACCTGAACATCTGGGTAATATGACCTAACTTTCTCACTGGAGATATGTCATGTTATGTCCTTGTAGTATGATGGCATTAATCAAATATCAAAAAAAGATTAAGATGAACTAGGGATTTTAATGTGTTAAAATTAAATTGAATTTTAACATTTGTGGCTCTTGATAATTGTGACAACTTAATGAGATGTTATCCTCATTTTATCTTTATTGAAGTAGTTAACTTACAGTGTTGTGTTTCTTTCTGCTGTAGAGCAATATGATTCAGTTATGTTATATATATATATATATATATATGCATGCATGTATGCTAAGTTGCTTCAGTCATGTCTGACTCTTTGTGACTCTATGGACTTTAGCCAGCCAGGCTCTTCTGTCCATGGGATTCTCCAGGCAAGAATACTGGGGTGGATTGCTGTGCCCTCCTCCAGGGGATCTTCCCAACCAGGGGATGGAGCTTGTGTCTCTTATGTCTCCTGCATTGGCAGGCAGATTCTTTACCACTAGTGCTACCTGGAAAGCCCATATATATATGTACACTCTCTTTTTATATTCTTTTCTGTTGTGGTTTATTACAGGTTATTGAATATAGTTCCCTATGGTATACAGTAGGACCTTCTTGCTTTTTTAGTCCATATACAATAGCTTACATCAGCTAACCCCAGCCTCCCACTCCATTCTTTCCCCACCCCTCTCCCTGTTGACAACCAAAAGTCTATGCCTGTGAGTCTGTTTCTTGTTCATAGATTAGTCCATTTGTGTCATATTTTAGATTCTGCATATAAGTGATATCATATGATATTTGTCTTTCTCTTTCTGACTCACTTCACTCAGTATGATGGTCTCTTGTTCCATTTATGTTGCTACAACTGGCACTGTTTTGTTCTTTTTTATGCCTGAATAACATTCCATTGTATGTATATACCACATTTCTTCATTCATCTGTTGGTGGACGTTCAGGTTGTTTCTATGTCTTAACTGGTNGTATGATGGTCTCTTGTTCCATTTATGTTGCTACAACTGGCACTGTTTTGTTCTTTTTTATGCCTGAATAACATTCCATTGTATGTATATACCACATTTCTTCATTCATCTGTTGGTGGACGTTCAGGTTGTTTCTATGTCTTAACTGGTGTGAATAGCACTGCTATGTACATAGGGGTGCATGTATCTGTTTGAATTACACTTTTGTCTGGGTATATGTCCAGGAGTGGGATTTCTGGATCATATAGTAACTCTATTTTTAGTGTTTTGAGGAATTTCCATACTGTTTTGCGTAATGGCTTCACCAAATTACATTCCCACTACTAATGTAGGATATTTCCCTCTCTTCCACACCCTCTCCAGCATTTGTTATTTGTAAATTTTAATGATGGTCATTAAATGACCTGCATTAAACGACCACTAATCAGATGGTCTGATTAGTGTGAAGTGATACCTCACTGTAGTTTTTTTTTTTTTTAAGACTACTGATTTTATTTTTCTAATTTTAAGATCTAAGTCAAAAGAGTTATTAGAAGAGATTTGAAGACTTAATTATGATAACATTATAGATGCTGAGAACTAGCACCTGGCTGCCTATTTAATCAAAGTGTCAATAAGATATTTTAGAGTAACATCAAGCAGAGTGTATTGGGCTTCCTTTGTGGCTCAGCAATAAAGAATCCTGCAGGAGCCTTTCAGGAGACATGGGCTCAATCCCTGTGTTGGGAAGATCCCTTGGAGAAGGAAATGGCAACCCACTCCAGTGTTCCCCCTTGGAGAATCCTGTGGACATAGGAGTCTTGTGGGCTACATTCCACAGGGTAACAAAGATTCAGACTGAGAGACTATACAACAAACATAGTAACATGATGGTAAGGAGTTTTAGCTCTTTCATAAGTGAATCTTTGTTCATTATTTTTGCTTTTTAAAAAATAATTAAGGACATTAATAAAAGTCAATACAGAACAAAAAATATATTCTGATGAGATACGGAG
>SJYS01023563.1:96443-109173 GCA_006410695.1 Philantomba maxwellii
GAGCCTCTACTATTTGAATAGATTTTACAGAGGATACACAAAAACATTTTAAAATCCCTTGTTAAGATTAATTTATTATGTTAACAGAGAGAAATCTAAATTATAATCTTTCATGAATATATTTGAAAGTAAAAGATTCACAAGCTCCTCTTCATTCCTTAAATTATCCCACAACCAAATTCTTCAAAATTCAACAAATTTGCTAAAATTTTAATACATTTCATTGCTTCTTTTCAGACTAAGCTATTATAATTCAAGGCAAATAAAATCACTTTCCTCAAATTCTCAACAACTTGCTCTATGTTCTCAGATTTTTGTCTATCACTGTGCTCTCTTGAGAATATTCTGGAACAGATGCACACCCTTTAATGTAAGATTATATCACTCTCTTTTTCTTTTTTATTAATTTATTTATTTTAATTGGAGGATAATTACTGTACAATATTGTGGTGGTTTTTACCACACATCGACATGAATCAGCCACAGGTGCACGTGTGTCCTCCCATCCTGAACCTCCCTCCCTCTGCCCTCCCCACTGCATCCATCCAGGTTGTCCTAGAACACTGGCTTTGAGTGCCCTGCTTCATGCATTGAACTTGCACTGATCATCTATTTTACATATGGTAATATACATGTTTCAATGTTACTCTCTCAAATCATCCCACCCTTGCCTTCTCCCACATAGTCTGAAAGTCTGTTCTTTACATCTGTGTTTCTTTTGCTACCTTGCATATAGGAAAGTTGTTACTGTCTTTCTAAATTCCATATATATGCATTAATATACTGTGGTGATGTTTTTCTTTCTGACTTACTTCAGTCTGTATAATAGGCTCTAGTTTCATCCACCTCACTAGAATTGACTCAAATGGGTTGTTTTTTTATAGCTGAGTAATATCCCATCGTGTATATATACCACAACTTCCTTATCCATTCATCTGCCAATGGACATCTAGGTTGCTTCTCTTCCAGAAAACTGCAGAGGAAGGTAAACTCACAAACTCATTCTATGAGGCCACCATCACCATAATACCAAAAACAAAGATGCCACTAAAAAAGAAAACTACAGAGCAATCACTGATGAACATAGATGCAAAATTTCTCAACAAAATTCTAGCAAAAAGAATCCAACAACATATTAAAAACATCATACATCATGATGAAGTGGGCTTTATTCAGGGATGCAAAGATTCTTCAATATTTGCAGATCAATAAATGTGACACACCATATTAATAAATTGAAATAAAACCATATGATTATCTCGATAGATGCAGAGAAAGCCTTTGACAACATCCAAAACCCATTTATGATTAAAAAAAAAAAAAAACTCCCCAGAAAGAAGACATAGAAGGAACATACCTCGGCGGTCCTAAGATGGCGGAGGAATAGGACAGGGAGACCACTTTCTCCCTCACAAATTCATCAAAAGAACATTTCAACGCTGAGTAAATTCCACAAAACAACTTCTGAATGCTGGCAGAGGACATCAGACACCCAGAAAAGCAGATCATTGACTTCAAAAAAAGGTAGAAAAAAATATAAAAGATGAAAAAAGAGACAAAGGCGGTAGGGAGGGAGCTCCGTCCCGGGAAGGGAATCCCGTCTCAGGAAGAGACTTGTAAGAAGAGAGGTTTCCAAACACCAGGGAACATTCTCGCTGCCGACTCTGGGGCAAGCCTTGGAAGCACAGAGGGCAACATAACAGAAAGGAAAAATAAAAAAAAAACAACATTTTACCAGCCCAACAGTAACTCTCCCAGCGGAAAAGCAGCACAGATGCCTGTATCCGCCACTAACAAGTGGGGGCTGGGCAGGGAGATGCAGGAGACGCACACTGCAGTGCTTTGTAAGAATCGGGCTGCAGGAGGCGCGGGCTGCAAAGACTCGGGCCAGAACGCCCGCCCCGCGAGTGACCAGAGGGCCTGTGCGTGACCAGACCAAACTAACTTGGGTTAGTAATACAGTCTGTGGGATAGCTACCACGCAAAACGCTTGAACATAAGACACCACCAGGACCACTCACAGAACAAAGGACGGAACAGAAATAGCCATCTGCAGACCATCTGCCTCTGGTGACAGGCAGCCAGAGCCTTAAGGGCTGGAAGGGGGCAATTGCAGCCCAAGAGAGTCATTACTTACCAAAATGCAGGCAGGCTTCTTTGCTAACTAAGACCTCTGGGGGTTCTGGACAGTCATCATCCGCCTAAGAAGGAACGCCAGCGGTACACCCAGCAAACTGAGCAGCAGGGAAAGGCGACCAGTTGAAGCAATTGCGCTCGCAAACTCCTGAGCTACTCGGACCTGGGAAGGGCACAAAACACAGGCCCAACCAAATATGTGCCTCTGAAGCCTACCTGAGCACCGAGTCTGAGCGGCTTAGACCACAGAGGTGCATGAAGCCTAGGATCGGCCTCAGACGGCTCCCCGGCAGAGCAACTTAGAGCCTAAGCAGTGTGCGCCGTGAGCAGGGGAAAGACAAGCGCGGATGAGACAATGCAAGCACACACCAGTAATATTTGTTTGCAGTATCCCTCCCTCTCCACAGTTCGACTGAACAAGTGAGCCTAAAAAAAAAAAAAAGTGTCCACCACCGCCCTCCCTGAGTCAAGACAGAAATCAGACACTGAAGAGACCAGCAAACAGAAGAAGTTAAGCAGAGGGAACCACCTTGGAAGTGACCCCACAGTGCCCACAACACCAGAGAAAGGGCCAGATATATTTTTACTATTTTTACAAGCATTCTTTTTTTTGTTTGTTTATGTTGACGTTGTTGCGTGAATGTTTTTTCTTTTTCTTTTTTTTAACTTTCTTAAATTGTTAAGTCCTCTATTTCTCTAATTTTTATTTTTATAACCTATTATTACTTTTCAAAAAAAAAAAAAAGAAGAGAGAGACCCTATTTTTAAAGCAAACACCGTATATAGTCTTTTTGAGGTTGATGTTGTTGTTTTTCAATAATTCTTGTGGCTTTTTTTCCCCCTTTTTTCTTTCTTTCTTTTTTTTTCTTTTTTCCTTCTTATTCCACTTCTTTTTTTTAATATTGTATTTTTGAAAATCCAATCTCTACTCCAGNTCCTCTATTTCTCTAATTTTTATTTTTATAACCTATTATTACTTTTCAAAAAAAAAAAAAAGAAGAGAGAGACCCTATTTTTAAAGCAAACACCGTATATAGTCTTTTTGAGGTTGATGTTGTTGTTTTTCAATAATTCTTGTGGCTTTTTTTCCCCCTTTTTTCTTTCTTTCTTTTTTTTTCTTTTTTCCTTCTTATTCCACTTCTTTTTTTTAATATTGTATTTTTGAAAATCCAATCTCTACTCCAGATTTTTAACATTTGCTTTTTGGTATTTGTTGTCAATTTTGTACATTCAAAAACCCAATCTTCAGTACCCAATTTTACCTGNGTCTGTTGTTCCATGTCCAGTTCTAACTGTTGCTTCCTGACCTGCATATAGGTTTCTCAAGAGGCAGAATGCCTACTGGTAACAAAGAGTACAGCCAAAAATAAATAAATAAAAAGTGAGGGTCAGAGAAAGAAAATGGCTCGTTGACTAGTTAGTACTTAACTTTTCAAATGAAGAGTTAAAATCCACATCTTTTAGTTCATTGTGCAAAGCTCTTTCCACTACACCTTTTTGCATCCTCCCTGCTGTAATGTTTAGTCCTGTGATAGATACTTTGCGTTGACCTTATACCTTGTGATAGACCTTTTGAGGGTCATTTTATATTATCATTTAGTTCTTAACATTGTCAATATTTTTCTGTTCATATATTATCTTCCTAATCTGATTTTAAATTCCTAGATGACAGAAATAGTATATAGGGTTTGTCTTAGTGTCTAGACACATTTAAGTTGGTCATTTGTTTCTTTCAGATGTAACTAAGGAAAACAAATTACTAAAACTTGAAAATCTGAAAACTAACTAAATCCTTTGGGTCTGATCAGAACTCTTTGCATGAATGATGCAACAGAGTAAATTATTTACATTTGCACTAAAATCTCTATTTTGTGTCTACCTGAACAACATAGAATGGGTTCGATGTTCTTCCTCATATCATGCTCTGTGTGCCTATCTCTGTCATTGTACTTCCCACCTTCTATTGTATTATTTATTTATAAATCTCTTATTCTCTATTTTCTTATGTTCTTTGAGAGTAGAGACTGTATCTAATTTTTTTATCCTGTATCCAGCACACAATGTGGTATCTGATAAATATTTGATGAATGACTAGACTACTAATAAATAATATTTTGACAAAGTATGTTAGAAAATAGCCTTAAGTCTGCATTTATACTACAAGGATAAAAAGACTGATTTTAATATAAAGGATTTTCTATAGATATTTTCTACCAAAATTTCACTTATTGTTAAAAGCATAATAGCATCTTGGTTTTATTTCTGTCTCTTGCAAAACAAATGCACAGAAAACTGTTAATATGTGATAAATGAGGGAAAGGTTAAAAAAAGAGGTTGTAAATAATTTTGATTAAACTTTTCTTTGTGGTTCAGACTAGGACTTGTTTTTTGGATAAAAGAAGAAAACCTGTGAGGATACAAATGAAAGGATCTTTTCTCTTAGGTAAATGAGGAACTTACTATTCATCTTCTAGATGTAAAGGGGAAATTTGGGGTTAAGGACACATACTTCTCAAGGAAATCATCCACAGTGAGACTTGCTTTCCATTGATCCAAGACTGAGATATCTGTCTTCTCCCAAACTGAAACAGCTGAAACTAGAAAGGAGAATGGTAAACATTAGTTTCTGGAATTTTCTTTTACACAACACAGGGAAGCCAAACATTCACCTTTTACATTATGGTGTTATCTTTATTTGTTCACAAATGTAATTTTTTTTAAGTTATCAGTTCAGTTCAGTTGCTCTGTCATGTCTGACTTTATGTGGCCCCATGGACTGCAGCACACCAGGCCTCCCTGTCTATCACCAACTCCCGGAGCTTGCTCAAACTCAAGTCCATTGAGTTGGTGATGCCATCCAACCATCTCATCCTCTGTGATCCCCTTCTCCTCTTGCCTTCAATCTTTCCCAGCATCAGGGTCTTTTCAAATGAGTCAGTTCTTTGCATCAGGTGGCCAAAGTATTAGAGCTTCAGCTTCAGCATCAGTCCTTCCAATGAATATTCAGGACTGATTTTCTTAGGATTGACTGGTTAGATCTCCTTGCAGTCCAAGGGACTCTCAAGAGTCTTCAACGCCACAGTTCAGAAGCATTAATTCTTCAGCGCTCAGCTTTCTTTATGGTCCAACTCTCACATCCACGCATGACTACTGGAAAAACCATAGCTTTGACTTGATGGACCATTGTCAGCAAAGCAATGTCTCTGCTGTTTAATATGCTGTCAGGTTTGTCTTAGCTTTTCTTCCAAGGAGCAAGCATCTTTTGATTTCATGGCTGCAGTCACCATCTGCAGTGATTTTGGAGCCCAAGAAAGTAAAGTCTGTCACTGTTTCCATTGTTTCCCCATCTGTTTGCCATGAAATGATGGGACCAGATGACATGATCTTCCTTTTTTGAATGTTGAGTTTTATTTTATTTTACTTTACAATACCATATTGGTTTTGCCATACATTGACATGAAAGCCACTGATCCATAGCAGGGGAACTTGCAAGGCCTTAACCCAGGCTCCACAGCTATGATAGGGGGGCTGGCATGCCTCGGGCCCTCCTAGGTTTCCTCTTCTGGGGAGGGAGACTTGGCTGAGACACCTCCAATTATTCTCTCAAACGGGCATCACAGCCACCAAGAGAGCTTCCTTCTCTGTCTCATAACCCATTACTGGACACTTCATAGCACTCCAGAGAGAAGAAATCCAGCTCCACCCACCAGAACTCCAACACAAGCCTCCCTAACCAAGAAACCTTGACAAACCACTGATATAACCCCACCCACAGTGAGGAAACTCCATAATAAAGAGAACTCCACAAATTCCCAGAATATAGAAAGGCCACCCCAAACGCAGCAATATACCAAGATGAAGAGACAGAGGAACACCCAGCAGGTAAAGGAACAGGAGAAAAACCCACCAAACCAAACAAAAGAGGACGAGATAGGGAATCTACCTGAGAAAGAATTCCGAATATTGATAGTGAAAATGATCCAAAATCTTGAAATCAAAATGGAATCACAGATAAATAGCCTGGAGACAAGGATTGAGAAGATGCAAGAAAGGTTTAACAAGGACTTAGAAAAAATAAAAAAGAGTCAATATACAATGAATAATGCAATAAATGAGATCAGAAACACTCTGGAGGCAACAAATAGTAGAATATCGGAGGCAGAAGATAGGATTAGTGAAATAGAAGATAGAATGGTAGAAATAAATGAATCCGATTGGAAAAAAAGAAAAAAGAATTAAAAGAAATGAGGACAATCTCAGAGACCTCTAGGACAATATGAAACGCTCCAACATTTGAATGATAGGAGTCCCAGAAGAAGAAGACAAAAAGAAAGACCATGAGAAAATACTTGAGGAGATAATAGTTGAAAACTTCCCTAAAATGGGGAAGGAAATAATCACCCAAGTCCAAGAAACCCAGAGAGTTCCAAACAGGATAAACCCAAGGCGAAACACCCCAAGACATATATTAATCAAATTAACAAAGACCAAACACAAAGAACAAATATTAAAAGCAGCAAGGGAAAAACAACAAATAACACGCAAGGGGATTCCCATAAGGACAACTGCAGATCTTTCAATAGAAACTCTTCAGGCGAGGAGGGAATGGCAAGACATACTTAAAGTGAGGAAAGAAAATAACCTACAGCCCAGATTACTGTACCCAGCAAGGATCTCATTCAAATATGAAGGAGAAATCAAAAGCTTTACAGATAAGCAAAAACTGAGAGAATTCAGCACCACCAAACCAGCTCTCCAACAAATGCTAAAGGATATTCTTTAGACAGGAAACATAAAAAGGGCATATAAACCCGAACCCAAAACAATAAAGTAAATGGCAACAGGATCATACTTATCAATAATTACCTTAAACGTAAATGGGTTGAATGCCCCAAGCAAAAGGCAAAGACTGGCTGAATGGATACAAAAACAAGACCCCTATAGATGCTGCCTACAAGAGACCCACCTCAAAACAAGGGACACATACAGACTGAAAGTGAAGGGCTGGAAAAAGATATTCCATGCAAATAGAGACCAAAAGAAAGCAAGAGTAGCTATACTCATATCCGATAAAATAGACTTTAAAACGAAGACTGTGAAAAGAGACAAAGAAGGCCACTACATAATGATCAAAGGATCAATCCAAGAAGAAGATATAACAATTATAAATATATATGCACCCAACATAGGAGCACCACAATATGTAAGACAAATGCTAACAAGTATGAAAGGGGAAATTAACAAT
Organism: Philantomba maxwellii; assembly: GCA_006410695.1. NCBI lineage: Eukaryota > Metazoa > Chordata > Mammalia > Artiodactyla > Bovidae > Philantomba > Philantomba maxwellii. The sequence continues at coordinate 103,825 of SJYS01023563.1, forward strand.
AACACAATAATAGTGGGAGACGTTAATACCCCACTCACATCTATGGACAGATCAACTAAACAGAAAATTAACAAAGAAACGCAAACTTTAAATGATACAATAGACCAATTAGACCTAATTGATATCTATAGGACATTTCACCCCAAAACAATGAATTTCACCTTTTTCTCAAGTGCTCACGGAGCCTTCTCCAGGATAGATCACATCCTGGGCCATAAATCTAACCTTAATAAGTTCAAAAAAATCAAAATCATTCCAAGCATCTTTTCTGACCATAATGCATTAAGATTAGATCTCAATTACAAGAGAAAAACTATTAAAAATTCCAACATATGGAGGCTGAACAACACGCTTCTGAATAACCAACAAATCACAGAAGAAATCAAAAAAGAAATCAACAGATGTATAGAAATGAATGAAAATGAAAACACAACAACCCAAAACCTGTGGGACACTATAAAAGAGGTGCTAAGAGGAAAGTTCATAGCAATACAGGCATACCTCAAGAAGCAAGAAAAAAGTCAAATAAAGAACCTAACTCTATACCTAAAGCAACCAGAAAAGGAAGAAATGGAGAACCCCAGAGCTAGTAGAAGGAAAGAAATGAATGTTGAGTTTTAAGCCAGCTTTTTCACTCTCCTCTTTCACTTTCATCAAGAAGCTCTTTAATTCTTCTTTGCTTTCTGCCATAAAGATGGTGTCATCTGCATATCTGAGGACATTGATATTTCTCCCAATCTTGATTCCAACTTGTGCTTCATTCAGCCCAGCATTTCACATAATGTACTTTGCATATAAGTTAAATAAACAGGATGACAATATTCAGCCTTGATGTACTCATTTCCCAATATGGAACCAGTCTGTTGTTCCATGTCCAGTTCTAATTGTTGCTTCTTGACCTGCATATAGATTTCTCAGAAGGCAGGTAAGGTGGTCTGTTATTCCCTTCTCTTTAAGAATTTTCCACAGTTTGTTGTGACCCACACAGTCAAAGGCTTTGGCATAGTCAATAAAGCAGAAGTAGATGTTTTTCTGGAACTCTCATGTTTGCAATTTGATCCCTGGTTCATCTGCCCTTTCTACATCCAGCTTGAACATCTGGAAGTTCATGGTTTACATATTGCTAAAGCCTGGCTTGGAGAATTTTGAACAATGCAATTGGGTGGTAGTTGGAACATTCTTTGGCATTGCTCTTCTTTGGGATTGGAATAAAAACTGACCTTTTCCAGTCTTGTGGCCACTGCTGAGTTTTCCAAGTTTGCTGGCATACTGACTGCAGCACTTTTGCAGCATCATCATTTAGGTTTGAAATAGCTCAACTGGCAATGGCACCCCACTCCAGTACTTTTGCATGGAAAATCCCATGGACAGAGAAGCCTGGTGGGCTGCAGTCCATGGGGTTGCTAGAGTCGGACACGACTGAGCAACTTCACTTTCACTTTTCACTTTCATGCATTGGAGAAGGAAATGGCAACCCACTCCAGTGTTCTTGCCTGGAGAATCCCAGGGACGGGGGAGCCTGGTGGGCTGCCATCTATGGGGTCGCACAGAGTTGGACACGACTGAAGCGACTTAGCAGCAGTAGCAGCAACTGAAATTCCATCCCCTCCACTAGCTTTGCTTGTAGTGATGCTTCCTAAGGCCCACTTGACTTTTCACTCCAGGATGTCTGGCTGTAGGTAGGTGATCACACCATCGTGATTATCTGGGTCAGTAAGATATTTTTGATAGTTCTTTTGTGTACTCTTGTCATCTCTTCTTAATAGCTCTGTACAGTCAGTAAAAACAAGACAGGGAACTGACTATGGCTCAGATCATGAGCTCCTTATTGCAAAATCCAGACTTGAATTGAAGAAAGTAGGGAAAACCACTAGACCATTCAGGTATGACCTAAATCAAACCCCTTAACCATTATACAGTGGAAGTGACAAATAGATTCAAGGGATTAGATTCAATAGAGTCAGAATGTCGCAAGAACTATGGACGGAGGTTTGTGACATTGTACAGAAGGCAGTGATCAAGACCATTCCCAAGAAAAAGAAATTCATAAAGGCAAAATGATTGTTTTCAGGAAGCCTTACAAAGAGCTGAGAAAAGAACAGAAGCTAAAGGCAAAGAAGAAAAGGAAAGATATACCCATCTGAATGTAGAGTTCCAAAGAATAGCAAGGAGAGATAAGAAAGCCTTCCTCAGTGATCAATGCAAAGAAATAGAGGAAAACAATAGGATGGGAAAGACTAGAGATCTCTTCAAAGTTATACCAGATTCCAAATACTTAAATAATCATTCTGATTTTTATAGCCCCACCAAAAAAAAAAAACAAAAAAAACAAAAAAAAAACCCAAACAACCCTCTCAATCATGGAACAATATCACCTGAATATAGTATCCTCATTTTTACAGCTTTTCTTTTGCTTATACAGCACTGCCATCCCAGACAATCCTGTTCCACAGCTCATGTGACTCCTCATAAAACCAGCTCACTTTGATACACTCCCCTTGAAGGGCCATAATGTTGTCAGTAGCACACACTTCAGTACTTAATCATATACAGTCATATTTTAAATTTTTATATGTATCTATAGCTTGTCTCCGAAAATAGACCCTCAGTTCCTTAAGGAGAGGGACCATGTCAGATGCTTGTGTCAGCAAAAGCAACTCAGTGAAGAGGCAAAGGACTTGTATTCTACCTAAGTGTTGGTTCTTACTAGTTTTGTTACCTTGAACAAATCACTGAACTGAGTCTGTACTTCACTGAAAAATATAAAAGTTTAGTGATTAAGAATACAGGTCTGAAAAAAAATAGAACACAGGTCTGGAATCACCCTAACTAGATTTTAATACATATACTGCTACTTACTAACTGTATGATCTTGTGTAAATCTCTTAACCTCTTTCTAACTCAGTTTCCTTATCTGCAAACTAGGAATAATAATGACCTTTTCATAGTGTTGTAAAGATTAAATGTGCTAAGACATGAAAATTGCTTAGAATGGTGCCTGATATGGTATAACTGCCCAATAAATCTTGGCTGTTATTATAATTTTAAAAAAGAAGAAAAGGAAAAGAAATAAGATAAATAATTAATTCATTTTCCCTTCTGTACTTTAAGAGAAGCAGTTTGATGAAAACTACTACTCTTGATGGGGCTTCCCAGGTGGTGCTAGTGGTAAAAACCCGCCTGCCGTTGCAGGAGACATAAGAGATGCGAGTTCGATCCCTGGGTCAGGAAGATTCCTTGGAGAGGGCATGGCAACCCACTCCAGCATTCTTACCTGGAAAATCCCATGGACNTTCTGTACTTTAAGAGAAGCAGTTTGATGAAAACTACTACTCTTGATGGGGCTTCCCAGGTGGTGCTAGTGGTAAAAACCCGCCTGCCGTTGCAGGAGACATAAGAGATGCGAGTTCGATCCCTGGGTCAGGAAGATTCCTTGGAGAGGGCATGGCAACCCACTCCAGCATTCTTACCTGGAAAATCCCATGGACAGAAGAGCCTGGCAGGCTACAGTATATAGGGTTGCAAAGAGTCAGACACAACTGAAGTGACTTAGCACGCACCCAAGCTCACACTACTGGTGATCTTGTTTCCAACCTGATCGAGACCTTCAGTCCACTGACCCTATCATTTTTACAGTATTCATCCTCCCTCATATCCTCATTTCCATTCTCATACAGTTTAGTTTCCATGGCCTCATATCACTCTCTTACAAAGAGTCAAGTCCCTTGCCTCTCTTTCCCTTATACCAACTTAGAAAACCCCTAGTCCTCACTTTGTATATCTAGACTAAAAGCGAAAATGTTAGTCATTCTGTCATGTCTGGCTCTTTGTGACCCCATGGAGGGTAGCCCGCCAGGCTATTCATTAAATTCTCCAGGCAAGAATACTGGAGTGGGTGGCCATTTCCTTCTCCAGGGGATCTTCCCAACACAGGGATCCAACCTGGGTCTCCTGCATTGCAGGCGGATTCTTTACCATCTGCTCCACCAGGAACTCATATGCGTATATGTACACTAGAACAATTAAAAANCCTTCTCCAGGGGATCTTCCCAACACAGGGATCCAACCTGGGTCTCCTGCATTGCAGGCGGATTCTTTACCATCTGCTCCACCAGGAACTCATATGCGTATATGTACACTAGAACAATTAAAAATTATTTGGAAAAAAAATTCACCCAGCCATTCTGAATGAGCTCACTTCAAATTATGACCATAAATTTTAAATGGGCATCCAACTTTGACAGATGATAATAGTAATTCATCTTAATATCCTTTTAATAAAAAGGATTTTCTCATTCTTCAAGACATTTGACACCTCCCTTCAAATTTTTGATACTCATCCCCCTACCCACTCTCTGTCAGAAAATTAATATAAATAGAGAAGAAAAAACCTCATCTTCCACCACCAATTCTAACATCTAACTGGCATAAGTACCTACAAACTTTGCCTTCCTCTCTGTCACAGTAGAAGAACCATCCTGGCTTTTAACACCAACTCTACCAATTGTGCTCTTGGTTCTATTCTCTTTTACTGAGTTATCTTTTTTCTTTCCTGCATCATCATTTTCTCTCTTTTTACCAAGATTATTTCCTTTGGCAAACAAACGTTTCATAGTCTCTTTCCTTATCATGCATATATATATATTTTAATCTCACATCTTAAAAAAATTCTCTTTAACTCACTTCTCCCTTCAGCTAGTGCACCTCCATTTTTCTATGTACTGTCATAGCAAAAATCTTCAAAAGAGCTCACTGTGTCCACCATCTCACATCCCACTGTGCATTCTCTTCTCAAAATACTCTGATCAGGTTTTCATACAAAATATTCCAGGGAAACCACTTCTATCAAGGTTATCGATCTACATTTAATTAAGCTAATGGTCAATTCTATTCTCATCTTTACTTGACACTTTCCAAAGCAAAAGATGATACTCTGTTCATATTCATTTAAAAAATAATTTTATAGTCAATGTATCATTACAACTTAGAGTAGCCTTCATACAGCTGGGAAAGATCCTCAGTTCAGTTCAGTTCAGTCGCTCAGTTGTGTCCGACTCTTTGCGACCCCATGAATCGTAGCACGCCAGGCCTCCCTGTCCATCACCACCTCCCGGAGTTCACTCAGACTCACGTCCATTGAGTCCGTGATGCCATCCAGCCATCTCATCCTCTGTCGTCCCCTTTTCCTCCTGACCCCAATCCCTCCCAGCATCAGTTTTTTCCAATGAGTCAACTCTTCGCATGAGGTGGCCAAAGTACTGGAGTTTCAGCTTTAGCATCATTCCTTCCAAAGAAATCCCAGGGCTGATCTCCTTCAGAATGGACTGGTTGGATCTCCTTGCAGTCCAA
>SJYS01023563.1:111768-137235 GCA_006410695.1 Philantomba maxwellii
GAGGTGCAATTAATATGCAATTCAAGAGATACAAAGGAGAAATGTTGAAAAATAAGTCCTTCCTACTCCAGGTCCCTCAGTCACCTAGTTCCTTGGAGACAAGCAGGGTTACTAATCTCCTTTTATCTTTCTAGATATTTACGGTGTTGTTTTTAAATACTTGTGAGAGTGTATCGTAAGTGCTATTCCATACCTTGCCTTTTAAACTTAGCACTTTATATATTGAACCTCATTCTTTATCATTTGTGGTACATCATTTTTTTTTTTCATTGTGGATATTGGTGGATATTTAGGGGAGCTAATATACACCCATGGTGGATTCATGTCAATGTATGGCAAAACCAATACGGTATTGTAAAGTAAAATAAAGTAAAAATAAAAGCAGAAAAAAAAAAAGAAACACTTGAAGGAAAAAAAAAAATCTGTAAATTCTATGCCATTGGAATAAATGGCATAAATAAATTAACTTTACTGTTAAAAAAAAAAATAAAGAAAGAAAATAAAAATTAAAATAATCCGCCTTGATGTTTCTTCATTTAAGACCAGTAAGAAGTACTCTGGGCTGGCTTGGTGGCTCAGATGGTTAAGAATCTCCCTGAAATGTGGGAGACCCAAGTTCAATCCCTGGGTTGGGAANATAGAGACACCATTAGTATATTATTGTGGAATAACTTCTTAAATGACTCAAATAATAGTTTATTTCATTTCTGGCTATCCCTCTTGAATGTTTTCACAATATTAAATATATTTAAAATAAACAATTAAATTGTCTATGACCCAAAGAGGCCAATGTGGGTGCTTTGCAGTGAAAATTGACCCCTGGACCTCTCATTCAGCCACTTCTATCCCAAGGTAGCACACGTACACATTCAAACATACTTCTCCTTGAGAAAAACATGGTTGACAATGGATCCAATGCCTCTGGGTGGATCAGAACTTAGATACATAAGTTAAGCCAAGCTTATTTTTACCATAAAGAGTGCAAAAAGAATTATACTGTATCTCAGTGTATTATTCCAAGGAGGGTAACATACCTTGTACAGTAGTACTAGTTTGCAGTCAGGACACACAGCTGTGTTAATGACCCCTTTCTTCCAATTCTTCACTATCAGTTTCTTGCTCAATGTTGATGTATCACAAGGAAGAACTGTTCCTGATTGCTTACTTTTCTCCTGAGATTAAGTGAGAGAAATAGTAAATATTAAATCAATTCCTTTATCTTACTTAGGGAGAAAGCGCAATAAATCAAAATAATCCTTTGCCTCTCTGAGGTATGTTAGATCAACGCAAATTAAAATTTCAGCATAAACATATAGAGTGATTTTTCTGATCAAAGAAGACATAATTATTATATTCTATAAGAAAATGGGGCTTCCTAGGTGATCTAGTGATAAAGAACCAGCTTGCCAACACAAAAGTTATAAGAGACATTGGTTCAATCCCTGGTTTGGGAATATCCCCTGGAGAAGGGCAACCCTCACCAGTATTCTTGCCTGGAGAATCCCATGGACAGAGGAGCCTGGTGGGCTACAGTCCATGGGGTCGTAAAAAGTTGGACATGACTGAAGAGACTTACCACACACATCTGCCTAACAAAATGACCAAACTCAATCTGACAATTATTTAACTCTTTCCATTTTAAATATCAAGTTTGAATAATAGCAGACAAGGTTTTAAGATATTTCCATTAAAAGTGTTTAAATATTAAAGCATAACACTTTAAGTATTCCCTTTATATTTGGAACAGTATCCATTCAATATTTTGATAGTTTAAGATTGTCTGTTCCTTTCTGATGTTTCTTGTTCAAATCTATCTTCCTAAATATGATGAAATCAAAGGAATACTTTTCCAGAGGAAATATGTAAAAGGATTAACCACTATGTATCAAGAAATCCAGTGGTATATAAATTATGCCCCCTAAAGTTTAATATTGGTGTATAATAAATATTCTTTTCTGTAAAAGGTCTAGTAACATATGAAAAACTAGAAAACCATAAGAAAATCACACAAAAATGAATGATATACAAATAACAAAAAGAGAATGTGAATGAGAAATAGATTTCTATATCCCTAAGGTTGGAAAAATATATCTGTGTAGTTGTTTAAATATATATTTTTACTGATTTGTGAAATTTTTACTTTATAAATCTGTCATTTTTTTCTCAATAACTACAGAGAGCTGTCTCTTATACACATCTTACCTANCATGACCACAGGAAAAACCATAGCCTTGACTAGACGGACCTTAGTCGGCAAAGTAATGTCTCTGCTCCTACTCTAATACAAATAGTAGAATGTCAGAATATTTTAAGACTTAATCATTTACATATCTTTTGTTTTATTCATATCTAGTATAAGCTTTCCAATTCCTTACTCTGTCACTTAAATTCTTTGTCACATAAAAATATTAACTTTGTCACCTAAATACTTTGTTACATAAAAATATTAATTTATAAACTTCTTGGAAGTCTGATATGAATACATTTTCATATAATGAGAAAACAGTGCATTTTCTTAATAATTTATTATTCTAAGCTCTGAAATATTTTTAAAAATAGATTTAAAAAAATAAAAATAAAATATACCTCTTGTCCATGGCCTCCTAAACTTATGATCAATAACACTTGCAGGATAATTGTCATCTTGATATAAACATGAAGGCATCCGAAGCAATAAAGTATCTTTGCACAACTTCTTTCTAACTACACTCTGTGTAAGAAAGATTATGAAATCTTTTAATATATATTGAATTTAAAATATTTATCTGTCATATTCCAGAATATTAAAATTCTCTATTGTTTCAACTTTATATTATTTTCATTTAAAGGTAATACATGTTCACTATAAAATATCTAACACATAACCACATAACTGAGAAAGTCATGGTCCCTAGTGATATCAATAAGTCTGATATATTTTCCTACATACTTTATTTTCTAGATTAAGCTTAAAATGTCTGTGTGTTTGATTAAAAAAAAAATGGGATCATATCATTTATACACCACTTAGCAAAGTGCTGTTTTTCACTTTTAGTATAATGTGGCCATCTTTTGTTTTCTACACCTTTGCACTTTTTCACTTGTGACATCCAGCAAATATGTTACTAAATTTTAAAAAAATCTAATAATTAAAATTTAAAAGGATGTTAAATCAGTTAAGTAAGCATGTAAATAAAAATTCTCTATGCTTGGTTCTGCCTTTACTTTCCAGCTTTATTTCCCATTACTCTTTAATACTAACTGTAGACTTTAAATAGAGCAATCACTACCCTCTTAACATTTAGTGGTCACTTGCTCATCAACAGGATGCCTTTGAAAAATGCCCTGCTACTCTTCTCTAGCTGTCAAAATTCTATTCAACTTTCAAGGCTCATCTTAAGCAAATTTCCTCAGTGACTCCCAACTTGTCACAGANCTCTTAACATTTAGTGGTCACTTGCTCATCAACAGGATGCCTTTGAAAAATGCCCTGCTACTCTTCTCTAGCTGTCAAAATTCTATTCAACTTTCAAGGCTCATCTTAAGCAAATTTCCTCAGTGACTCCCAACTTGTCACAGAATTCATTATCTATGTATTTGGACAAATTATAGTTTCTTTCATTATTTCCCAAGAGTTTTATGTTTGCTAGGCTTAATAACATATTAAATAAGAGGCCCTCATTATCTAAGAATAAATACTATAAAGAAAAGATGAGTTAAGTAATTCATAAAAAATGAAGACAAAAGTTTCATAGTCAAAAGTCAAAGGTTCATAGTCAAATGGAACATTACCTAAAAAACAAAATAAAGTCATAAAAATTAAAATTTATTTTAATTAAATTTTGTTTGTATTTAGCTTATAACTACTTTGTCATAATTTCCCTCAAAACTGCATTATATGATGATATGTGTGATATTAGTCATTACTTCACCTGTGATCATAAAGAAGATATTTCTAGAAAATATTTGAGGATTTAATAAAAATTTCCCAAGGCATCTCTGACTCCTTTGATATTCAAACCTTTCTCTTTGTATCACCTGTTATCTGATCTAATTTTGTCAGATTTTCATCTGATAATAGCTTTACTGTTACTTGAGTGATTCTTCAAAACTGTTTTCATGAACTTTACAAAACCTTGTATCTTTTGCAAGATTTGCCATTGATTAGTATATTTGTACTGTATCATAGAGGTGTGGTACACCAGTAGAAACTAAGATACCATGGGAAAGGATAGAAGTCTGAGGAAGTTTGAGTATAGACTAATTTTTTAAGTGGATAATACNCAAAACTGTTTTCATGAACTTTACAAAACCTTGTATCTTTTGCAAGATTTGCCATTGATTAGTATATTTGTACTGTATCATAGAGGTGTGGTACACCAGTAGAAACTAAGATACCATGGGAAAGGATAGAAGTCTGAGGAAGTTTGAGTATAGACTAATTTTTTAAGTGGATAATACATTCATAAATATATCTGTGTAACAATGACCTCTGATTCCCTACCACACATGTGGTACATATGCCTCCCTTGCAATGATACATTTGCCTCCCTGTTATGATGGAATAATAAGATGGTAAGAACTATGAACTGGTGTGTGACAATTATTCTAATTAGTTTCTTAACAATGTACCTGGTTTGAATTTCAGCTTTGTATAAGGTATTTAACTTCTCTAGACATCATTTTTCTAACCTGTAAAACTGTAAAACGTGTGTAATAATAGTATCTTCCTCATGGAGTAGTTATGATCATCAAAATGACATAATCCATCAAAAGAGTAAGTGATCAAATGACATAATTAATCAAAATAGTAAGGGACTAATACATACTGTTACAGTCATTTTATCACAGAGATAACTGGAATTGTTTTTTCCCCATTCCTGCTGAGAAAAATCACTCAAGGTAATCCATAAAAACAGCCCAAACTTGCTAACAGTTTCCACTTTTTCCCCATTAACAGCCTCAAATTCACATTAAATTGGCAACAATTTCCTCCCCAAATAGTATTTTTAAGGTATATTAAAACTGGAAAGTAGTTTTTAGTCCATTTCAAAGTAGGACTAAGGATTACTCTAAGGACTACTAAAAAGTGATCATAATATATAGTGCATGTAGATAACACTTTCATATCATAATTCTTAGTAATCAGGTCATGATCTAATAGCACTCTACCTCATTCAAATAATCTATTGCACAATATTTGAATGCTGGAAACATATCTTCTTTCTTTGGAAACAGTGCAAATTTCACATCTGTAAATATAAAAATTAAAAATAAATATTTGGTAGAATAGCAAAGCTAGGAGCAGAAAACCATCCTTAGTCACAAAACACTGGCTCATTCATTTTTTAAAAAGGCTCTGAATGATGAAAATTTAACTATGAAAATAACATTACTATGATTTAAATCTAATATGAAAATAATATATACATTGGTATAAAATTATTCTTATATTTTTCATATTCTTTTATCCATACAATCCTAGTTGGTGGATTACAATATATTTAATATCATCATTTTGTTACAAAAGAGGCTGAGGTTCACAAGACTAATAGAGTGGTTTTCTCATGCTAACCATATTTCTTAAGTGAACCAAGGGCAAAACTGTGCTGAAGCAGTGGAGTANAAATCTAATATGAAAATAATATATACATTGGTATAAAATTATTCTTATATTTTTCATATTCTTTTATCCATACAATCCTAGTTGGTGGATTACAATATATTTAATATCATCATTTTGTTACAAAAGAGGCTGAGGTTCACAAGACTAATAGAGTGGTTTTCTCATGCTAACCATATTTCTTAAGTGAACCAAGGGCAAAACTGTGCTGAAGCAGTGGAGTAGAATTTGGAAAATTCCACTCTCTAAGAAAATATAAAGTGAAATTTTTCAGTTGTATCTGACTCTTTGTGACCCCATGGACTGTAGCCTACCAGGCTCCTCCATCCATGGGATTTTCTAGGCAAGAATACTGGAGTGGGTTGCCATTTCCTTTTCCGGGGGATCTTCCCGAACCAAGAATCAACCTCAGGTCTCCTGCATTGTAGGCAGATGCTTTACTGTCTGAGCCACCAGGGAAGTCCCAAGAAAATAAAAAGCCTTAAGTTATATTCCCTTTTAGTTAGTTCATTTGGAATAAAGCAACTATAGTATATTATTTTTAGGTCACTGGGTCATTATTAGTAAATCAAAAAATTCACCTAATGAAGTAAAGTTTTTTTCTTTTCTTTTCCAATATGGTTTATCCCAAGATATTGAATATAGTTCTCTGTGCTATACAGTAAGACCTTATTGTTTATCCATCATATATATAATAGTTTAGGATGGATAAACTATTTAATAGCTTAGGATGGATAAACCAGTTAAGAGTTAAACTATTAAACTATTTAATAGTTTGGGATGGATACACCAGTCAATCCTAAAAAAAGGAAATCAGTCCAGAAGGACTGATGCTGAAGCTCCAATACTTTGGCCACCTGATGTGAAAAACTGACTCATTTGAAAAGACCCTGATACTGGGAATGATTGAAGGTGGGAGGAGAAGGGGATGACAGAGGATGAGATGGTTGGATGGCATCACCAACTTGATGGGCATGAGTTTTGAGCAAGCTCTGGGAGTTGGTGATGGACAGGGAAACCTGGCATGCTACAGTCCATGGGGCCACAAAGAGTTGGACACAACCGAGCGACTGAACTGAATTGATACATAATAGTAATAGTAATAGTACATCCATTAGTCCTAGATAGTCCCAATAAGTAAACCTTTGAAAGCTGAATAAGTCCAAGATAGTTTTAAGAATCAGAGGAATTACAGCTTAGAAAGTTTACTCTAGGACACAGTCCAGTTTATCAGAAAGTTCTTAGCATTTTTATCAATCATTTAAAATACTGTGAGGAATTCAGATATAAACTAGTTTTCATACACTAGTAGTTTGTCAATAAGCTTTCAGTGAATGAAACATATATTTTAATTCAAATGGTCTTGCCTTGGTTTCATTAGCATTCTGTTTGATATATGTTTATCAATATAATAAATTATCAATTTATTTATTATTATATTGATAATATAATAAATATAATAAATTATCATTATCAATTTGTCTAAGGTTTACCTATTTCCAAATGGTAAAAGTGCTCACCAGGACTCATCTGTATTAATTGGTTATGAACTATTTGTATTTTCAGTTATTATCAAGTGAACATCCTTAACTACTTAACTACTGGGTTAAAAAGCTAAGAGCAGACTTCTTAATATAGAGTAAAATCATTTCATTTCACTAATGAATCAGAAGACATTTTGGATATTACAGTAAGTGCTCCAATGAAAACAAACCCCATAAGCTATCTGAATATTTTAAATATTGTTAGATCCTGATATCAACAAATGTGAGGAATACAGAATGTCAGGGCCCTCTTTCACACTTAGCTAAACAACGCCAACATAGCATCTTCTAACTGGTGATTACTTCTCTGGAAATATTTCCAACCATTATACTTTTGTACCTTTTCCATACAGTGTATCACTGATAGCTGAAGCAAATATCTACTTCTTGATACTGCACTTTCAGAAAAAATTATCTGATTGTGCTTGATACCAGAAAAAGTTAAAAATCACCTCTATCTAATTTATCCATTCAAGTTATTGTCGGCATTTTTCTTAAATGTTCCTTTCTTATGAAGCCTATATTCCATCAGCTTCAGATTCATCACTCCCATCAACTACCTTAAATAATAATTACTGTTGTATTGAAGCCAACCATTTAAGTCCATGCTAGACATATAGTAATAAAAAAACTGTTGCCAATTACATTTATAAAATTTCTTTCATCTATCAACTGTATTTTACTGCATTACAGATAACTGTATCCATCTCATAGTGGTGGGTGGATAGGGAGAGAGAAACTGGCTTACTTCTAAAATCCAAGACAAGGGGGAAAACAAGCAAATCATGGTTAGAGGGAAAGTATTTTAAAAATTCAGCTTTTGAATTGCAGTAATTCCTGAAGTAGTTTTCCTTACCTGTTTCTAAAAATTTTATCTCTCCAGTGCTTCCTCCTGTCAGGAGGCCAAAATGAAAATGCTTCCTCCTGTCACTGGGCCAAAATGAAAATGCATGCAAATCATTAGGTCAGGATCTTATGCACAATGTTAGAGAAGTTAGGTTTTTCAAGATTTTTTCCACCCAGCTTTACTGAGCAGAATTGACAAATAAAAACTCTATATATTTATAGTGTACAAATATACAGTGGAATATTTCTCAAGACTACTTAAGATCACACACTGGTGAGTAATCTCCCACAGCCTCAGGCATCGGGAGACTTCTCCCCGTACTTCCTTGCACAAAGACCACACTTTCACCATGTCAAATGGCAGAGGAGGTAAGGTGCACGTATATTCTCAAGCTGTTTAATTTACGCAGCCTCATTAGTGGCTAGAAATCCTATTGGCCTTTCTGTTCCATTCACATCCTCTGTTCTCGCCTAGTCAGGTTCAGTGGACTCTTCTTTTGGGGTCTTGTACCCACAGGGCCACGTGAGCCGGACCTCACAGATCTGTTTTCCAGACAGCTGCCATACACTAGCCCCATCCCCCTCTTGTCTTCCCCTCAGCTCAAGAATACCTTGCCTAACGCCTCTCTCCAGCTTCTCAGGAAATTGCCTACTACCCGTCTTCGCAAGAGAAAATTCCCGCCCACTGGACACGTGACCTCTGACCTTAGACTCAGTGCTTCCATTGGCTAGCCAGGCCAGGCCCCGCCCTACCTCATCCCGTCACCCCCTCGGGCAGCGGGTCCTTCTGCCGTCCTGGCCTCAAAAGGTGAGGGCCGAAGCAGGGACATGGTTAACGGAGAGGTCCTCACGGGTGAGCAGACTTTCGCTGCACACACTGAACAGTGACAGTGAAGATGGTGGCGGGCACCCCGACGGAGCCTGTGTGAAAAGTTGCGACGACCAGAGTCTGGAATTCTTTGGTGTGGCTGCTCCTGAGGTGGCAGGGCCTGATGAGGATACGGCAGAAGCGTCCCAGAGGGCGGATTGAGACGATTTAGCAACCACATTCAGGGAAAGAGGAAAGCGAATGGGAGGAGGCAAGCGTGACTTTAAACATGCCTGACCAGGTGTTGCTCGTGCCTCAGTCGACGGAAAACATTTGGGGAAGGGCAGGAAGATGACGAGTTATAATTGGGAAACGCAAAGTGTCTGCCTTGATTCCGGGGTGGCTCAGCGGTAAAGAATCCTCCTCCGATGCAGGAGACACCACGGATTCGATCCCTGGGTCTGCAAGATCCCCTGGAGGAGAGCATGGCAACCCACTCCAGCATTCTTGCCTGGAGAACCCTATGGACAGAGAAGCCTGGCGGCTACAGTCGCACAGCGTCTGACACGACTGAAGCGACTGAGCATGCATAGTTATACCTTGATTAGCAGCCACCTTTTCACCAACAGACTCTTTTAGAAGTTTCTAGACCCACCCCAGAGGAAGAAGACTTGTCCCTTTCTCTCAGTTTCTTAACTTCTGAGTTCCTTCCTGTGACACAGCTTGGCATTAGATTCCTTCCCAGAAGATTGCAAGCACTTACATTTATTTATTTTCCTAACACATGGGTTCTTTTAAAGTTATTATTGCCATGGTGGATCTAGTAAAAAAAAAAAAAAGTTATTATTGAAATACTAATGAAAGGTGAGTGATTAAGCCACATTAAGTTGCCTTCATTCTATTTTGTACAGGTTGGTGCAATTTGCTACAGTGTTATGTTTTAATGTTTGACAAGAATCAGGTGTGAAGATGTTCATCTGGCATTGAGATACATTAAGTATTCACATTCTTGGCTATATACCTTTTATTAGAACCAATTTTAATTTGAGTAATTTTGCAAAAATTACCAAAGTAACACATAATTATACTCAGTGTAGCCAGTGAAACTATCCAAAGATTGATACAGAAAAAGTAGTCTTTATTACCACCCCCAACTCCCAAGTAGATGATGTTAACATCTGGGGTGTATCTTTTCACACTTTCCTGCATGTTCATACCAATTTATACAGACATGCATACACAAAGTGGGTTGGCCAATTATTTAAAAATAGGTAACTTATTTTTGTTCCTAAGCAATACATCTTGAACAACCTTCCAGATCAAGATAAACAGATTCAACTCATTTTTAAACAGTCACATATTTCTTAGGAAGGCTGTACCATAATTTATCCAAACATTCTACTACTAATGGATTTTAACAGATTGTTTCTAGTTTTTTACCTTGAAAATAATGCTGCAGTAAGAATTCTTGGACATATGATCTTGAATATTATTACTGCTATTTCTATGGTATGCTGCTGCTGCTGCCAAGTCGCTTCAGTCGTGTCCGACTCTGTGTGACCCCAGAGACGGCAGCCCACCAGGCTCCCCGGTCCCTGGGATAGATTTGTATTATTTTGCTGACTCACATAATGACAGCATTTCAGACTTAATAGATGTTGCCAATTTACTTTCCAAAAATTTGTGGCATTTTATGTTAACAGTGCCTGAGAGAAACCATTTTCCTAAACATGCAACAGAAATGAATATATTGCTCTTTAAATATATTTGCTGGGCTTCCCTCATAGCTCAGTTGGTAAAGAATTAACCTGCAATGCAGGAGACCGCCGTTCAATTCCTGGATCGGGAAGATCCACTGGAGAAGGGATAGGCTACCCACTCTAGTATTCTTGGCCTTCCCTTGTGGCTCAGCTGGTGAACAATCTCCTGCATTGTTTACAGGAGATCTGGGTTTGATCCCTGGGTTGGGAAGATCCCCTGGCAAAGGGAAAGGCTACCCATTCCAGTATTCTGACCTGGACAATTCCATGGATTGTATAGTCCATGGGGTCGCAAAGAGCTGGACACAACTGAGTGACTTTCCCTTTCAAATATATTTGCTGATCTGATGCATGAAAAATACTATCTTGTTTAATTTGCATTTCTCTGATTGCTACTGAGATTAAGTACTTTTTAGAAGTTTATCAGACCTTTTGGATTTCTTCTTCCAAGAACTAATTGCCTAAGGATTATGTGTATGTATGTGATCTGGCAACTTTAAAAAATTCATTTTTTTGGAGTATAGTTGTTGTACACTGTTGTGTTAGTTTCTGCTGTACAGCAAAGTGAATCAACTATTCAGTCCAGTCGCTCAGTTGTCTCTGACTCTTTGCAACCCCATGAACTGCAGCACACCAGGCCTCCCTGTGCATTACCAACTCCCGGAGCCCACCCAAACCCATGTCCATTGAGTCGGTGATGCCATCCAACCCTCTCATCCTCCGTTGTCCCCTTCTCCTCCTGCCCTCAATCTTTCCTAGCGTCAGGGTCTTTTCAAATGAGTGAGTTCTTCACATCAGGTGGCCAAAGTATTGGAGTTTCAGCTTCAACAACAACTATAGGTGTATACATCTATACATATATATATCCCCCCTTTTTTGGATTTCCTTCCCATTTAGATCATCACAAAGCATTGAGTAGAGTTTCTTGTGTCATGCAGTAGGTTCAAGCCATTTTTCTATTGAGTAGGTTGTCTTTTATAAGATCTAAAATATAGGCATATAGGTTAATATCAAATCTAGCTATGTAAAAAACAGAAAATTCCAAAATAATATAAAATTTACTTCTCTTTCATGTAAATGAAATATAGAAGCAAAAGTTTCAAAACTGATATGGCAGCTGTTCCCACAAAGTCTTCAGGGACTTACCTTCCAGCTCATTACACTGAACTTCCTAGGTTGTGATCCTTGTTTTCCTGGTCTCAGGTGATAATATCTGTCTTTTCAGGCAGCAAGATTGAGGAAGAAATGAAAAAGAGGAGAGACCAAGGGCACAATGTTTCCTTATATAATCTGTAATTCAAATCATGAAATATAATGTTCATGTAGAAAAGTTCATAAGACAATCTATAGTTTAAAAACTATTTTAAAGAAACATCCATGCAAACTCCACTCAGAAACAGAGCATTACAAGAGTTTCAGGAGCTCTCTGTTTTCTTTTCTAATCACAATTCTCCCTACAGGAAATATCCTCCTAGATCTAGAGATTACTATAATCCTGACTTTATGATAATCATTGCCTTGCTTTTCTTTAGAGTTTCATCCAAGTACATACTTCTCAATGATACAGTTTTGCCAATTTTTCAAATCTTACTGTTTGTGTTAGCTTAGTTCTTGCTTCTTCTATTCAGTGGGTGTTGTTGTATGTATATATATTATTAACAATTATATTATATAACAAATATATTATATTATAATTAATTATATTAACAATTTCACTGTTGAATTACTACCATCATATAAATATACCTCACTTGTTTATCCATTCTACTATTGATGGACCTTTGGATTGTTAGTTTGGGGAAATTACAAATAATGCTGCTAGCAACATCCTTTTTTGTTTATCTTAGTATGTATATACCTTTCTCTAGGATATAAATTTAGGAATGAATTTCTTGATTATTGAGAAATGTGTATATCTTCATTTTTATTCAATAATGCCAAACTGTTTTTCAAAATGATTGTTCCAATTTATGTTCCCACCAGCAACATTTGAGAGTTCCTGTTGTCCTATATTCTCACTGACCCTTATCAATTTCATTCTGTTTGAGAATCTGGTACATATCTAGCTATCTCTTCAGGAAGATTTCCATAAGCTGCCATGTGACATCTCTGCTTGCACCTCATTGACCATGCCCTAGTCGCATGGTAAGTCCTATCTGTAATAAAGGTTAGAAAATTCAGGTTTTATTCTGGACTGTCATCTGCGTAGTCACAACTTGGAGATTTTTTTATTAAAATAAGGAGAGAAAAAATTGGGGGACATACATAGTAGTCTCTGCCACATTAATAATAATTTAAAAATAGCTAATTTTTATTGAGCACTCACTGTGTAACAAATACTATTATAAACACTTTGCCACTCTTTATAAACTAGATACCATATTACAAACCCCAATTTACAGATAAGAAAACTGGGACACTGAGAACTTAAGTATCTAATTAATTTATTAATGAGCAGTGTTAAGCTAAAAAGTATGAGACAGAATTGCAAACCCAGGTAGTCCGGTTCAGAATCTAGGCTTTTAGCTAGGCCATACATTCTTTAGAAGGAATATTTGTTCTTGGTCTGCTATATGTTTTGCAAAGACTTTATCCCTGCTTATCTTTGGAAATTTCTAAAAGTTTTCTTTTATATCTATATTGGATTTTACCACATATGAATCATCTATATTTTATCTCAGTTGTTAATGTTTCTGCATCATTTCTAAAATTATGCATATAAGAGAATCTTAAAACAATTAGTTTTCCCTATAAGTTTTAATTCACCATTATTTGCACCACTACTATTTTGAATCTAGGTGGAAATAAATGCTTAGACACACTTGAATATAAACTAAGTTGATAAGCCATAAAGGAAGGGGGGGGGAACTCCCCTTCTATTTAGATTAATTCCACACTTTTGTGGAAATCTCCTGTGATAATGTTGAGCTTCATTGTTGGAGTTACATGCTGTGCTGTTGAGGCCATAGCAATAATGTTTAATGTTTTTGAGAACATACTTTATATGCCAGGCCCAGTATGGAAGCACTGAAAAGGCAAAAAATAAGGAAAAAATCTTTAATAAGCTCACAATTCCTTGTCTGAAGTTATTTTTCATCTCTGTACACTATTCTAACTATTCTGTACACTATACTAATTCTGTACACTATTGCCAGGATGATATTTCTAAAACAACTTACTGAGAATATCATTCTGCTATACACTCTTTCATCTTTCTTTTACATACAGGATAAAATCTGAAATCCTTGACATGGGACAACTATTCACTCAACCCCATTTACATTGGAACCTGGAACCACTGGCCATTCTCTGAACATCCCCCACATCCTCCCGCTTCCAAGTCTTTGTTCCTGCTATTTTATTTTGTTTTCTAATCACAGGTTGAAGGAAAGCAAAGCAAAGTGAAGTCTCTCAGTTGTGTCTGACTCTTTGGGACCCCATGGACTGTAGCCTATCATGCTCCTCCATCCATGGGATTTTCCAGGCAAGAGTACTGGAGTGGGTTGCCATTTCCTTCTCCAGAGGATCTTCCTGATCCAGGGATTGAACCTGGGTCTTCCGCATTGTAGGCAGACGCTTTACCTTCTGAGCCACCAGGGAAGTCTGCTGTTTTATTTTGTTTTCTAATCACATGTTGAACTCTACTTATTCTATAAGGTTCAGTGCAGATGTTTCCACCTCCCATTGACAATATTGGAATTGTTGTTGTTTAGTCAATGAGTCATGTCTGTCTCTTTTGTGACCCCATGGACTGTAGCCTGCCAGGTCCCTCTGTCCATGGAATCTCCCAGGCAAGAATACTAGAGTGGGTTGCCATTTTCTTCTCCAGGGTATTTTCCCAACCCAGGGATTGAACATGTGTCTCCTGAACTGGCAGGAGGATTCTTTACCACTGAGCCAAAAGGGAAGCACAATCTTGGAACTGGTTGTTACCTTTTCCACCTTAGAGTTGTTGTCAACATCCTGCTTTAGGATATTTTCATGCTTTGCATTAAATTTGTTTTGTATCTGCTTTCCTAACAGACCACAGGCTTCTTGAGATGGTAGACCATGGACCTTGTCTTAATTATATATTTTGTAACTAGCACAGTGCTAGTTATCTAATCAATTGATTATCTAAATTGATTAGATAACTCTTACTCCATCTGGAGTAAGATCTGAAATGAATATTTAATTCACTTAAAATCTGGCATTAGGTTATTTTGAAATAATAGCTATCAAGATTTTGTTTGTTATTCATTTTTAGGTTTTCTATGTTTTTACAAGAGCACTAATATGTATGAAATATTACAGCTACACACACCAGCCACAGTGAGCGTGGTATGAATATGGCAGATAATCATCTTGAAACAGAATTGCAGATTAGTCTGAAACTGCTCATGGAGAAAATCTGGATATATGGAATGAAATAACATTGCACAAATGTGTTGCATAAGTAGCTTATTGTCTCTCATTTGCAAATTTATGGGTGTAGCCTCACATACTATCTTTTGATCAATAAGGAACTACTTCACATAGATTGAGACCAAACATTTTAGCACAACATATGTCATCTAATTAAACTAGTAATAGTGCTAGAAGAGAGCTGCGGTAGTATCAGCATGTAAAGAAATTTTCACAAGTATGGAAGAGAAATCTAACCTTTCATATTCATGTAGTTTACTCTGTTTTCACATGAAGAAGCCAAATGTTATTGTAGTTTATGTTTGCAACATTTGTCTCTGAAGACACTCTTAGTATTTTTCTGTTCCACATATCCAACTTCTGAACATTTTTCTAAGTATGAGATGTCTCATACCACACATGCTCCCTGGCTTTTTTGCACACTGAAAATTCACATAAGCTATGTTTCTGGCCAAGATGAAAACTTTATCCATGCTTATACTTGACTACCCTCCAAAGGAGACACAGGCAGGTGTAAACAGTTATGCTGGTGTCCATTTCCTTGGGGAAAATGAAGAAGCTAACTCTATACTTTAACATAAGCCTGGGTAACGTTTACCCTAACACCTTTCATATTGTTAGTGAACCAAACTTGGATCCTTACTTACAGTGCAGTAAAGGCTGTCTTGGAGAAAGAAATGGCAACCCACTCCAGTGTTCTTGCCTGGAGAATCCCAGGGATGGCGGAGCCCAATGGGCTGCCATCTGTGGGGTCGCACAGAGTCGGACACGACTGAAGTGACTTAGCAGTAGCAGCAAAGGCTGTCTACTGACACCAGGTTGTGGTGAAGAAAAGTGCTGCATTTATTGCAGGATGGCCAAGCAAGTCGTTCAGGACAGCTAATGCTCAAAAAAGCCAGAACTCCTCCCGCCTCCCCCTGCCCCCATGGGTTTCAGCAAGGCATTTAAAAAGGCAAGGTGAGGGAGGGACATCCCAAGGTATGTGATCAGCTTGTGCACAGTTCTCTGATTGGTTGATGGTAACAGGGCAATGTCACATGGGTTAACATTATTGATCCTTAGGCACCAGTAGGTTGGGGGCTACGTGCTTATGATCATCAAGTAATTGATTTCTTCCATTTGGGGGTGGTTTTAGCATCTATAAAACAACTCAGGAAATGTGCATCAGCTACTGTTATCTCAGTACTTCAGAGAGGATATGGGGGAGAAATCTGCCTGGGAAAACCTCATAAAGTTCTACTTAGTTACAGTATCTTATGGTCCAGTGAGTTTAAAATTTGCCCAAAATTACACAGGTAGGTCCAGAACACAAGTCTCTGACTTCCACCCAGTGAGGTGTAATTGTTCAGTCACTGATTTATCCATCATCTATTTTGAAGCACACATTATGTGGAGGAACCATGCTAGTTGGAGAGAGCAAATGATGCTACTCTATCAGCGTGGCAGGGAAAATAAGACATTCACATTTATAACCAGTTATTCCCTGAGAAAATTAATGTCCTGAGAGGTATGGGAATATAAAAAGGAGATAATGCTGTATTAGTTTAACAAATAAAAATTGATTAGATAACTCATTTAGATATTTCACCAGATTAACCACAACTGTGGAAATCTAGCTGTTTGAACCACAAAACCCATCACAGTATTACTATGTACCTAATGAAAAATGAACCAACTTATAAAATAAATAACTTCCTAAGGGCTAAATTTGCAAATTCAAGCTATAATTAGTTATAAGAAATGTCACAGATATCTATGATAGTCAGTGTCATCCTTATAAAAGGTGGGAAAACCATTGCTTCTCTTATTCTCTTCAAAAGAAGTCTTAAAGTAGTCATGTATGGATGTGAGAGTTGGACTATAAGAAAAGCTGAGTGCCGAAGAATTGATGCTTTTGAACTGTGGTGTTGGAGAAGACTCTTGAGAGTCCCTTGGACTGCAAGGAGATCCAAGCAGTCTATCCTAAAGGAAATTGGTCCTAAATATTCATTGGAAGGACTGATGCTAAAGCTGAAAGTCCAATACTTTGGCCACCTAATACAAAGAACTGACTCATTGGAAAGACCCTGATACTGGGAAAAATTGAAGGAGGGAGGAGAAGGGGATGACAGAGGATGAGATGGTTGGATGGCATCACCAACTCGATGGACATGAGTTTGAGCAAGCTCCGAGAATTGGTGATGGACAGGGAAGCCTTTTGTGCTGCAGTCCATGGGGTTGCAAAGAGTCGGACATGACTGAGTGAACTGAACTGAAGTGAATATTGTTTGTGGTATCCTTGATTGTGTTTATACTGTATACTTTAAAAATAGAGGAGATAGGGCATTTAACTAAATTTGATAAAAAGGATATTATATTAATAGTTACATTTCCATATGCAATGGAAAAGTAATTTTATGGAAAACTGAGGGTATGCTTTTCCCATAAGTCAAAAGATTTTATAAACAGCAATTCTCACCACTTCATATTTTATTTTCCTTATTTTTCTATTTACTTGAATATCTAATATTCATAGATACTCCCACCATCCAGAACTAGCAAATAATAAATTTTTGTATCATTTATTTCAATGAGGTTTTCTTTTGTTTTTTAGTAACAAAAGATGTAGTTAAAGTCTACTTTTTTAACCTATCTCTATCCTATTCCTCAACTTCACTTTCACACCACTTCATATTTTAACTTTAGACCCAATCTTGTGCTTTAGGATATAAATTAACTTAATAAAATTTTTAACACCTACTTTGTGCTCAGTATGTACAAAGTTAATGGGCATTTAATAAACTTGTATTACCTTTTATAGGAATAACAAAAAGAAAAATAGCTGGCAACAAAAACAACTAACACTATTTGACCAGCTACTCCTTTAAATAATTTCCTTTTTTGGCTTCTGTCTCACCTGTTCTGTACTTGGTCTCTCCATGATTTGAGGAAAAAATAAGAAAACTATAAAACAATCTCATTGGTTCCAGTATAAATATATGCTATGCAACTTCATCTAGTCTTTCAATGCCAATTATCAGTTACTATTTCCCATCATTTTCTTTCTATCTATGTATCTATCTACCTACCTACCTATCTAGAGAGTTAGTATGTGCCAGCAATGTTGTAGATGTGAGAAATAGCCTCAAACAAGACAATGTCCATATCTTTAGGCCCCTAATCATATTCCAGCAACACCTAGACCAGAGATATTTTTGTCTCCCAGGGGGCACTTGAGCATGTCTGGAGAGTTTTGGTTGTCCCAACTTGGGGAAAGTGTGCCACAGCCATCTAATAGGTAGGGGCCAAGATGCTGCTAAATATTCTAAAAAGGAAAGGTAAGTCCCACACTTCCCTAAAAGAGAATAAATTATCCCGTCCAAAATATCAATAGTGCCCAGATTGAGAACTCTTGATCTTAACTAACTAATTTCTACACTTTTATAGTCATATATATCAAACCTACTGCTTTCCTTGCAGATGATGTCACATTCTTCTTGAATTAGAAGCTGTGTTCTTTCACTTTTGTCTTTTTGTCTCAAAATGTCTTTGTAGCCTCATTTGGCATTTTCTTATTCTCTTCTTTCTATGGATAAATATTTCTCTTTTAAGACTATTTTCATTCAATGTTTATGCCCTACCTTATTCCCCAAATTATGCTACATACAAAAATGCATTCTGTATCACAGAATAAAGACAGATAAGAAATCAGGCAAANCATTTATTGCAGGATGGCCAAGCAAGTCGTTCAGGACAGCTAATGCTCAAAAAAGCCAGAACTCCTCCCGCCTCCCCCTGCCCCCATGGGTTTCAGCAAGGCATTTAAAAAGGCAAGGTGAGGGAGGGACATCCCAAGGTATGTGATCAGCTTGTGCACAGTTCTCTGATTGGTTGATGGTAACAGGGCAATGTCACATGGGTTAACATTATTGATCCTTAGGCACCAGTAGGTTGGGGGCTACGTGCTTATGATCATCAAGTAATTGATTTCTTCCATTTGGGGGTGGTTTTAGCATCTATAAAACAACTCAGGAAATGTGCATCAGCTACTGTTATCTCAGTACTTCAGAGAGGATATGGGGGAGAAATCTGCCTGGGAAAACCTCATAAAGTTCTACTTAGTTACAGTATCTTATGGTCCAGTGAGTTTAAAATTTGCCCAAAATTACACAGGTAGGTCCAGAACACAAGTCTCTGACTTCCACCCAGTGAGGTGTAATTGTTCAGTCACTGATTTATCCATCATCTATTTTGAAGCACACATTATGTGGAGGAACCATGCTAGTTGGAGAGAGCAAATGATGCTACTCTATCAGCGTGGCAGGGAAAATAAGACATTCACATTTATAACCAGTTATTCCCTGAGAAAATTAATGTCCTGAGAGGTATGGGAATATAAAAAGGAGATAATGCTGTATTAGTTTAACAAATAAAAATTGATTAGATAACTCATTTAGATATTTCACCAGATTAACCACAACTGTGGAAATCTAGCTGTTTGAACCACAAAACCCATCACAGTATTACTATGTACCTAATGAAAAATGAACCAACTTATAAAATAAATAACTTCCTAAGGGCTAAATTTGCAAATTCAAGCTATAATTAGTTATAAGAAATGTCACAGATATCTATGATAGTCAGTGTCATCCTTATAAAAGGTGGGAAAACCATTGCTTCTCTTATTCTCTTCAAAAGAAGTCTTAAAGTAGTCATGTATGGATGTGAGAGTTGGACTATAAGAAAAGCTGAGTGCCGAAGAATTGATGCTTTTGAACTGTGGTGTTGGAGAAGACTCTTGAGAGTCCCTTGGACTGCAAGGAGATCCAAGCAGTCTATCCTAAAGGAAATTGGTCCTAAATATTCATTGGAAGGACTGATGCTAAAGCTGAAAGTCCAATACTTTGGCCACCTAATACAAAGAACTGACTCATTGGAAAGACCCTGATACTGGGAAAAATTGAAGGAGGGAGGAGAAGGGGATGACAGAGGATGAGATGGTTGGATGGCATCACCAACTCGATGGACATGAGTTTGAGCAAGCTCCGAGAATTGGTGATGGACAGGGAAGCCTTTTGTGCTGCAGTCCGTGGGGGTGAAAAGAGTCAGACATGCCTGAGCGACTGAACTGAACTGATAGAGGGAAACACTACATTATATCAACTGTGTAATCTATGCGCATGCTCAGCCATGNAGAATTGGTGATGGACAGGGAAGCCTTTTGTGCTGCAGTCCATGGGGTTGCAAAGAGTCGGACATGACTGAGTGAACTGAACTGAAGTGAATATTGTTTGTGGTATCCTTGATTGTGTTTATACTGTATACTTTAAAAATAGAGGAGATAGGGCATTTAACTAAATTTGATAAAAAGGATATTATATTAATAGTTACATTTCCATATGCAATGGAAAAGTAATTTTATGGAAAACTGAGGGTATGCTTTTCCCATAAGTCAAAAGATTTTATAAACAGCAATTCTCACCACTTCATATTTTATTTTCCTTATTTTTCTATTTACTTGAATATCTAATATTCATAGATACTCCCACCATCCAGAACTAGCAAATAATAAATTTTTGTATCATTTATTTCAATGAGGTTTTCTTTTGTTTTTTAGTAACAAAAGATGTAGTTAAAGTCTACTTTTTTAACCTATCTCTATCCTATTCCTCAACTTCACTTTCACACCACTTCATATTTTAACTTTAGACCCAATCTTGTGCTTTAGGATATAAATTAACTTAATAAAATTTTTAACACCTACTTTGTGCTCAGTATGTACAAAGTTAATGGGCATTTAATAAACTTGTATTACCTTTTATAGGAATAACAAAAAGAGAAATAGCTGGCAACAAAAACAACTAACACTATTTGACCAGCTACTCCTTTAAATAATTTCCTTTTTTGGCTTCTGTCTCACCTGTTCTGTACTTGGTCTCTCCATGATTTGAGGAAAAAATAAGAAAACTATAAAACAATCTCATTGGTTCCAGTATAAATATATGCTATGCAACTTCATCTAGTCTTTCAATGCCAATTATCAGTTACTATTTCCCATCATTTTCTTTCTATCTATGTATCTATCTACCTACCTACCTATCTAGAGAGTTAGTATGTGCCAGCAATGTTGTAGATGTGAGAAATAGCCTCAAACAAGACAATGTCCATATCTTTAGGCCCCTAATCATATTCCAGCAACACCTAGACCAGAGATATTTTTGTCTCCCAGGGGGCACTTGAGCATGTCTGGAGAGTTTTGGTTGTCCCAACTTGGGGAAAGTGTGCCACAGCCATCTAATAGGTAGGGGCCAAGATGCTGCTAAATATTCTAAAAAGGAAAGGTAAGTCCCACACTTCCCTAAAAGAGAATAAATTATCCCGTCCAAAATATCAATAGTGCCCAGATTGAGAACTCTTGATCTTAACTAACTAATTTCTACACTTTTATAGTCATATATATCAAACCTACTGCTTTCCTTGCAGATGATGTCACATTCTTCTTGAATTAGAAGCTGTGTTCTTTCACTTTTGTCTTTTTGTCTCAAAATGTCTTTGTAGCCTCATTTGGCATTTTCTTATTCTCTTCTTTCTATGGATAAATATTTCTCTTTTAAGACTATTTTCATTCAATGTTTATGCCCTACCTTATTCCCCAAATTATGCTACATACAAAAATGCATTCTGTATCACAGAATAAAGACAGATAAGAAATCAGGCAAAGAATACTATTCCCCTTGGATTCTTTTTTTCATCCCCACTCACCTCCTCCAGAATTTAGTTTGTAGCTTATTTTCTGTCATGTACATCTTCATTCTGTCAGCTATACTGTATTTTCATTCTGTGTCCAAAATCTGCCTAATTATATTCTATCCTAAGATATTCTCTGAAACTGATTTTGATCCTTCTTTTCAACTTTACTGTATCCCCTAGGACTCCTAGACTGCAGTAGTTTTCTCCTAACTGTTTTCCTAGCCTCAGCTCTAGGCTGCACAGTGCTGTAGAATTTAGGTTATGTCTACTATTTCCATCAGAGCCCTTCAGTAGTCAACCAGTGCTTATACATCATGACTATGCCATATCAAGCATCTTTTATTTACAGGATGCTGTGCCCAAATTGGAACTTGACTTAGTAATATCTCCATCATATAGATGAAAAACTGAGGCTTAGAAAGATTTGTTTGTTGTTTAGGCACTAAGTCGTGTCCGACTCTTTGTGACCGATTGTTTGGATTATACCCCATCAGGCTCCTCTGTCCATGGGATGTTTCAGGCAAGAATACTGGAGTGGATTGCCATATCCTCCTCCAGGGGATCTTTCTGACCCAGGGATCGAACCCATTGGCAGGCAGATTCTTTACTGCTGAGGCACCCACGAAGCCTCTTAGAGAAGTTAAGTGATGTCAGCATTATATAACTAGGGAACACAGGGCCAGGATTCAAATCCACTGTAGTATTTTGTCAAAATTATACGTTTTACTGAACTTTTCCTTCCCTAAGGAATCAAGTCCGAACTCCTTAGTTCAGCCTTCAGGATTCTGTGTGATCTGACTCCAAACTTTTTCCAATCACTTCTGACCTTCGTCTGTCCCATACTCTTGTTAAAGTACTGTTGTCTTCTTCATATTCTCTTTGATTTTGTTTCCTCTATTTGCTCTTACTCATATCCTATCCTCTGTCTATGTAATCCTTCTCATACAACTATAAAGGCCCAAATACCCACCCACCTTTCAAGTACAGCTCAAGCTTCCAGGATGAATTCCCTAATCTTCTCTGATCCTTTCTTTTTCCTCCCGGGTAGAGCTTTCCTCACTTTGAATTTTGCTATTACTAATCATATATATGCTATTTTGCCCCCCTTTACTCTTACGTCCACTAGAGCAGGGAACTTGTTATGATAGCAATATAGTTTTGTGTAGAATTTTACAGAAACTCTATTATATATGCTAAGAACCTCGAAAAGAGTAGGAGCTCAATAAATGTTTGTTTGACTCTAATCTGCATAGCAGTTCTCCAAGTTTTGATTTTACTTTACAAAAGATAAGGGAACAGAGGATCGGAGAGATCAAGAGACCTGTCAAAGGACAAAACTCTCCTAAGCACTAGCCTGAGTTATGTCTCCAGTTAAGTGTTCTTTTTATTACACTACCAATGGCTTCTGAGGTTGGTTCCCCCCATATAGTCTAGCACTGTATGTTGGTCTGAGTAGTTATTAAATATGTGCTGAATAAATGAGTAAGTGTCTATTAAGAACATATTCTTTCAGTTTGAGAATCATGAAAGATTTATTGGCCACCAGGAATAAGAGCACTTTAGGATGTCAATCTGGAGAAGGAAATGGCAACCCACTCCAGTATTCTTGCCTAGAGAATCCCAGGGATGGGGGACCCTGGTGGGCTGCTGTCTATGGGGTCGCACAGAGTCAGACACGACTGAAGTGACTTAGCAGCAGCAGCAGGATGTCAATCATCCCTATACATGGTATTTATTGTTCATTTATGCAGAAGGAAAACAAACCCTCCCATTCTGGTAAAATATCTTAGGTAACATTATGTTGAAGTCTGTGTCATCCTCTTAGAAACACCAGTACCACACCTTTAACAAACAAATTTTTAAATGTTATTTAAAATCAACAGGTAGGAAGAAACTGGTAGAATAATTTTTCAGTTTTTGCTTTTCATTTTTATGTAGCCAAATTTATCATTTTCTTTCTTACTGATTCTGCTTTTAGGGTCATGGTTAGAAAGGTAACCTCCATTCCAAAGATTCAAGTGTGTTTTCTTCTACTGTTTTAATCATGTCATCCTTTACATTTAGAATCTCCGGTAAGTTCCCCTGGAGAAGGAAATGACAACCCACTACAGTATTCTTGCCTGGTAAATCCCCTGGTGGGCTATAGTCCATGGGTTCACAAAGAGTTGGACAGGACTGAGCAATTAAGCACTAATTTAATGTTTTTCTTATATAGTTTAGTGAGTTATTTATTCATCTTCCTTTCTGATTTTAAATTATATGCTCCCATATGCCAAGTTCTTATATATGTATAAATATATAGACTTTCTACATTTGCCATTTGTTCTGTTGATGGTTTACTCCTGAGCTGTTTTTATTTATTTATTTATATTGTCTTAATTATTAAAGTTTTAATTTCTGCCTGGCAATCTCATTTACTACTCTTCTTTAAAAGAAATATTCATGGAAATTAGAGTGAAAAGAAATATTCACTCTAAGATTTATTCTTAAAAATGAGCGTATGAAATATTTTGTCAAGATTCCACATTTTTTAAAAAACTGGGCTTGTGATTGAGATAGAATAAGAAGTTATAGATTAGTTTGGGGAATTCACATATTTTAAAACGGAATCTTCAAAATCAGAGACCCTGATATGGTTTCCCATTTACTCAACTTTTCTCTTATTTCTTCCAGTACTTTTACAACTCTCCAATTTCTGTGTATTTGTATGCATGCACCCTTTAGTAAAGCATAGTGCTCTATGCTTTACTACGGATGCAGGAATCAGATGGCCTGGGTTCCAAACTTAGCTGTCCCATTAACTAATCACGTAACCTATTCACCTTTGTGTGCCTCATTTTTTCCTCTTGTAATATGGGGACAATAATAAGAGTGCCTCCTAGAGTTATTATAAAGATGAAACAGGCTAATATATTAAAAGTGCTTAAAACAGTATATAGCACACGGCATATAGCATACTAAATTGGTGCTTTATACATTGTTATTACAAATGAGATCTTTTTTCCCTATTCCTTTGGTTTCTACTTTATAAGTTTTGATTATAGAGTACAATCTCAGTAAAACACTAAACTGAAATTTCAGCCTCCGGAGGGCCCTGCTTTCCTGTAAATTACTGTCATTTTTCTCCCTTCCTCTTCCTCTCTCCCTTTTTCTTCCTCTCTCTCTTTTTAAAGTTTAAGTTGCATATCATAATGATTTGACTTACATACATCAAGAAATTATTATCGCAGTAACTTTAGTGAATATCCATCATCTCAAATAAACATAAAATTAAAGTAATAGAAAAAGATATTTTTCCTTATGATGAGCACTCTTAGGATTTACTCCTTAACAATGTTCGTATATAACACACAACAGTGTTAATATATTTATCATGTTGTATATTATATCCCTAGAACTTAATCATCTTACATACAAAAGATTGTGTCTTTTGATTGCTTTCGTCCATTTCTCTTTCCACCTACCCCCTACTGCTCACTGGTAAATTTGTTCTCTTTTTCTATGTGATTGTTTGTTCATTTTTGAAGTATAATTGACCTACAACACTATGTTCAGTTCAGTTCAGTTCAGTCGCTCAGTCGTGTCTGACTCTTTGCGACCCCATGAATCGCAGCACACCAGGCCTCCCTGGTCATCATCATCTCCCGGAGTTCACTCAGACTCACATTCATCGAGTCCGTGATGCCATCCAGCCATCTCATCCTTGGTCGTCCCCTTCTCCTCCTGCCCCCAATCCCTCCCAGCATCAGAGTCTTTTCCAATGAGTCAACTCTT
>SJYS01023565.1:0-18163 GCA_006410695.1 Philantomba maxwellii
CCATAACCTGCAGGGTAAAATCTGAGGGAGCTGATGTAGAAGCAGATGCTCTAGGGCCCCAGCCAAGAATCCCCGGACCCCTCCTCCAGCCCCACCTCACCCTGCACCCATATCACTCAGCCTAATGACATAGCCAGCCACCCTGAATGCAGAGTGGCTTAATCGATGCAAGCGTAGCTCTCACCCATGAGGCCCCATCGGGGGGGTAGGTGGGAGGTACTCTGCTCCCAGCAGTCAATCATGGGTGCAGCCACCCTGAATGCAGAGTGGCTTAATCGATGCAAGCGTAGCTCTCACCCACGAGGCCCCATCGGTGGGGTGGGTGGGAGGCGCTCTGCTCCTGACAGTCAATCATGGGTGCAGAGCCCCACGCTGCGGAGGTTCTGCCATCTTGCAACACGAGCGTCTAAGGCCGCCCTTGGCGTTGACCTCCAGTGGGCAGACGGAGAAGGGAAAGGGCAGGTGAGCTTGAGTAGAGGGTGCTGTGAGGAGTTTCCATGGACCGGGAAGCTGGGCCCCCCTTCTGCCCACGCGCCGCTGCCCAGAGCTCAGGGGCACGGGCACACCTGAGAGCCAGGGGAGAGGGGTGTGCAGTCTGGCCCCGGCGGGAAGGAGTGTCGCTTGGGGCACAGCTGGCCACT
The DNA here is from genome assembly GCA_006410695.1 of Philantomba maxwellii. Taxonomy (NCBI): domain Eukaryota; kingdom Metazoa; phylum Chordata; class Mammalia; order Artiodactyla; family Bovidae; genus Philantomba; species Philantomba maxwellii. The sequence continues at coordinate 642 of SJYS01023565.1, forward strand.
CTCAGCTCTGGGTTTGTGTCTGGGCCCCTCCCTCTCTTGCCTGCCCCTCCCCGATCTTCCTGGGAGTGAAGCTGGAGCTGACCCCTTTACGAGGACTGCATTCCCCGCTGCGCGTCCTGAGTCTCTCCCTCAGCTCCAATGTTGAAGTCTGGTCTCTTCTCTGCTCTAGATGCCATATCTGTAAAATGGGTCCAGCGACCCTCTTCCTGGGTTAGAGGAGCAGGCTCAAGCTCAAGCCTTGACCCAAACAAGAACCGCAGAATTACTGGATGCCAGGACCAGCATGTGAAAGTCACTCAGTCGTGTCCGACACTTTGTAACCCCATAAACTATAGCCTGCCAAGCTCCTCTGTTTATGGGATTCTCCAGGCAAGAATACTAGAGTGGGTTGCCATTCCCTTCTCCAGTGGATCTTCCTAACTCAGGGATCCAGTCCAGGTCTCCCACTTTGCAGGCGGATTCTTCATCATCTGAGCCATCAGGGAAGCCCAAGAATACTGGAGTGAGTAGCCTATCCCTTCTCCAGGGGGTCCTCTCAACCCAGGGATGGACCTGGGGTCTCCTGCATTGCAGGTGGATTATTTACCAGGTGGCTCAACTGAACCAGCATGGGCAGCAGGTATTCAAGAGTTCCCTCATTCAATGTGCTCATCATAGAAGAGAGAGCAAGTCCAAAGAAGGAGGTGAGGGTGGTGGAAGGGGTAATGAAAGCAGGAAGGGATGTTTTGAGGATTTTCATAACAAACCCAAAGGGGGACTGACTCGCCCGACAGTCCTCGAGGGGGGCAGCTTTACTTCCGCGACAAGCGTCTAGAGACATTCCTGGTTGTCAGGACTGGGAGGACGTGCTGCTGGCATCTGCTGCTGGGAAGACGGGTGGAGGCCAAGGATGGTTCAGTTGCTCAGTCGTGCCCGACTCTTGCAACTCCATGGACTAGAGCCTGCCAGGCTTCTCTGTGGGATTTCCCAGGCAAGAATACTGGAGTGGGTTGCCATCCAGTAATTCTGCGGTTCTTGTTTGGGTCAAGGCTTGAGCTTGAGCCTGCTCCTCTAACCCAGGAAGAGGGTTGCTGGACCCATTTTACAGATGTGGCATCCAGAGCGGAGTGGAGTGGGTTGCCGTTTCCCTTCTCCAGGCTAAGGATGCTGCTGCTGAACATCCTACAGGGCACAGCCCTCCCCCTCTCCCAAGAATGATCTGGTCCAAAAGGTCAGTGATTCCAGCCTGGGTTTTTCGGGAGGGAAACTGAGACCCAGAAAGTGTGAAGATCACACAGAGCGGTTTTGGTGCTTGCGTATAGGCTGTGGGCGTATTAGGAACCTCACTCATTTACACTTGGTGTTTCCTTCCCTGCCGTGAGCCAACAGTTTTGAAAACAAAAGTCAGGGGAGGAAGGAAAGGCTTCCCTCTGGGGCTGTTGGGAGAAGAGACAGCCTCCACCTTCCGCAAACATCCGTAAACTCCCCCTTGAAGGGAGCTTTCAGGAGTGTCTGTTGACTAACAGCACTCAAGGAATTCCCCAGAGGAACTGGTCCACGAGAGTCCTGGGAGGCAGTGCCCTGAGAGCCCGGCCACAACGGCTCTGTGTCCAGCACACTCTGGTTTGGGAGGAGCCTGTCACCCAGCCCATCCAGGCACCGTCACCCCTGCCTCAGTGTCCCTGGGAAGATGCCTCTCTGCAGACCCTGCGACCCCCAGCCCCACGGGGACTTCCCAGTTCCACACAGGTGATAGCTGCAAGGGGAGGGCCCTGGCCTGGGTCCCCAGCATGGAGTTGAAAAGAAGGCAGGCCTCCGGAGAGGAGATGCTAGGGGTCGGGGGGGCCTCCCTGCAGGGAACTCAGAACCAGCTCGTGACCCAATATACTGGTTCCCACAGCACAGGCCGCCGCCTAGCCATCTGCCCCACCCTGGAGCTGGTGGGGTGGGAGCAGGGACCGAGGAGGCCTCTGAAGCCAGAGCAGGGAGGGGCAGATACACCTGATGCGGATAGCTTTAAACTTGCAGCTTCCAATAAAACCGCCTCAGGAGCAGAGGTCTGCAATCAGAGAGGGTGATGGGCCCACCTGCTCACGCTCACAGCTGCAGGCGAACGGGGCTGGAGGGACCCGGGGTCCTGATCCTTGTCCCCTGATAAGAGCCCTCAGAGATACATTAACCCCCATGAGATCTCTCCTGATGCCGGGAAAGATTGAAGGCTGGAGGAGAAGGGAACGACGGCGGATGAGATGGCTGGATGGCGTCACTGACTCCATGGACATGAATTTGAGTAAATTCCGGGAGATACGGAAGGACGGGGAGCCCTGGCGTGCTGCAGGCTGCGGGGCCACAAAGAATCAGACAGAACCGAGTGACGGAACGACAAGCTCTCCAGAATCCACTAATCACGTTACAAATAATCAGGTGCTTGTTAAAACAAATAATACTTATATTTTTCTCATTCTAAGAGTATTATACTTTACCTTTAAAAAATCTGCAAAACACAGAAACGTTAAAGAAGGAAACAGTACCAACCAAAAGCCCTGCACCTGAGAGGTCAGCAGCTGAGAGGTCAGCAGCTGAGAGGTCAGCAGCTGAGAAGTCAGCTGAGGTCAGCACCACTGCGAGGTCGCTGCCCCAACTGTGTGTGGGCTGGTCCCCATGAGCATCTTCCCACATCTTTAATTTAGATTATTCCTTGAAAACATAACCTTTCATGGCCAAATCACCCAGACATCCCGCCTCTTCCCTACCCGATGCCAGATTCGGTCCCTGAATCCTGAACAGCATCTGAATGGAACCGCAGCGCTGGGATGCTCGGGCTAGCTTGGGTTCGGATCCGGTGGCTTCTCTGGAGTTCTCCGACCGGAATGAAAGTGGGGGTCCCAGAGGGGGCAGGCGTCACGCCCACAGCTCCTCCGGCACCCAGCTGGAAGCCGCCTGAGGTCGAGGGGAGAGGAAGCGGACTCCACTTGCTGACGGGGACGACTGGTCCTGGAGGCCGCGGGGCAGGATCAGGCTGCGGCATCTGGAGAAGACACTCCGGCCCGGCCTCTCCAGGACCCGCCCTGCCTCCAGCCTCGTCTCCACCCGCCAGCCCCCTCCCATCCTCTGTCTCCGCTGAGCCCTCTGGAACTACCTGCATTTGAAAGCTCCTCACTGAGGTCTCTGTCCACCTCCTTGGACAGATGGAACCTTTTCTCCCCCGAGGACTCCCGTTTCCCCAGCCCTCCTGGTAGGAGCCGTCCATCCTCCTGCCGGGGCCCCTGCCAGACTGCCCGGCCCCTCCTCAGTCCCCGGAAGTACGGGGCTGGGAAGGGTGAGAGGGGGCCTCAGGGTCCAGAGGAAGCCAGGGCAGAGACACCTGTTTTAAAGTTTGCAGCTCCTGACAAAACCCAGGAGCAGAGGCCACCAGAGGCGGCTCTGCACTCGTGTCCCTGGACCTGTGGCCTCAGGAGGTGGGCGGTGACTCCCCACTCCCCGCCCTCGTGGGGAAGAGCCTTCTCCGAGGCCTGGGGAGGCCCTCCTGAACCCTTCCTCAGCACTGACACCGCCTGAACGCCCTCCTGCACACCCCTGCGCGTCATCTGAGGCTTCTCCCTGGGCGAGAAGCCCTCCTCCACACCCCAAGTCCTGCCACGTCAGTGGCCAACGGCCGAGCATCGACTCCTGGCCTCCCGGCCCCCTGCAGTGAGCTTCTCACATCCAGGCGCCTCCCCTCCGTCACGCTGCCGGCCCCCGCCGTGGTCTTCGGGGCCTCTGCCTCTCTGGGCATGGCTTGCGGTGCCCACAGTGCCCGCAGTGCCCCCCACCCAGTGCGCCTGCCCCACAACCTCCTCAAGCCCTCCAGGGCTTTGACCTCATCACCGTGACCTTGCTGTGTCCCAGGGCGACCCAACCATGAGCTAACCGCCCCAAGCAGCCCAGACCCGCACACCGTTCGGTGTTGCCTTCAGCCCCCTGGGCCTCGACCTTCCAGTTTCCCTTCTTCCATCTCACCTACATCCCCACACCCGAACTTCTAGGTGAAGCCAGAGAAAATTCCAAGTCAGGGCCAGCAGCGGGCAGAACAGTGGCCCCATAGACATCCGAGCCGGACGCCCAGAGCCTGAGACTCACCGTTCGTGGCAAAAGGGAAGATGCGGTGTGATTAAATCGCAGATCCTGAGAGGGGGAGATGGTCCTGGATTATCTGGGTGGACCCCCCGAAACCACAAGGGGCTACTTAAGGGCACGAGGGCAGCAGGAGAGTCAGAGAGGGGGGATGGGACGACGGAAGCGGGTCAAGCGACGGGCTCTCTGACTCAGGTGGAGACGGGGGCCCCTGGACGGCGGGCGGCCGTCTGTGACTCCCAGGCTGGACCAGGGGCAGCACGCCCACGGCTGCAGAAGGTCCCAGGCACACGATGCAGGGGGGCAGAGGACATGGCAAAAAGAGGCTGAGACCAGCTGACGACACACACCCAAGGCCGTCTCTCAGCCTGACTGAGACTTAGCTCAGAATCAGATCGACACGTTTCTGAGAAAGGTTCACTGGGCTCCCACACAGGTCTGCCTCAGCCCCGGCTCCACACGAGGCCCACCGCCCAGAGCCATCTTCCTTGCTGTAACTATGTCTGGTTCTTCCTGGGACAAGTGGACGCTGGCTCATCTGGACGAGTCAAGCACGGACAACTCCTGGTGAGCTGAGCAGGGCATCTCTGCCTTGGAGACTGTGGTGGGAAATGTCAGTCTTCCTTGTGGACTAGGTCACAGAGGTGGTGACGGTGCCCCCCTCCCTCCTGGGGTGCCCCTCAGCACCTGGAAGCAAATAAGCCACCGGCCCAAGCCGTGCTGGGCCTGCCCAGCTGTCTTCTTATGCCCATGTCCTCTGGATCGCCTATGGAGTCAGTTATTTGAGCTCTGTCCCCTTCTTTCAGTCCATCTGTCCATCCACTCAGCCATCCAGCCTTCAGCAAACACTTATGAAGACCCAACGCTGGGCTCCATTCAGGGAGTTCTCTGAGGGAACCCAGAATGCGCACAGAAGACGGTTCTGTGTCTCTACCCTTTAGAAGCGCACAGCCCATCAGGGGAGGCTGACTCACCGGCAGTCTACAGATGATAATAAAACCCTCCTGGACCCAGTGCCCAGCGGCGATGTGTTCACTGGGCTGCCGTGACAGAAAGGGTTTCCCTGGTGGCTCAGACAGCAAGGAACCTGCCTGCAACGCAGGAGACCTGGGTTCAACCCCTGGGTCGGGAAGAAAGACCACAGACGGGGTGACCTGAACGACAGCACGTGCTCTCTCACGGTTCTGGGGGCGGGAAGCCCCGCTCACGTGCCAGCGCGGCGTGTTCTGAGACGCGCTCCTCCTCGCCTTCTCGTGACGTCCTCCCGTGGCCGAGAGGAGACAGAGGAAGCGCTCCCGTCTCTCCTGGTAACGGTGCCTGCTCAGCTCCCGCGGTCCCGCTCTGAACGCCGCCGTCAAGGCAGGGGCTGGGCCTCGTCACCGGCATTTAGGGGACCTAGTTAGGTCCACAGCACCTCCCTCGGGCTGAGCTGCTGAAGTGCGTTATCTCACACCCGAGAGGAGGGGCAGTCAGAGAGGTCAACCTGCTGGACGCCACGCAGCTGCAGGCGGGGCTCTGACCCGGGCGCGGGCAGGGGTGGGCTGGGCGGAGGACGGCCGCCTCGGCTCCGTGAGCAGAGCAGGCCGCTGCGCGTGGCCCTCAGAGCAGAGGCGGCCTGTCTGTAGGAGCGTTTAGTAAACGGAGGAGAGAAAGCAGATCTGCCTGCTCCCCCCGGCGGCCAACCTCAAGCCAGAGGCTGCAAAGACCTCCCTCTCCAGGCTGCAGTTCCCTGAACCAGTCATGAGGGGCTCGGACACGCAGGCCCAAGGTACCGTAGCTTGGCACGCCGCATATTTTAAGTCGAAGGAATCTGAGACACAGCCCGCCCAGAAAGGCCTCTCTGCCCCTCCCCTGAAGCAGGTCCCAAGACGCCCATGTGCTCTGCTTGGCCAGGAAGGAAGGCGCCCATGCCCCACGATGCAGACCTCACTTCCCCCGCTTTCCTGCCCTTCACTTGGACCCTTCCATCCTGCCGTGTTTTCCACTGTTCATCACACACAGTGACTCTAGAACGCTCAGGTGTAAACTGTGAAGAACGTTTCTCTCTGGATAAGGAAAGGGATATTACAGACAAAAAGCAGAAAGTCACTTTCTTTCTCCATATACATGTATGTGGTTGCATTTGTTACAACGAATATGCTTTCACTTAGGGAAAAAAATTATTACAATAAACTATTAAAAAAACACTCAAATTTGTTCCTTTGGGTCTTCATTTTTTTATGAAGGGTCCGGTGCCACATACAACTTACATTAATCTCTATGCTTTTCTCTTGTCAACCTGCCTGCTGTTAGAGGCGCCTCAGATGAGACCTTAAAAGTGAAAGTGCAAGTCGCTCAGTCACATCCAGCTCTTTGCGACCCCATGTTCTATACAGTCCATGGAATTCTCCAGGCCAGTGGGAAGCCTTTCCCTTCTCCAGGGGGTCTTCCCAACCCAGGAATGGAGCCCAGTTCTCCTGCATTGCAGGTGGATTCTTTACCAGCTGAGCCACCAGGGAAGCCCAAGAATATCCCTTCTCCAGCTGATCTTCCCGACCCAGGAATCGAACTGGGGTCTCCTGCACTGTGGGAGGATTCTTTACCAACTGAGCTATCAGGGAAGCCAGAGAACTTAAAAGGCAGAGGACAAAGATATGTTTCCTCCTCTAAAGTCACAGTGACCTTGAGCGCTCCTCCCGGCTCAAACCGTTGGTTAGGAGTTTGGGCCCTGAAACCTGGCTTCCCCATGTGCTGTGTGACCGTGGATGAGTTACTTTGTGTCTCTGAGCCTGTGGTCCTTTATCTGTAATGGTACACAGAGGCTTAGCACAGTGCCTGGCAGACAGCAAGCGCTCACTGAGGCTGAGCTATTACTACGGTCAGCATCATAATTGAGTGTCTGAATTCCACGGCTAGACCCTCAAATGGTTCTCCTCACGCAGAGAGTCTTTTTGTAAGCTGTGTCAGCCTGAGGCCAGGATTTCAGAAGTCAAACCCCTAGCCGGCTCAGGGGTCTTCTCCTGGCCATGCATCAGCCCCTTGACTACACCCCAAAAGAGGCTCCTGGTGACCTGAGAGAGGAGACACAGACCCGGAAGGGTGTAGGGGCTCCAGCCTGGAGTACCAGCCTGCGTGCGGCCAGGCGGTGGGGTGGGTGGACATGAGGGAGGAGTCAGGACCCTCGCTTGGTGTCCTCTGCTGAATCCATACCCCCAGCAGCCACTCAATAGTCACCTGTAAATCAACCTACTTTTGTTCTTCTTCACTGAAGTATAGTTACTTTGTAAAGGACAATGTAACCCGAAAATCCTTATTACCTGCCATTAACAGAAAGTAACCCTAAAACTCAAAGCCTGGCGTGCTACAGTCCATGGGGCTGCAAAGAGCTGGGCGCGACCTGGCGACGAACGAGCGGTGGCGGCCGCGCTCCGGCGGGACCGGCGGCTTTGTTCTCCCCGCACTGTTCTTCGATTTGCAAGCGTCAGAAAGCGTGAGAGCCTTGCGAGCCCCCAAAGGAGCTTTCCTTCTGGAGCCAGGTGGAGGGAAGGAAAGAGAACTGACAAGGAGACAGTGCAGGAGCAACCAGGGGCGGCTTGGGGTGTGGGGCTCAGGTCTAGAGCGTGCTCCCCTGGGCCGTGGGCGCCAGAGGCCCCAGAACAGAGCCCCATTCACCGGCTCCCACGTGAGGACAGAGGCCTGTGTCCTGGGTCTGCGCCTCCCCCGGCAGCTCACTCCTCCTTCAGCCCCAGCAGGAAGAGGCTGGCACCGTAGCGCCAGGCCTGTGCCCCTTGCCCTCCCAGCTCAGGCCCCCTCTGAGGGTGGCGAGTCTGCAGCTGGTCTGAGCCTTCTCTCCTGCCCCACCCTGGTGTGCTCCTGGCCCCGGGGAGGGGAGCCAGCCTGAAACCCAAGGAGCAGCCGTCCTGGGTGAGGCGCCGGCGTGCTCATTAATAGAAGCTTCCTCAGGCCTCTGACACGCCTGGGCAGCTGCTGAGCCCATCCATTGGCCTCGCCCACGGCCAGCCCACCCTGGCTCAGCCGGGCACACTAAACTTAGCTTCCACCCCCGGCTGGAGCCACCGCCGCTGCCCCAGCCCAGCTGCCCCCGGCCCGGAAGGATCGGCCGACAGACCCCAGGCGCCCACGGCCCCGGGACCACCATGTCCCCGACCAAAACCCTGAAGGTCCGAGTGGCCCTCCTCTGCGTCCTGGTGGGCATCGTGCTGGCCCTGGCGGCCGTGGTGACGGACCACTGGGCCGTGCTGAGCCCCCACGTCGAGCACCACAACGCCACCTGCGAGGCGGCCCACTTCGGCCTCTGGCGGATCTGCACGAAGCGGATCTTCGTGGGCGACAAGGAGAGGAGCTGCGGCCCCATCACGCTGCCCGGGGGTAACGTACCCGCCGCAACCGCCCCTGTGGGAGGACGGGGCTCCAGAGACCGGAGCGCGCCTGGGCGGGGGCGGTGCTGGCGCGGGCGGAGCCGGGCTGCGGAGTGCGGGCGCTGGTCTCCGTGCGCTGGGGCTCGGGGCTGGTCAGGGGGCAGGGGTCTGGATGGGCGGACAGACCGCAGCTCAGCAAAGAGAACGCGGGTCTGCAGACTCAGCCTGGACGCCCGGCCCCCACCAAGCGCAGGCCCCAGGTGGGAGGGCCGCCTGGGGGGAGCTCATTCCAGGCTGGAGTGCGGACTCACTCCGCGGAAGGGTAACCGGGCCCTGTGCAAAAGGGGGTGCCGGACTCCCCTCGGGAGGCGGCGGAGGAAACCCAGCGGGCGGCCCTCCTGGGTGCCGGCCTGAGTGCCCACGCAGGGGACTCGCCCGTGAGGGGGGCCGCTTTGAGCGAGGACCCTGGGTCCTGCGCCTCCTCCGGAACGGGTCCCCTCCTGTCGCTGTGACTTAAAGGCCTGCCTCACTCTCCTAGTGGTGCGCGACCACACTTGAAGGCCCGCTCTGCGGGGGACACCTGGTGTGAGGGTGGCCAGCCTCTCCGCGGGGGTGGCGCCTCCACACTCTCAGGGGGCAGAGGCCTGCTGCGGAAAGAGCCCGGCGGCCGCGTCAGAGTCTGGGCTCCGTGCGGGCCCTGCCCACCAGCCCCAGAGGACTGGGTGCTGACAAGCCCATCGCAGGCTGCACGCCTTCCTTCACCACACGGGCTCAGGCCCAGCAACCCAAAGTCCCCTCCAGCGCTCCTTCCAACGTCAGCCCAAGGTGGCCGCGCCCAGCGCGAGTGCAGGGTCCCACCTGGTTTTCAGAATTAGTCTGTTATCAGACTGGGTGTTCCCTGAACCCTGCCCTTCAAGAAAGGCACTGCTAAGTCCCCTTAGTGCGGTCTCTGTGGGGGGCAGAGGAGCCCAAACCTCACCCCTCCACCTCTCGCCTTCCTCGCCCTTCCCCCTGCTGACCCCAGGAAAGCCCGGCCCTGCTCACTCCCACCGGACACTGGAAGACGCAGGAGCCCCAAGCCTGAGGGCTCTCACAGGCACGGACACGCGCTCGAAGGGTATCACGTAGCCCAGAGGCCCACGGCCCGCAGCCACTGCCGAGCACACCCGTAAACAGACGCCCCAGCCCGCCAGCCTCCTGGGCAGGGCAGATTCTCCAGGGACTGTGCATGGGAACGCACTGTACGGCCCACCTGTCCTTGGCCTTTCAGAGCCTGGTGAGCTCACGGAGCAGATGAGCAGGGCGGCGAGGGGGGTCTCTACAGGAGAGGCGACTGGCGGGGCGTGGCCGGACCGGCCACAGGGAGGCGCCGGCTTGGCCTGGCCGTGAGCCTGAGTTGAGCCGACCTCTGGGCCACCTTCTCCTGGTCCAGAGTGAGTCGCACCTTCCGAGCCTGTGAGCACTGGGCGAGCTGTCCGAGGGCACCCCTGCCTTCTCCCCCTCCCTCCTCTGCGAGGGGACGTCGTTTTCGTCCCCCACCTACCCTGCCTGGGCTCTACCGGATCACCGTTTCTTGAGGAATCGAGCTCACGTGCCTTCTCTCACTAGTTAGAACATCTACAAGGATCGCGCTGTCTGCCAAACACATATATTACATTTGTTACCTTTGGATGACATCAGAGAAAACGATAGAGTAAGAACCTCCAAAAAGTATTTTCTCCATAAAAACAGTGAGAACATTGGCTAACACGGTCAGAATAAACTTTTTCAGAACTCCAGAAGTTAACCAGTCTTGCAGCAATAAGCAAGTGCTTATTCAAGAAAGAGGAGTGAATCCCAGTAGGAACAATGAGGTCTGTGGTGTCTTAAGCTGCTGTTCCCGTTCTTTCCTCCCTGACTGTGTCACAGCCTCACAAACCAACAGCCTGCCATCAGAGTGAAGCCAGCACCCGGACGTCACCAGAAGGGACAGACGCGGGCTGGATCCCTTTCAAGGCCTCGCTCCCAGAGTGCTGTCATTATCTGATCTGTCTGTGGTTCCCTGGAAGTTCGCCTTTGCAAGGCTGCCTTTATTTGACCTGACTCTGAGCTCGTCCAGAGGAAGCAGTCTTTTACCCAGGAGGCATTTGTCAGAAACAATCAGAGACAGTTGTTTAATATGGTAACTGCCTAAGGGAGCAGACAACAGAGCAAACAGTAGGCTGACCAGAAAACTGCAGGGCGAGGCAGGCGGCTTTGAAAAGCTCCAACATATTCCTGGGCATTTAGGAGGCCGCGAGGGTCCACAGTGCAACCAGCGTGCACAGGGGAGATCTGAGAAGGCCATAGGCTCTCACCTCTGGCTTACGCAGAGCTGTGTGAGAGAAAGAGAGGAGGGAGACAGCACGAGGAAGGGAGAGAGAGACGGAGGGAGAGAAGAGCCGGGGAAGGGAAAGGGAGACGGAGGCTCGGGCACGGCGCAGGCCGCCTCGCCGCGTGCTCGGCTGTCTGCGGGCACGGAGCTCCTCAGCAAAGACTGGGAGGGCATTCCAGGAAATGCCTGTGAGCTGACCACCAAGCTAACAGCCGAGCCTTCTGTGGCCGCACGTGCACACAGCCCTCACATCTTTAATTCAGAAACGAACTTTAACAAGCAACAACAACAAACAGCCACAGAAACCAACCCTGGGGAAGAGTGGACATCTAATTTCCAAAGTCACATTGTTTAAAATGTCGAGTTTTTAAATTTAAAAAGATTACCCGACGCCAAGGGGCTGTGGTCTCCGGTGGGCATCCACAGGGCCCTGCCGCGGCGCTTCTCCTGGCTCAGCGCAGGGGGCACCAGCCATCCTCAACTGCTGAGTCAGGAGAGGCGACGGGCGGGAGGGCCCACCTGCCCGCCGAAGACGTGCCACGGAGGAGGGGAACGCCCAGCGCGGGAGCCCCGGCCACCCTGTGAGAGCGCTTGGTGGGGGTGCCTGTCCTTGTCCCGGCACCATCTGCAGGCTGGCTTCCCCAGAGGCTGGTGCTGGTCCGGGGGTGCTGACACCCCAACTGCCACCTGAGCAAGAGGACCTTTGGCAACACGGACGGGCTTGCCTTACGTCCAGGCCTGCCTTACGTCCAGGCCACTCGTGCTGAAGGCTTCTAACTCAGGGTCTGCAAATTGTCAGGGAGGCACCCAATCGTGAGACACACTTGAATTCAGTCAATTCCCTTCAGAGGGTTTTCAAAAGCAACCAAAGTTGGCCCTTAAAGAACGAGACAGAAATTATCCCTCTGTCCAGAGGGAGACTCTGGGGGACCCGTCGCAGCTGACGCCCTGACGCGTGCAAGAGAGCTCCCTTACGCTTGGAAACAGCGCCAGCAGCGCCTGGCGTCACAGCGGCAGCCACACGCCCCAGGGAACTCAGCTCAAAAGGAGAGCGATTTAAATATAGACGCTTGAAGGAAAGGCTGCTCACTTCAGGGAACACTTGCTGCTGCTGAACCAGGCGCCATCTCCCGGGCCATTCGCTTCCTCCCCTGCAGGGCAGCAGTAACCCAGACGCTGGGGCGTCAGGGGCCAGAGATTTCAGAGGGAGACGATCACCTCAGGCAGACGGAAGCCCGGGCCCCAGGGAAAGCTACGACTGTGGCAGCAGGCTTTCTTCCAAAAGAAAGGAGGCACCAAACACCTGGCAAACATTAAACTGTGGCCTGAAGATAAAAAAAAATGCAGGCGTAAAGCAGACGCGTCTGAACCCAGAGCAGACAGCTTCCCACTGAGGCTGGAGGAGACGCAGGAAAAGCGAGCCCACACAGTGCCTCACAAACAAAAAGCAACATGGTTTAGTTTTTTAAGAAACAAAATAGTATAAAATAACCCATTCATCTACTTCCTAAATCCGCAGCAAAGAACATTGAACTATGCAATAAGCAATCGTCCTTTAATTTTACAGTCTATCTAGCTGTAAGAGAGATTAAAAGGGGAAAATGGAGGAGACATTACATTGAAAATCAGTGTGAATTTCTTTGTTCTGAGTTCCTCCTCTACTGCTGCTGCTGCTGCTGAGTCGCTTCAGTCGTGTCCGACTCTGTGCGACCCCAGAGACGGCAGCCCACCAGGCTCCCCCGTCCCTGGGATTCTCCAGGCAAGAGCACGGGAGTGGCTTGCCATTGCCTTCTCCAGTGTATGAAAGTGAAAAGTGAAAGGGAAGTTGGTCAGTGTGCCTGACTCTTAGCAACCCCACGGACTGCAGCCCACCAGGCTCCCCCGTCCCTGGGATTCTCCAGGCAAGGGCATGGGAGCGGCGTGCCATTGCCTTCTCCGGAGTTCCTCCTCTGCCCCCGACCAAATCCAGGTCTGGGGCCCTGCGGTTAACACACATTTCCCATGGCTTTCCCGGTGCTAACCAAGCGGGCCGAGCGGCTCACCTAGGAGGTCTCCGCTGTGCTGCCTCTGTGCCCACAGGCGTGGAGGGCCTAGTGTGTGAGATCATGGCCACACGTGGCCCTTCATCCACGTCCACACAATGGCCCACTCAGCAAAGCCCTTCGGGCGGTATTTTAAGGGGCTTGGAGCCAGGTTTCTAAACCTGGCTGAACATCAGAATCTCCTGGAAAGTTCTTGAAAAAGACTTTGTTTCCTAGGTCACACCCAGTACCTCAGGATGGGCCTGGATGCTGACTGGAAACCAGGCCTGGGTTGTATGTGATCCTGGGTCTGGCAACCCCAGCGCCTCTGGCATCTGAGGGCGGGTAGCTCTGTGCACAGCAGGGTGTTGGGCACACCCCAGGCCACCACCTCCCAGGTGCCAGGAGCCTCTGCCCAGCTGGGACACAGAAATGTCTCCAGACACTGCTCAGGGTTCCCGGGGGGCAGAATCAGCCCCAGCTGAGGACCACTGTCTGGCCCTGATTGACCATGTCCTGCAGTCCCGAACAGACTTGAACTCTAGGCTTCAGTTACCCCATCTGCCGAATGGGCTCAGTACCCAGTGCTCTGCGCCTGGGCTGAGTCAGCCTCAGCTCCCTGAAGATCCTCAGGCTCTTATGCAGCCCATTTCCCACCAAACTTTTGGTCTAAGGGTGGAAGAAAAATGCTTGTTTTGGCCCAGAGTCAGGGTTTAGAGAGCAGAGAGCAAGCCAGAAGCCCCGGTAGGACTGGCCTGCCCCCTCCTTGCCAGCTCCCGCCCCAGCTGCAGCCCTTTCTCTCAACTGTCTCCCTCCTTTGCAGAGAAAAACTGTTCCTACTTCAGGCATTTTAACCCAGGCGAGAGCTCGGAGATCTTCGAAGTCACTACTCAGAAAGGTGAGCCTGGGCGGAGGGTAGGGAGGGGGAGGAAAAGTGGATTCTACCACTCCCTGCTGAGCCGGAACATCCCTGGCATGAAAGCCCAGCCTCCTGCTCGATGACAAGCAGCCCCTCCTGAAGTCTGTCAGTGGCAGCCGGGCCAACCTCTGCGCCCAGCAACGGCAGCGCCCCCCTCCAGGTGCCTGAGGCCTCTGGATCAGGGCTCCCATGCACACACACGCATGCCCAGGCACACACATGCACACATATGCACACATGCACGCCCAGACACACATGCACACACACACATGCACACCCAGACACGCGCGCGCGCACACACACACACACCGACACACGCACGCACACCCAGACACACATGCACACATGCACGCCCAGACACACACGCACACACACCGACACACACACGCACACCCAGACACACACGCACACACACTGACACACACATGCACACCCAGGCGCGCACTAGCATACGCATACAGATCCTCTCCAGCACCGAGCTCTGTAACAAGCCGCACTCTGTCATCCTTCCGGAGGCTGCTTGTCAGTCCCAGGACAGACCACCCTGAGCCTGGGTGTCACCTTCAGCCCTGACCCTGGGAGGGAGGTTTCGGCTCCAGGCAGGTCTCCAGCCATAAATCTCCCACCACCTTCTGAGGCCTGTGCCCCTGGAAGGAGGACCTTCATTTTGGTGCCTGGACGACCTGGAGGAGGAATTAGGTCATGTGGACATCCTGGCCCCATCCCTCTCTCATGTGCCACTCGGAAGGAATGATTTCATCTCCGGCCCTCAGTGTTCTCACCTGGGAAACGGGGACGACAGAATGCGGAGCAGTCGCTAACCTGGGGGGCAGGCACAAGTGAGGGGACGCTGAGCCCCTCCTGAGGCCCCGGCGTGCCCACACTTGTGCCGCAGAGTACAGCATCTCAGCCGCCGCCATCGCCATCTTCAGCCTGGGCTTCATCATCGCGGGCACCCTCTGCGCGCTCCTGTCCTTCCGGAAGAAGCGGGACTACCTGTTGAGGCCGGCCTCTATGTTCTACATCTTCGCGGGTAGGATGGGGCTCCCGTGGGTGCGGGCCGAGGNAGACAGCACGAGGAAGGGAGAGAGAGACGGAGGGAGAGAAGAGCCGGGGAAGGGAAAGGGAGACGGAGGCTCGGGCACGGCGCAGGCCGCCTCGCCGCGTGCTCGGCTGTCTGCGGGCACGGAGCTCCTCAGCAAAGACTGGGAGGGCATTCCAGGAAATGCCTGTGAGCTGACCACCAAGCTAACAGCCGAGCCTTCTGTGGCCGCACGTGCACACAGCCCTCACATCTTTAATTCAGAAACGAACTTTAACAAGCAACAACAACAAACAGCCACAGAAACCAACCCTGGGGAAGAGTGGACATCTAATTTCCAAAGTCACATTGTTTAAAATGTCGAGTTTTTAAATTTAAAAAGATTACCCGACGCCAAGGGGCTGTGGTCTCCGGTGGGCATCCACAGGGCCCTGCCGCGGCGCTTCTCCTGGCTCAGCGCAGGGGGCACCAGCCATCCTCAACTGCTGAGTCAGGAGAGGCGACGGGCGGGAGGGCCCACCTGCCCGCCGAAGACGTGCCACGGAGGAGGGGAACGCCCAGCGCGGGAGCCCCGGCCACCCTGTGAGAGCGCTTGGTGGGGGTGCCTGTCCTTGTCCCGGCACCATCTGCAGGCTGGCTTCCCCAGAGGCTGGTGCTGGTCCGGGGGTGCTGACACCCCAACTGCCACCTGAGCAAGAGGACCTTTGGCAACACGGACGGGCTTGCCTTACGTCCAGGCCTGCCTTACGTCCAGGCCACTCGTGCTGAAGGCTTCTAACTCAGGGTCTGCAAATTGTCAGGGAGGCACCCAATCGTGAGACACACTTGAATTCAGTCAATTCCCTTCAGAGGGTTTTCAAAAGCAACCAAAGTTGGCCCTTAAAGAACGAGACAGAAATTATCCCTCTGTCCAGAGGGAGACTCTGGGGGACCCGTCGCAGCTGACGCCCTGACGCGTGCAGGAGAGCTCCCTTACGCTTGGAAACAGCGCCAGCAGCGCCTGGCGTCACAGCGGCAGCCACACGCCCCAGGGAACTCAGCTCAAAAGGAGAGCGATTTAAATATAGACGCTTGAAGGAAAGGCTGCTCACTTCAGGGAACACTTGCTGCTGCTGAACCAGGCGCCATCTCCCGGGCCATTCGCTTCCTCCCCTGCAGGGCAGCAGTAACCCAGACGCTGGGGCGTCAGGGGCCAGAGATTTCAGAGGGAGACGATCACCTCAGGCAGACGGAAGCCCGGGCCCCAGGGAAAGCTACGACTGTGGCAGCAGGCTTTCTTCCAAAAGAAAGGAGGCACCAAACACCTGGCAAACATTAAACTGTGGCCTGAAGATAAAAAAAAATGCAGGCGTAAAGCAGACGCGTCTGAACCCAGAGTAGACAGCTTCCCACTGAGGCTGGAGGAGACGCAGGAAAAGCGAGCCCACACAGTGCCTCACAAACAAAAAGCAACATGGTTTAGTTTTTTAAGAAACAAAATAGTATAAAATAACCCATTCATCTACTTCCTAAATCCGCAGCAAAGAACATTGAACTATGCAATAAGCAATCGTCCTTTAATTTTACAGTCTATCTAGCTGTAAGAGAGATTAAAAGGGGAAAATGGAGGAGACATTACATTGAAAATCAGTGTGAATTTCTTTGTTCTGAGTTCCTCCTCTACTGCTGCTGCTGCTGCTGAGTCGCTTCAGTCGTGTCCGACTCTGTGCGACCCCAGAGACGGCAGCCCACCAGGCTCCCCCGTCCCTGGGATTCTCCAGGCAAGAGCACGGGAGTGGCTTGCCATTGCCTTCTCCAGTGTATGAAAGTGAAAAGTGAAAGGGAAGTTGGTCAGTGTGCCTGACTCTTAGCAACCCCACGGACTGCAGCCCACCAGGCTCCCCCGTCCCTGGGATTCTCCAGGCAAGGGCATGGGAGCGGCGTGCCATTGCCTTCTCCGGAGTTCCTCCTCTGCCCCCGACCAAATCCAGGTCTGGGGCCCTGCGGTTAACACACATTTCCCATGGCTTTCCCGGTGCTAACCAAGCGGGCCGAGCGGCTCACCTAGGAGGTCTCCGCTGTGCTGCCTCTGTGCCCACAGGCGTGGAGGGCCTAGTGTGTGAGATCATGGCCACACGTGGCCCTTCATCCACGTCCACACAATGGCCCACTCAGCAAAGCCCTTCGGGCGGTATTTTAAGGGGCTTGGAGCCAGGTTTCTAAACCTGGCTGAACATCAGAATCTCCTGGAAAGTTCTTGAAAAAGACTTTGTTTCCTAGGTCACACCCAGTACCTCAGGATGGGCCTGGATGCTGACTGGAAACCAGGCCTGGGTTGTATGTGATCCTGGGTCTGGCAACCCCAGCGCCTCTGGCATCTGAGGGCGGGTAGCTCTGTGCACAGCAGGGTGTTGGGCACACCCCAGGCCACCACCTCCCAGGTGCCAGGAGCCTCTGCCCAGCTGGGACACAGAAATGTCTCCAGACACTGCTCAGGGTTCCCGGGGGGCAGAATCAGCCCCAGCTGAGGACCACTGTCTGGCCCTGATTGACCATGTCCTGCAGTCCCGAACAGACTTGAACTCTAGGCTTCAGTTACCCCATCTGCCGAATGGGCTCAGTACCCAGTGCTCTGCGCCTGGGCTGAGTCAGCCTCAGCTCCCTGAAGATCCTCAGGCTCTTATGCAGCCCATTTCCCACCAAAGATGTGTATAAGAGACAGGTCATTATCTGATCTGTCTGTGGTTCCCTGGAAGTT
>SJYS01023565.1:41919-62482 GCA_006410695.1 Philantomba maxwellii
CACACATGCAGAGTGGGGGAAAAAGAGTCTACTAAATCCACGCATTTTTAAAATAGTTATCAAGTCTACTAAGCACCAACAATCCTAAAAATTTTTCAGCTTCATGATTTGTTTAAAAAAAACCACACTATCAAATTAACATTAAAAACAAGCTTGAAGAGTAGCTTGTCCAAAAAAATAACTCTGTATGCCCATGTTGTGGCGTAGGACATACACCTGCAAAGAACGCCTTTGCCTCTGTCCTGCGGTGGATGGAGAGGACGACAGCGCGTCATCCAGTCTAAACCTATAAAAGTTTTCGAGGGCAGCATCTTGCCACCAAAAAAAGCTGATGAAACTTAAAAGTATTCAGAAGATGCTGCCCCTTTATTTTAAAAAATTTTTCAATGAATTTAAGCAAAAATAACATACATCTGTACATCAACTGGCCATTTCTGGTACAGAAACCCAGCATATGGTAATATTATTGAATAAATGTAAATGCTACTTACAATTTTTTTTCTCTTTAAATACATTTTAGACAAACTTTTTTTTCTTTTTTTTAATAGTTGCACAATTAACTTCTTAGCTGCTAGCTTGATGCAAACATATATAACAATACACAAATTTAAAAATATTTTTTTATTCCACATAAAAGCTGTCAAAATTCTGACTCACGTCAAAAATGCAAATAATGGAATATACTTTAAAAAAATTAGTTGCAAGTCTAGCAGCAAAGCAATTAAGTGAGAACAGACTTAACGTGAGAACAAAGGAAACTGTGCAGCTGCAGGTGAAGGCTGGCTACCTTAGCTCTACTGATACAGAATCCAGAACATTCTCCCTGGAGGAAAAAAGGGATTATTTAAAATAGGAGTAAAAGCCGTTGCTGCCGGCTGAGCTCCCCAGGCTGAGCTCCTGAAACAGAGACAGAGGGTCGCTGCTCTTCTTGGCCTGCTCGGGCGGAGGCCTGGGCTTCGGAGGGGCCCGCAGCGCGCTGGCGTAGGACATGGCGGGCTTGCCGCCCCCGGAGCTCTGCGGGCTGCTGCTGCTGGCCGACTCGGCGATCTGCTTGTTGGGCATGAGCGGGGGGAACTGGCCGAGATGCTGCAGCACGCTGTAATTGAAGGAACTGGACCCCTCAAGGCTCTCAGGCTTCAGATGCTCCTCGGGAGCTTTGACGGTCTTGGGTGGAGCTAGAAGCAGAAAACAGTAACACCGCTTTAGGGGCAAGCCCAGCAACGCCCAGGCGCCTCGTTAGCTCCGTGTCTGCTGGTTCTCATCTCCAGGGACTCGGGGACAGGAGGCTTCTGCCACAGAACACTGAAATCACAACCTATCTAGCCAAACTTCTCCATCTCAGAAACTCTTACAAAAAATTAACCATGTGAGCTGCAGTAACTAGACATACTAAAAACTGAAGGTCAAGTCTGAAGGTCTGCTTCAAAAAACTAATTGGTTTAACTGTATACTTTGATATTTATTAACTACTCAGAGTCTGAAAATGGGAGCAAATACGTTCTTTCTTAAATAAAAACGAGCTCTCCAGCCAGCTGCCTGGTTGAGACAGCTTCTATTATTAACCGAAGAGGAGCAGCATCAGATTCTGTTTCTTAAAAATGCTACCTTTTCGGGTAATATGTAAGTAAAAATGGAATAAAGTGAGAGAAGGACAGTAAACTTCACTTCACACTCCTGTAATCTGCCTGATTTTAATACTGACTCCACTCTTCCTAACTCATTTCATGGCCCACTACATCATAATTTGCTTTAAACACTGGTTTTGTTTCCAATGTTTTAAACATTTAACCATTATATTGAGTGATAATCATAATACGTATTCATTGAGGATAACTTGGAACTACACAGACGCCAAAGAAAACAAGCCATTCAGATTTCCAAATATCAGAGCTAAGCCTTAACCTGTTGCATTTTCCCTAAGGATGTCAAATAATGCAGACATTTCAAAACTTTTTACAGGAACCTCTCATTTTTAGAAATCTGGACAGCAGTTAATTTTTCACTTTTCAAATGTTATAAAAGATAAAGTTTCCTAAATATTCGTGACCGTTTCCTTGAGATAATTCCTAAGAGTACCACACAGTGCATGTGTGTGTGAACGCTGCTCAGTCGTGTCCAACTCTTCGTGACAGTCCGTGGGATTCTCCAGGCCAGAATACTGGAGTGGGTTGCCATTCCCTTCTCCAGGGGATCTTCCCAACCCTTGGATCGAACCCAGATCTCCTGCATTGTAGGCATATGCTTTACCAGCTAAGCCACCAGGGAAGCCCCATCTAATGAGACCCCACTGAGCAGGTATCAGAACGGCCCACATCGGGACCCTGGCATTGCCAAATGCTGGTGAAATGTGCAGCGACAGGGACTCTTGTTCCCTGCTGGTGGGAAGGCACAGTGGTGCAGAAGTTTGCTGGTTTCCTACAAAGCTAAACACACCCTAACCATCAGAGTGAAATCAAAGTCCCTCAGTCGTGTCCGACTCTGTGCGACCCCAGGGACGGTATATTCCATGGGATTCTCCAGGCCAGAATACTGGAGTGGGTGGCTGTTCCCTTCCCCAGGGGATCTTTCCAAACTAGGGATCAAACTCAGGTCTCCCGCATTGCAGGTGGATTCTCTACCTACCAGCTGAGCCACCAGGGATACACAGCACTAACCATGATAACTGTGGCCAAATCACTCGGTGGGAAAACACTGCCCAGTTATACTCAGTCAACAAATTTGCCCATTTCTCTACTACATCACGACGCTAGTGCTGACTATGTGACTTCAGCCTAGTTTTCAAGTGAATAATTATCTTACAGTCCTACTTTGCAGTCTTTGATTACTGACATTTATGGACATGCCCCCATGCCTATCACCTGTCTGTGGGTTGGAAAGGCTAGTTTAGTATTTCATGACTCAGTATGCTGATTTCATGTTATTATTTTAAAACTTTCAAAAATTCACAAATTGTTCAAAATTATTTTAAGCCATTTAACAGCTTTCTGGAACATTTATCACCTTTCCTGTCTAAATGTCATTTTGTGAATGAAAACAATTGCTTTTAAGAGCATTAGTTTAACAAACATTTCAATATAGAAGGGTCTTGCACTGCCTAATACACAAAATAAGTACTTTATTGGTTGTTCAAAACTATTTTTATTTACCAAGTCTTCTTACTTAACCATGCTTTCATTTTCATGACAATTAGAGTTTAGAATGTTTTTAATTAAATAATACACAACAATGCTTTGGAGGCAGTTCACCCTAACGCCTGCATGCTTGCCTAGCCATGAAGGTGCAGGTGTTGGCCACTCTGATTTACTGCATATGCTCCAGATAAGACACACTAGTCTTTAAAACTATGAATTTTACTAATTTGGCAACCGATGCTTTTTTTTTTTTCAAAATACATTTTTCTACCTAGTTTTTAATTTTCATCTGTTTATGAAAAGAAAATGCTTGATTAAGTATGCTTTGTCACCAGGACAAGCGAATAGCACTGGAACACCCAGTGTCGGGAATGAACCCCACCCTCGCTGTGGGCGCCGCTGGGCATCAGGCCCCACACTGAGACTGGTCACCCCCTGATCGCACAGGATCTGTTTTCATGCTCCCCTTCCTCAGCAGTCAGGCATTCACTAAGAGCCGGAAGTGTGACCAGTGCCAAAATGGGAATCCAAAGTTCAGAAACGTCAGAAGCATGACCTTTGCTCTCAGGCTTGCAAATGTGGAGAAATACAGCCATGTCATGACCTCCTTTAAATTCCAAACCAATAAAATACAAGCAGTTTCCTTCAACTCAAGAAATAAGTCTCAAACTTTACAAAGAACTTTCCCAAGTGGTGATAATTTTCCTTCTGATTTACTACTGGCAATTGCTACATTCCTCTACAAATCATCGTAAGCTGCAATACCAAGAAAAGTCAAAGAAGACAAATACACATGTAATAGTTAACAATGGAACCTTGGGAATATTAACCCAATAATAGTAAAAGCAACAAGGCCTGAGCGCCTCGGTGCATGCACCTCTGGACGTCGGGGAAGGGCCGTGCGCGTTCCTCTGGGCTGTGTTGTATCTGGTCCTGCCACATCTTAGAGACATCAGTACGTGTTGAAAGACGTTCCTCTGAATCAACAAGTCAGAGGTCTGGGTTGAACCAGAACCCAGAGGTTATACTGATGCCAAAATCTTGGCTCTCTGTGCAGAAATGCCAAACCGAAATATTTGAAATACAAACACAGAGACAGAATAATGGAGGATAAACAGTGGCTTTATGTATGTGCGAGGCTAAAAGGGAACACTTTAGGCCCCCTCCCTGGTGAGTAAGGAGATGTTCTATCGTCCGCTAGGGATATACGCTGGAGAAGGCGATGGCACCCCACTCCAGCACTCTTGCCTGGAAAATCCCATGGACGGAGGAGCCTGGTAGGCTGCAGTCCATGGGGTCGCTAAGAGTCGGACACGACTGAGCGACTTCACTTTCACTTTCTACAAATAAAATAAGACAAAATAAATACATATACATATACATACGCGCTGAGACTAGAAGGTGTGCTTCAGGATATTAGTGATTTTTGAATTAGTTTTTAAACGTAGAGCTAAGTGGTGTGTGTGTGTGTACGCACGCACACGCTTTGTCATGGCTGACTCTGTGTGGCCCCATGGACAGTAGCCCGCCAGGCTCCTCTGTCCATGGGATTCTCCAGGCAGGAATACTGGAGTTGGTGGCCATGTCCTTCTCCAGGGGATCTTCCTGACCCAGGTTCCTGCGTCTCCTGCACTGGCAGGCAGACTCTTCACCGCTAGTGCCGCCTGGGAATCCCGTAGTTAAGTGTTACTTTTAACTGAAGGACACTAGTCTGTCTTCTAGCAATGAAGAAAACGGGCTTCCCCAGTGGCTCAGGGGTAAAGACTCCTCCGGTCAATGCAGGAGGCCCAGGTTTGATCCCTGGGTCAGGAAGATCCCCTGGAGAAGGACATGGCAACTCACTCCAGTATTCCCACCTCGAAAATCTCATGGACAGAGGAGCCTGGCGGGCTACAGTCCCTGGGGTCACCGAGTAAGACACGACTTACCGACTAAACAACAACACACGACTTGGTGACTAAACACCACAATGAAGAAAGTAAAAATTTTATATTTGTGGAGAAGACACCATGAATGACAGACGCTTTGGGCACCTGCTCAGGAAATTTCTACCTTATCAACTTTTTATTGATTTTGGCCAAAAGCTTAAAGTTTAGGTTGGAAAAAAAAAGGAGAAATGATGATGTTTTTAAAATAAATTATAATAAACAAAACAACTAAAAAGGAACAGATTTTCACCACTTATTTGTAATTTAGATGTTTCTCAGGAAATCCAAATACGATGAGTGTGTTTTTGCTAGACCTCGAAAATGGCAAAGCACTCCCAGGTGAAATACAGCAGCTTACACACAGAAGGTACTCATGAGCGTTTAAAGAGACAGTGCTTCTTGCTGGGAATGAAACTAATACCTATTTAATGCTTTCTGATCTACCATGCCTCTTGTACTAAAAATGTGCTTGTATGCACATTCTCCAAAATGGGTCAGTAACAGAAACAATGGGTTCACATTCTAATGAGGAATAAAATTAACAAAATACAAAGGTTGATGCTACCAAGGCAGAAATTTACCAACGGTTACAGACTTGTTCACAAAGATCAACATCTACAGCCTACAAAGAGAAGGCTATAAATCAGAGAATCAAATAATATCATTCTTTACATTTAACGTTTCTTTAGTCAACATAGAAAAAAAGAGAGACAAAGGAAAGACAACCCCTCAGACTTCCCGCCATACATGCCCAGGGCCACACACGCCCAGAGCGCGCACACGCCCACGTTCGGGCCAACCCTGTCCCGTGCCTTCTTTTTCTTCTTTGGACTTGGATTTCTCGCTTCATCAGAATACAAGAAATAAACTTTGGATTTCTAATCTCAAAATATTAGGCCCTACTGGTCTTTCTCACGGCCAGACTCCACCGTGTAGGTGACTGTCACAACTTGACTGACAATAAAACTACTGAAAACTGAAACTGACCTGACCAACTCCCAGCCTTAACTGAGAAAAAACAGAGACAAAAATCCCGAAAGCAAGCTCTTCCCAAGCAAAGGTGATTCTATTTAGAAATATATTTTTGTTGCCCTTACTTCTTTCACCCACTCACAGGTTACAATCATCAAATATTGGCAGATTACTTACCTTCCAGATCATATATGTGGACCCTATACAGCCCTAAATTAGTATGACTCCTGAGGCACAGCTGTGAGCAATGACCGTTAACTACCGTTCACAGACAATCATGCCAACAGAAGACATGGGAGGAGAAAAGCCTGTCAACAGCGGGAGCGGACCCGTCAGCGCTGCGGCTGGGGCCACCACCAGCCCCGTCTCACCTGCCAACTCTCTGGGCTGGGCTGGCCTGCTGGATCCACTGCACGGAATGTTCTGGTAGGGGCTGGATGAGGTGGCGTTCACCCAGGACTCCGGGGAGGAAAAGGCGAAAGGAGACTGGTTTTCACGATCCTGAAGCTCGTTACGCTGAGCAAGACTGTCTCGAGGAGTGCCTGCTTCTTCAGAACAAGGCTGCGCTGAGCTAGATGAGATTCTTCTTTGGTACAAGGGCCGACCCGGTCCTCTGGGTTCATACTACACAAAGAAGAAGGACATTTCATAAATCTGTGAAATATACACCCTACTCTCTTATGTACCCAGCAATCTCACTGTATAAAGTAGAAATTCTCAAAACCACTCTCTTCTGTGGCTACGCAACACCCCCACAAAGCAGCCTGAGCTGTGGAGGTGGTGTCTGGAGACCTGGACTCAAATGCAGGTCTGGCCCTTGGCAGGCAGTCCTATCACATGACGCATCTAATCTAACTCTGCTTTCCTGTTTGCAAGATACGGGGCTGAAGCACCCGTCTTCAGTTCCAAAGTTCCATCAACATTTTAGGTAACATTAAATTAAGCATGAAGAAACATATCTGCTCAAAATTAAAAGGGGATATTATAGTCACAATCAATTGAACCACACCGTCTTGAACATACTCATCCATTTGAGACTCATCTTGTGGGTGCTTCACAACCTTCCGGTTTATTATTCCTTAGACCTGATGCAAGACAGGGCTCCCCACCCCCAAGAGAGTGGGCCTCCCCCAAGAGAATGGGCCTCTCCCAAGAGAGGCGCGCCTGATCGGTCCCACTGCAGTCTCCCTTTAAACTGTCTTCAACGAGAACGGAACATTCGTTATTCTTCAACCAATCCTTTGTATGTCTGAAACTCAATTAACATTTTTCTCTTCCCTACATTGCACGAAAATTTCTTTAGCCCTCGGTCAGGACGCATTTGCCAGAAATTCCTTAAGTGCCCTCCAAGTTTCCTGGCCTGACTTTTGGGACCACGGCTCAATCTCAGTCCTAACAGCAAGGCAGGATATAGCAGAGTGAGTTGTCCAGCCTCGGTCTATGACCAGACTCTCTGGGAACATCACCCTGGGCAACTGACTTCACCTCTTGGGAACTTCAACCGTACGTGTCTTTCCATAGCCCACAGTACGCAGCTCTTAGGACTGTGAGAATCGAATGAGCTCAGCATACAGAGCCGTCAGAACACTGCATGTTGTTAACGAACAAAAAAGATAAACTTCCATGCTAGATCTTAAATGACAGGGTGGGACTGGCTTTTTATTTCCCCCTCTCCCTCTCCCTATAGTAACAGATTTGCTATTCAGTTTTGAGTCATTATTGTTTAGGGGAAGCACTCTGACTGAAACCGCCCACCCTGGCCAGGCACCATAGCAAGCCTTTGCCTGAGGTGTTTTATGACAGGGCCTGGTGAGGAACAGGCAACTAATAAGCCACCATAGTTCGGGACAGGTCAAAGAGAGACTCCGCATGTCCGACCACCTCCCAGAATCCTCCTCACAGGCATCCGTCTTGGCTGAACAAGGCGTGCACCGCCAGGAAGGGCTGCGTCAGAATGACTGGCTCAAGACCCGGAAACTAATGCCATCACCATAAACGCCAAGATGCGCGGCAGAGCTGCTCTCCTGGGTCCCCTTACCCTGCTGCTCTCCCCAGGGCGCCCTTCCCGATAAAATCTCTTGCTTTGTCAGCACACGTGTCCCCTCAGACAATTCCTTTCCAAGTGTTAGACAAGAGTCCAGGTTTGGGCCCTGGAAGGGGTGCTCCTTCTGCAGCAATATGACAGGGAGGGGGCTTCCTTTTACCTTTGTTGCTAACAAATAACTGGAAATCAGGAACTGGAGGTTAGATTACAAAGAGAGAGAGATAAATAGGCACAGAAATAGCAGGATTTAGGGGGGATAAAATGTAAGACAGCACAAGCAGAAACGGTCAGGTCAATCAGATGGGGAAAACTGGAGAGTAAGCATTGAGAGTCATCACCACAGATGGAACCACAAGGCTATCCACTGGGGAAGGGAACGGGCCTGGACTGGCTGCCCTGAAGCAGAAGGGAAGGGCAGGGAGGGAGAGAGACTCATGGGGAATGGCCGGGTCACTTCTGCATTTCCCAAGTTTTAGCTACTGGATGAAAAAGGCAAGTGACAACCCTTCGTCTCATCGATTCCTTTCTCACATGTTTTTACTGCTCTTCTGTCTTTATGTATAGTATCTAAATTCAACTTTAGTTCTACTCTGCTTTAAAGGTATTTTTTCTCCCAATGGTTAAGATCAATCTGAATTTCCTATTTTCTAGAATATTAACCATTCTAACTACTGTCAGCTGTGAACTTAATCAGCGCCTCTGAACTTTCTTTGCTGAAGCTGTCACTTTATGGTGTCGGGTGGAGCGAGCCACCTTCCCGCCTGCCTTGCTCTCCTCGGCTGGGCGCGCGTGAACCAACGGCCACAGCAGCTTGCGCAGTGGGCCCTTCTCACCGAGGTTTGCCATGAAGAAGATTAGCTCTCAGAATCAAAACGAAGCACTTCTTTTCATCACCATGCCCTGAGTGTTCAGCACAATCAAAAACTGTAGGGGATCACATTCTAAAGACTCTATGTGTGAACGGTGGTGGTGGTTCTACTCAAGCACAAAACTAATGTCTGTTACAGCCTTAAAGGAAGAAGTAGAATGGACGATCTCAAGGCCTCAGCTAATTCCAGTGCTCTAAGTTTTAAAGTCTTCAATAAATCAAAGTCCTAATCAGTGACAATATATTTAAACTTTTTATTATTAAAATATCCAAAGATAATCCATCAACTTTAACAATCATCAACAATTTGATGTATCTGCTAAAATAAAGTGTTATGCCATATAAAGCGTATTTAAGTTACTTAAATTAAAAAAAAAAAACAAACTGCTGAGAGCATGCTAATTGATTACAATTGTTAGGTGGTTAGAATAGGAACAAGGACTCCAGAATGGCAATGGCTAAAAGACAAAGTGAAAAGTCCGTGAGAAGGGAACAAAGGAAAAATCCACGGACCAGAGTGAGAACCTCAAGTGAAACAAGCATGCCCCGGTCCGCGCTAGCCCTGATTTGCATAGGGCAGGCTTTGGGGAAGAGACAAAACCTATAAAAAGAGAAAGCAAGGCCCTCACGCCTCGAGGGTATACCATCCTCTGCCAAATAAAACTCTGAGGGAGAACCACACTGGTCCCCTTGGTCCCCCATCGTGAGACAGAACTGAGGAAATTACACTCTCCCAACACAATGAAATCCATTGGCAATCAGTTCAAAATTTCAGATTTTTTTCCCCCCAGATGGGAATTCCTATGAAGTACGTTGAAAAAGAAGGGCTCGCTAACAAAAATTTGAGAAAAAGATCCCTTGCCTATAAAAAATTCATGTATTTTTGACAGAGAATGTCCTTTTATTTCCACCTACACTTAGGACCCTTAGGCTGTTTAAATATATAAATTATACTTTTCACCGTTTGTTTCTTCTTTTCTTATTTCCTGACCATGTTTTGTTTCCTGTTGTTTTTGCCCAGCTCTCATTTTTTTCCTAAAGAGACTACTCTTTCTACCTGCATCTCCTGCCAATCCGAATATTCTGTTACTTTTAGATGGCAACTCTACCAGTGACTGGCATGCAGATTTAATTTTAGAGTCCTCAGGTCTGAAATAATTTCACTGCTTACTCCTTAGAGTCTTATTTTCCTCTGTCAGAGAGATCCTTACCCCTGGGTTCAGCATCAACTTCACACATATTGTGTGTTTACAAACATTCTTCGTGTTTAAACTGTGAATTCATTATGTTACAAAACATATGATCATTATTGTCTAAGTCTACTGCTAATATTTCCTTCTAAAAATCAAAGTATAATGCTAAAGTTCCAAAAGCCGTTTAAGAAGAAAAAGCTAAATGACTAATTTCATGTATGAATTTCTATTTTTAAAGACTGCTGTCAGTTTAAGTAAAAATTCACAGTCTGCTTGCCACTGTCTTAAAAGGTCCATCTCTAATATATAAGGTTAGCTGGGGGGGGAGGTTAGCAACTTAATGAATCAGGGCTCTACTTACAATGATACTATCAAAGCTGATCACTAAGGAAGAGCTAAACGCTCTGGTGGAAATTCCAAGTCTCATTAACTATGGTGCCAGAAACCTTAATTAAAATAGAACATCTCATTTAAATGATTAGCTTTGATAATTTAAGCATGAATAGAGGTCCAATTTATTAATCTGTCAATCACTGCCTCCGTGATACGCATTAGATGTCTGAGAGACCATGCATGACGTGCTCTCTGAGAAGACAGCACTACCTGGTCATGCAACACCGATCCTGAGCTACCGTCATCCACCTTTAAAGTCAGGACAGGCAGGGCACACCCACCAGCCAAGAGTGTGCCCTTCCAGCTCCAGCTGTGCAGCAGGGCCGTGTCCACAGGAGGAGGCCTGGCTGGAGAGCCGGAGCGGGGGCGTGGGAGGGTGGTCAGACAGCAGTGCTGAAATCGAGTACTGAAGGACAAGTACTTCCTGAAAATAGAACTGAAAACTAAGCTCAAAACTAGAGCTGATTCAAAAAGAGAAATGAAAATAAATAAATAGGTCAAAAAGTGTCTTTGTTCAAAAGCCTACATATAAGACAGAATTATTTCAAAGCAGATAACATCATACAGACTTACATGTCATCTCTAAGATGGTATAAGTAAATGATTTATAGGAAGCTGATCAAAATTGGTGACTTACAAGAATTCTGTTTTCTTTGGCAGGCCACCTACAATACCACCAACTGCAGCACAAACAAGCGCAGCTTCATAAACATTTGGAGACTTTAACAATGACATTTTAAAGAGAATTTTCCATTTATTACTAATTGAGCACTTTTAATCAAGCTATCTCATAGTAAAGTACATCTTAAACAACAAGAACTTGGCTCTGCACCAGTATCAGCAGGGCTGGCTCTATGTCAGACAGAAGCTCTCTTACATGATAAAACTATCTCCACCTAAGAAGAATGAGGATTTGTCTCTCAAGATAAAAGGACTAGAAAGTATAATGGGGAATAAAAGGTCCTAGTCATAACAAACAGCAAGGAAAAACCAATCTAAGGATAAATCCAACCAGAAATGAAAATATTATAGAATTTTACAGAGGAACATTCAGAAAACAAAGAAAAAAGGGAGGGAGGGAGGGAAGAAGGAAAANGAGTGCAATTGTGAGGTAGTTTGAGCATTCTTTGACAGTTCTTTTCTTTGGGATTGGAATGAAAACTGACCTTTTCCAGTCCAGTGGCCACTGCTGAGTTTTCCAAATTTGCTGGCATATTGAGTACAGCACTTTCACAGCATGATCTTTTAGGATTTGAAATAGCTCAACTGGAATTTCATCATCTCCACTAGCTTTGTTCGTAGTGATGCTTCTTAAGGCCCACTCGATTTCGCATTCCAGGGTATCTGGTTCTAGGTGAGTGATCACACCATCATGATTATCTGGGTTTTTTGTATAGTCCTTCTGTGTATTCTTGCCGCCTCGTCTTAATATATTCTGCTTCTGTTAGGTCCGTACCATTTTTGTCCTTTATTGAACCCATCTTTGCATGAAATGTTCCCTTGGTGTCCCTGATTTTCTTGAAGAGACCTCTAGTCTTTCTCATTCTATTGTTTTCCTCTATTTCTTTGCATTGATCACTGAGGAAGGCTTTGTTATCTCTCCTTGCTATTCTTTGGAACTCTGCATTCAAATGGGTATATCTTTCCTTTTCTCCTTTGCCTTCCACTTCTCTTCTTTTCACTGCTATTTGTAAGGCCTCCTCAGACAACCATCTTGCCTTTTTGCATTTCTTTTTCTTGGGGATGGTCTTGATCACTGCCCCCTGTACAATGTCATGAACCTCCATCCATAGTTCTTCAAGCACTCTGTCAGATCTAATCCCTTGAATCTGTTTGATTTGATTTGGAATTGTCTAGTGGTTTTCCCTACTTTCTTCAATTTAAGCCTGAATTTGGCAATAAGGAGTTCATGATCGGAGCCGCAGTCAGCTCCCGGTCTTGCTTTTGCTGACTGTATAGAGCTTCTCCATCTTTGGCTGCAAAGAATATAATCAGTCTGATTTTGGTGTTGACCATCTGGTGATGTCCATGTATGAAGTCTTCTGTGTTTATTGGAAGAGGGCATTTGCTATGACCAATGCGTTCTCTTGGCAAAACTCTATTAACCTTTGCCCTGCTTCATTCTGTACTCCAAGGCCAAATTTGCCTGTTACTCCAGGTGTTTCTTGACTTCCTACTTTTGCATTCCAGTCCCCTATAATGAAAAGGACATCTTTTNCTGACTGTATAGAGCTTCTCCATCTTTGGCTGCAAAGAATATAATCAGTCTGATTTTGGTGTTGACCATCTGGTGATGTCCATGTATGAAGTCTTCTGTGTTTATTGGAAGAGGGCATTTGCTATGACCAATGCGTTCTCTTGGCAAAACTCTATTAACCTTTGCCCTGCTTCATTCTGTACTCCAAGGCCAAATTTACCTGTTACTCCAGGTATTTCTTGACTTCCTACTTTTGCATTCCAATCACCTATAATGAAAAGGACATCTTTTTTGGGCTTTAGTTCTGGAAGGTCTTATAGGTCTTCATAGAACCGTTCAACTTCAGCTTCTTCGGCATTACTGGTTGGGGCATAGATTTATTAGGCTTCTTGAAGGACTGATGTTGAAGCTGAAACTCCAATACTTTGGCCACCTGATGCCAAGAGCTGACTCATTTGAAAAGACCCTGATGCTGGGAAAGATTGAAGGCGGGAGGAAAAGGGGACGACAGAAGATGAGATGGTTGGATGGCATCACCGACTCAGTAGACATGAGTTTGGAGTGGACGTGAGTTTGGATGAACTCCAGGAGTTGGTGATGGACAGGGAGGCCTGGCGTGCTGCGTGCCGTTCATAGGGTCGCAAAGAGTCGGATGCCACTGAGCGACTGAACTGAACTGAACTAAAAGTTTCCCACAGTTCATGCATGCCCATTTCATTTTAAAAAAAATTCTTTTTTTCTTTTTGCGTTTCATCAAGCAGTGTTTCTACTGCTAACGTCTTCAGGTTCACGGTGTTTCTTCTGCAGTGTCTAAGCTGCTAACTCCATCTGGTGTATTTTCATCTTGGGTGTTGTAGTTTTCATTTCTGAGGTTTAGTAGTAAGGCTCTTTTGGCACAGAGTTCGAGTGGCATTCTTAAAAGAATGTTTTCAAGGAAGAACTCAAATTAAGGATTCTTTCATGAGATTTAGAATATTCAGTAGTTCTTATAGATTAAAAGCCTTTCACATGCATGAACTAGCATTATTTGTCTAATTGTGATTTTTTAACCTTAATATGCTTCCTTTATTATTTATCATCCACTTATATTTAGTTTGATATCTATTACTTTCGAAAATATAACTGCATTCTTTTCAGAATATCTTTTATTTAGTTTAGATTCCTTTGCGTTGCATGTGTGCTAAGTTGGTTCAGTCATTTCTAGCTTTTTGCGACCCCATGGACTATACCCCACCAGGCTCCACTGTGCATGGGATTCTCCAGGCAGGAATACTGGAGAGGGTTGGCATGCCTTCCTCTAGGGGATCTTAGATTTCTTTACTAAATAAAATTGACACATTATTTGGATTTTCACTTAATTGCACTTGTAAGTGGCCAAAGTATTAAGCCATACATAGGCAGGAACACCAAGGCCTTTCTTATGTCTAGTCTACAAGAGTGAGGCTGTAAACTCCTGGAGAATGGGCAGTTATCTTTCGGATTATTTGATGTTTTAAGGTTATCCCTTACTGAGTTTTTGCCTTGTCAAAGAAATTTGCTTCATTTATAAATTTTCTTTCTTGCAGAGAAATTGCAACTCCAAAATTTTAAGAGCAAGACCAAAGTAGTAATAATCAATAACGGGTGAAAAAATGTTTAAAATATCCTCCTTTTTGTCTAATATTGAATAGTCATTGGAATTTGTGACATGTACTGGAGACAGTGTGTAACAGCTTTAAAATATCTCCTTAGGTAAAAGTGATACAAATAATCCTGGCCCTGAAATCAATAAGATTCGGACACCAGAGAAGAAACCCGCAGAAGCCAAACAGGTACGTGAGTTACCTCTAGTGAGTGCCTTGTGCTCATGGATTCAGTTTAATTGATCATCTTAGAATCCTGGTGTTTTATAGAAAAATACCCTCCCTTTTACGTTTTGCTGTTTGATGAGGATCTAGTGGGCACATTGCACTCTCTCCCTCTGCTGTTTCTTTGCGACATTATTTTATTTATCAGAGTACTTTTCTCAAATTATGTTATTCAGTGATAGACTCAAATTTAGAGGCTTCTTATGGTAAAGTAGTAGGTGAAGACATAGCTATAGTTGTGTCATTAAACATTATCTCAGATTGGGAAGGGCTGTTAAGTGAAGGAAGACTCAACGTTCTCAAGTCCCTCTCTCTCCACGCCTGCTGTGTCCACCCTTAACCTATTTGTTCATCTGCGTCTGTACTCATGAGCCAGTTAGGGAAAAATCAAATCACTGGTTGAGTGAGTGCTACTGGAGATTCATGTGTTCTAATCTCAGGGCACCCGTGGGGCACCTCCATGTGTCTCTTACGTGTACCAGGCTACCTTTGCCCAGTTTATTCAGCAGCTCTTTTGATGACTGGGTGCCTTCTGCCATTATTCTCATGATCAGATGACCTCGCCTTAGAGATTAAACCCTCAGGATTTCACCCTGCTAGCTGAGAACTTTGGACTTGACACTTTTTGTCCTCAGACACCCTTACTTCTTCATCACCAGCCTCAGAGGGAGTTTCCGTGAAAACTAATCTCTCCTCTTCCAGTCACGTCCCTTGTGTTTCAGGAGGAAGATAGCACTCCGTAGCTTAAAAACCTTCAGTAGCTTACCACAGTTTATGAGATTAAAAGAAAAATGTTGATATTCAGTATTGAATCATCCCAGGTCTTGTGTAATTGGGCTGTTGAAGTTTCATTTGATGTCAAGGAGGAGGAAATTGGCATGCAAGCCTAGTTGCAGCTCTGTGTACACACAACTTCTCATCCCCGCAGATCCACCGTACTTTTTCTCTCCTCTCCTCTCTCAGTGTGTAAGCTGTTACCTTTATCTAGTATGTCTTTCCTTCACTGCAAAACTCCAACCTCTTGTAAAGATTCACCTCAAGTGTCATCATCTCTGTGAAGTCACCTTTGATTTTCTCAGGCTGTGGGATCTCACGTCACATCTGCCTGCAGCATCTCTAATTTTACGTTTACGTGTTGATGTCCTCTACTGGACTCCGAGCCAGATTTTAGCAAACTTTCTGTAAGAGGCCAGATAGTAAATTTTCAGACTTTGTGGGCCATACGGCTTCTGTTGCAACTACTCACCTCTGCCATCATTGTGAGAAAACAGACACAGACGACATGTAAACGAATGAGTGTGACTGTGTTCCGTTAAAACTTTCTGTACAAAAATATAGTGGACTGGAAATGGCCTGGGGGCCATGGTCTGCCAGCCCTCGCTCTCCACTCTCGATAGTACAGATACAGACTTACTGTGCCTTTAAGCTCTCACACCAGGCACAGTGTCCTTGGTACGCCCTCAATAAGTGTTTGTTGAAGGAGTGATAGCAAAAATTGACAGCCAAACTGATTATTTAAAGATGATATAGTACTTATTTCTTTGTTCATTTCAAAGTTACTTAAGTTGAGACAAGTTTTTTATTTTAATGTAGACATGTTTGAGGAGATGTTTGAGGAGATGTATAAAAGCAATAAAATCAGAAAGAAAGAACACATTTCAATGATTTATATCAGAAGGAAATAATTGGTTATCTTTCCAAGGAAGGAAGTGTTTTTAAAAAAATGGTGTTTTTAAAGTCAGTATGCTAATAAAACAGTAGTCTTTCTCTCTATGACTCAGATTTAATGTGCTGTTTTGTCCGTCCCATCCTTCCTGATGTAAAGCAGATTCTCTTGTTTGATTGTCAGGAAGCGACTCACTGGGCAGCAGCGCTCCTGCTCCTGCTGTAAGAACGGAGCTGAGGGGAGCAGAGGTGGGGAGCCACGGGACTTAGATCTTCTGCAGCTAAAAGCTGTTTCTCCTGTTTTTTTTTTTTAGATTGATTTGGAATCAAACCCACAGAACAGAAGTCCTGAATCACGTCCTGGCATTGTTTATCCCAATCCCAAATTTCATCGCAAAGAGAATCTCACCCCAAGACACATAAACCTTCCTCTCCCTGCCCCCCATGCACAGTACGCCATCCCGGGTCGCCATTTCCATCCCCTCCCCCAGCTCCCAAGACCACCCTTCCCAATTCCGCAGCAGCACGCCTTGCTGAATCAGCCGCAGAGTAACTTGCCGGAACAGCCGAGCCCCGTGCCAGCCCAGCCCGGTCAGGTTGCCCCTCAGCTGGGCCCGCCCCCGCCTCAGCTCTCCCCCGCCTACCCCGCCGGGCCCGGCAGCGCTTTCTTCAATAACGCGGTTCCCCACCGACCACAGTCCCCGCCCGCGGAGGCTGTGGTTCCCGAGCAGCAGCCCCCACCTGTGCTGCCAGAGGGCCACAGTCCCCTGCGGGCCCTCGCGCCGCCTGGCCCCATCCTGCCTTCACCTCTGAACAGCTTCCCGGACGAGAGCCCCCCGGGCCTGCCGATGGGGGAGGCTTTGGGTGAGTCCTCCGGTCGCCACAGGACAGGACCGCGGCTGAGAGCATTTGCTTCAGTGACATATGCTATCCCGTACTCATTTGAATCCGGACTGATTCATTTATTCACATAATGCTGGCCAAAAAATCGCTTAGTGTAATAATCAGAACCTAGTTCCAAATGCTGTATAGAACTAAGCGCCCAGTTGGTGCCACGTTACGTCATGCTGTGGGTGAGGAGGAATCCCCATCATTACCCTGATTTAGTTCCTGGCGAAATTAGAAGTCCTGCTTTCTCCAAACTCACATGGTAGCCGTGTCTTTGTGGAGAATATCTGATTGTAAAACTTCTTGAAGAAATTAACTTGAAACCCTCAATGCTGAAAACTTAAACTTGTTGCAAACGTGTTTGCAGATCGTATGCACGGGAGCGTGGCTCTGGAAACCCTGAGGCAGCAGCACGTGCGGCTACAGCAGTGGAGCGAGCACCAGGCCTATCTCAGTCAGGGCAGCCTCCCGTACCCGCACCACCACCACCCCCACCCGCACCTCCAGCACCTTCCCCAGCCGCCCGTGGGACTGCATCAGCCCCCAGCGAGAGCGGACTGGAAGCTCCCCAGCAGTGCCGAAGATGAAGCGGAAACAACTGACTCACGGTCAGAAACAACTGACTCAGACTCACTTCAGCAGACTGAGAAGGGCCCCTGAGACGGGGCCTCCTCACTGTTTTCTCTCTTGAATGTTGTCCTTTTAGCCTCATACTGGAATACTGTCCCAAAGAAATTGGATGCCAGCCTTCTAGGCAGCTGCTACACTGTTCTGTCGATTGACTCTAAAATACAGAACACCTTTTTAGAAGTAACTTTTGTGAAAACCTAGGCGTGGAAGGTCTGCTGTGCACCATGCATTTATGTGGCCTCTGGCTTTGCAGTCTCTTGTGAAAGAGACATGTACCATCACTGGGTGTTTTTTCCGTATTCAGTCATAATGCAAAAAATGCAAAGAGAACAGAATTAAGTTAGAGGTTAAAAGTTAAATATTATAAATGTACTATCAGTATATTTTTTGCACAAAATTCTACCCTCTTTTAAGTCAGATGTTTGAGTATTCAGTGCTCATTCTAAATTTGTTTTTATGGTGTGTCATTTGACTGCAGTGAAGCGTTTCCTAATCCCTTCTGAGTAAGACCCACTGTTACGGTGACCTTCTGTAATTGCCAGCTACCAAACGCATGGAAAGACAAGGACAGTTGCTTTTAAAGCCAAGGGGAAGAAAGAAATCAGATACTTGGGTATATTTAGTGTCTTCAGTTCAACATCTGTGAGCATTAATGCTTACTTTTGAGATGAATTAATGCTAGTTCTAGTTATTATGCTTTGGTTTGTAAAAATTACACGTGTAGTCGACTAAGCTCTCCTCATATTTCATCATCTTTACATAGGTTTCAAGACTTACTCAGAGAACTGTCTCATCGTGAGCAAAGTGAAACACGGGAACTAGCTGAAATGCCACCACCTCAATCAAGACTTTTGCAATATAGACAAATTCAGACTAGGAGCCCACCAGCAGCCCCCTCGCCGCCGTGCAACGCAGACCCCAGCACCCACTTTCCAAATTTCCCTGACAGCGGCAGAGACCTGGAGGCGGCCACCAGCCCGTCGTTCCCACAGCGCCTGCCGCCCCCGCTGTTCGGCTCCCCTTTCCCATTGCCATCCGAGCACCTCACCCCTCCTCTGAAATACCTGGCACCTGATGGTGCTTGGACTTTTGCTAACTTACAGCAGAACCACCTGATGGGGCCGGGTTTCCCCTACGGCCTACCTCCGTTGCCGCACAGGCCCCCGCAGAACCCTTTTGTGCACATGCAGACCCACCAGCCCGCTGTTGGCCAGGAGCCGCTCCAGCCGCTGTCCTCTCGGACAGTGTCGTCCTCTTCGCTCCCCAGCTTAGAAGAGGTGCGTTTCTTTCTTCTCCATTTCTCCTTTCAGAAGGAGTTGATTGTGAGAAAAAATCAATATTTATTGGTTTGATAATGATAGTGGACAGATCTTATTGAATTTAATAGTCTTAAATTCTTGCAATTTAAAAGATTATCTTACGTAAATATAATCTTGCAACTTATTTCTCAGCTTCATTTTAAAGATTTGTTTGTGTCTTATTGAAGCATAGCTGCTTTACAATATTGTGTTAGTATCAGGTGTACAGCAAAGCGATTTATTTACGTATGTTTACACACATATACTTATTAGCCTCTTTTCCATTGTGGGTTATTATGAGATACTGAATACTGTTCCCTGTGTTGCATAGCAAATCTGTGTTGCTCATCTGTTTAATTTACAGCAGTTTGTATTAGTTAATCCCGTACTCCCAGTTTATCCCCCTTCCCCCGCTTTTGATAGCCATAAGTTTTCTACGTCTGTGTGCCTGTTTCTGCTTTGCATATAGATTCATTTGTGTTGTTTTACAGATTCTGCATATGAATGGTACCATATGATACTTTGTCTGGCTTCACTTAGTGTGATAATCTCCAGGTCCATCCGTGTTGCTGCAAATGGCAAAATTCATTTTTTTTGTAGCTGAGTAGTATTCTATTATATACACACACACACACACACACACATACATACACACACACATATACACATACATGTATTTCACTGTGTGTGTGAGTGTTAGTTGCTCAGTTGTGTCTGACTCTTTATGACCCCACAGGCTGTACCCCACCAGGCTCCTCTGTCCATGGGATTTCCCAGGTAAGAGTGCTGGAGTATTTTGCCATTTCCCTCTCCAGTATATCTTCCCAACCCAGGAATCGAACCTGGGTCTTCCTCATTGTAGGCAGATTCTTTCCTATCTGAGCCATCAGGAAAGCCCATATACACACACACACATTTTCTTTATCCATGTATCCGTCGATGGACGCTGAGTTTGTTTCCATGTCTTGGGGTACATGTATCTTTTCAAATGAGAGTTTTTGTCTTTTCCCGATGTACGCCCGGGAGTGAAATGGCTAAATCACGTGGTAGCTCTAGCTTTAGTGGTTAAGGGACCTCCACACTGATTTCCACCGTGGCTGCTGCACCAGCTTGCATTCCACAGTGTGGGAGGGTGCCCTTTTCTCCACACCCTCTTCAGCATTTACTGTTGGTAGGCCTTTTAATGATAGCCAGTCTGACCAGTATGGGGTGGTACCTTATTGTGGTTTTAATTTGTATTTCTCCAATAATTGGCGATGTTGAGCATCTTTTCATGTGCTTTTTGGCCATCAGTGTGTCTTTGGAGAAATGTCTGTTTAGGTCTCCTGCCCCTGTTTTGGTTGGGTTGTTTGCTTTCTTGATACTGAGGTGTATGAGTTATTTGTGTACTTTGGAAATTAACCCTCTGATGGTGAGATCATTTACAAATATTTTTTTCCATTCCTTAGGTTGTCTTTTCATTTTGTTGATGGTTTCCTTTGCTGTGCAAAAGCTTTTAAGTTTGATTAG
>SJYS01023565.1:69668-92656 GCA_006410695.1 Philantomba maxwellii
TTCAGTTCAGTTCAGTTCAGTCACTCAGTTGTGTCCGACTCTTTGTGACCCCATGAATCGCAGCACGCCAGGCCTCCCTGTCCATCACCATCTCCCGGAGTTCGCTCAGACTCACATCCATTGAGTCCGTGATGCCATCCAGCCATCTCATCCTCGGTCATCCCCTTCTTCTCCTGCCCCCAATCTCTCCCAGCATCAGAGTCTTTTCCAATGAGTCAACTCTTCGCATGAGGAAAATTCTTTAAGAGATGCAATTAACAGACCATCTGACTTGCCTCCTTTGAAGTGTGTATGCAGGTCAAGAAACAACAGAACTGGGCATGAAACAACGGATTGCTTCCAAATGAGGAAAGGAGTACGTCAAGGCTCTATATTGTCATCTTGCTTATTTACCTTATATGCAGAATACATCATGAGAAATGCTGGACTGGATGAAGCACAAGCTGGAATCAAGATTGTTGAGAGAAATATCAATAACCTCAGATATGCAGATGACACCACCCTTACGGCAGAAGGCAAAGAAGAACTTAACAGCCTCTTGAAGAAAGTGAAAGAGGAGAGTCAAAAAGTTGGCTTAAAACTCAACATTCAGAAAACTAAGATGGCATCTGGTCCCATCACTTCATTGCAAATAGATGGGGAAACAATGGAAACAGTGACAGACTTTATTTTTGGGGGGAGGCTCCAAAATCAGTGCAGATGGTGATTGGAGCCATGAAATTAAAAGATGCTTACTCCTTGGAAGAAAAGTTATGACCAATCTAGACAGCATAATAAAAAGCAGAGACATTATTTGCCAACAAAGGTCTGTCTAGTCAAAGTTATGGTTTTTCTCGCAGTCATGTATGGATGTGAGAGTTGGACTATAAAAAAAGCTGAGCACCACAGAATTGATGCTTTGGAACTGTGGTGTTGGAGAAGACTCTTGAGAGTCCCCTGGACTGCAAGGAGCTCCAACCAGTCCATCCTAAAGGAGATCACTCCTGGGTGTTCATTGGAAGGACTGATGCTGAGGCTGAAACTCCAATACTTTGGCCACCTGATGCGAAGAGCTGACTCATTTGATAGGACCCTAATACTGGGACTGACTGAAGGAAGGACAAGAAGGGGATGACAGAGGATGAGATGGCTGGACGGCATCACCGACTCAATGGACATGTGTCTGAGTGAACTCTGGGAGTTGGTGATGGACAGGGAGGCCTGGCGTGCTGCAGTCTATGGGGTCGCAGAGAGTCAGACACGACTGATTGACTAAACTGAACTGAATAAATGGGTAGCTGAAATTCCAGAAGAGAAAAAGAGGTGAGACAGAAACAAATTCTAATGTAATAGAAGTCAAAGCTTTCCAAATTTGATGAAAACTGTAAACCCACATATCCAAGAAGCTCAACAAACCCCAAACCCAAGAAGCATGAATAAAACTACTCCAAGGAGCATTATCATCATCAAACTACTAAAGCTAGTATAAAGAGAAACTCTTAAAAGTAGTTAAAAGTAGTTGGAGAAAAAAAGACATGTTATAAACAGAAAAACAAAGATAAAGATGACACCAGATTTCTCACTGGAAACAATGTAAGCAAGAAAACGAAAAGATAAAAACTATCAACCAAGATTCTCTACCCTGGAAAAATCTTTCAAAAATGATAGTGAAAGAAAAACACTTTCAGACACATAAATGCTGAAAGAATTCATCACCAACAGGCTTGAAGGACAAGGAGTGTTAAAAGAAGTCCTTCAGGCAGAAGAAAACTTATTCAAATAGAAACATGAATATCAAGATTATCAGAAATACTAACTACATGGAGATACAAAAGGTTATTTCTCTTATTATTTAAAACACTTTAAAAAGATACTTGGCTATTTCAATGAAAATAATAACAATGTTTGGGGCTTATAACATGCCCCAAAAGTAAATGCATGAAAACCATACTTAAAGGCCAGAAGAGGAAAAACTGAAAGACTGTAATGTTCTCCTGCTAACCTGAAGTGATGAGACATAGAAGGGAAAGTGAACTATGGTAAATTAAAGATGAATGCTATTAGCCTTAAAGCAAATACTAAAATAATAAATAGAGCTACAGCTAATAATCCAACAAAGGAGATAAAATGGAAACAAAAACATGCAACTAATTCAAAAGAAGGCAGAATCAAAGGAAAAAGGGAACAAAACCAGATTGGACAAATTTAAAACAGATAGGAGGATGATAAAATAACTCTATCAATAATCACATCAGGTATAAATGTTCTAGATCTCCCAACTAAATGGCAGAGATTGTCACATTAGATTTTTTGTAAAATAAAAGACATGCACTTTAAGTATAAAGACACAAACAGATTAAATATAGAAGTTAAATACTGTGCTCTCACTTGCCAAAAGAAAGCTGAAGTGTCTGCACTGATGTTCAGCAAAGCAGAGCACAGAGCAAAGAATATTATCAGAGATGAAGAAGTTCATTCCATAATGAAAAATGAGTTAATTAATCAAGAGCTGTTGATTTAGCTGTTCAGTCGCTAAATCGTGTCTGACTCTTTGCGACTCCATGAACTGTGGTGTGCAAGGCTTTCCTGGCCTTCACCAACTCCCCGAGTTTGCTCAAACTCATGTCCAAGAGTATATAACCCTAAATGTT
Organism: Philantomba maxwellii; assembly: GCA_006410695.1. NCBI lineage: Eukaryota > Metazoa > Chordata > Mammalia > Artiodactyla > Bovidae > Philantomba > Philantomba maxwellii. The sequence goes on from SJYS01023565.1 coordinate 72,299, forward strand.
TATGTACCTAACATCAGAAACTTCAAACATCATCAAGCAAAAGTCAAAGGAAAAATAGATAAACACCAATGATATTTGGAGAATTCAGTATTCCTCTCTCAATATCCATTTTTTAACAGGTAGACAGAAAATCAGCAAAGACAAAGCAGCCTTGAACAGTCCTATGAAGCAACCTGACCCGCAGCACTGGAGTGCTCCACTCTTCTCCAATGCGCACGGAGCGTGAGAAAGACAGAGCACTTCCTGAGCTGTGAAACGAATCTCAACAAGCTCAAAAGGATTCAAGTCACGCAAAGTGGGTTCCCTTATCATAACTGAATTAAAACTAGAAAGCAGTGAGAGAAAAATACTTAAGAAAATCTCTCATAACTCATCTAAATTCACCTTTGTAAATAATCCATGGATCTAATTTTAAGAGAAATCAAAAAGTGTCCTGGACTGAATGAAATAAAAATATAACACTGGGATTCTGTAGGATGCACTACTGGGGAGATACCTACATCAATCTAGGCCTTCACCTTAACAAAATACCTGCAAGATGTGTTGTTTGAAAAAAAAAATTTTTTTAAGGAAGAAAAGTAAAGACCTTAAAGAAGAGAGAGACACTCCGTTCATATATCAGAAAATTAAATATTAAGATGTCAGTCCTCCCCCAAAACTGACCCACAGATTCAACCAATTCTAATCAAAATCCCAGCAGGCTTTTTAGTAGAAACTGACAAGCTCATTCTCAAGTGTAGGTGAAAATGCAAAGGATCTGGAATAGATTCTTCTGAAAAAGAAGAATAAAGTTGGAGGACTCATACCACTTGATTTCAAGACTTTCACAAAGCCACAGCACTCAAGAGAAGCACCTTCGGCAAAAATGAGCACATGCACCAGCAGAGACAGCAGCCTCACACACGCGGGACCCTGACTTTAACAAAGGCACCAGGTGGTTTTAACGGAGGAAAAATGGTGTTGGCTGTTTACAACACCCAGGACATGGAAGCAACCTAGACGTCCATCAGCAGGTGAATGGATAAGAAAGCTGTGGTACATATACACAATGGAATATTACTCAGCATTTGAATCAGTTCTAATGAGGAGGATGAAACTGGAGCCTATTATACAGAGTGAAGTAAGCCAGAAAGAAAAACACCAATACAGTAATATTAAGGCATATATATGGAATTTAGAAAGATGGTAACGATGACCCTATATACAAGACAGCAAAAGAGACACAGGTGTAAAGAACCAACTGTTGGACTCTGTGGGAGAGGGCGAGGGCGGGACGGGTTGAGAGAAGCAGCACTGAAACATGGGTATTACCGTATGGGAGGCAGGTCGCCAGTCCCGGTTCAGTGCATGAGACAGGGCGCTCAGCGCTACTGTGCTGGGACGATCCTGAGGGATGGGATGGGGAGGGAGGTGGGAGGGGGGTTCAGGACGGGGAACACATGTACACCCATGGCTGACTCATGTTAATGTATGGCAAAAACCACTACAAGTCTGATAGGCTACAGTCCATGGGGTCGCAAAGAGTCGGACATGACTGAGCGACTTCACTTTCACTTTGTAAAGTAATTAGCTCCCAATTAAAATAAATAAATTAAAAAAATGGTGTTGGAACAACTGAGCATCCATATATGCAAAATAAAATGATCATAAAGAAAATTTTCAATTCTTACCTTATACCATATACAAAAATTAACTCAAAGTAGACCCTAATATAACAACTGAAACTATTAAACTTCTAGAAAAAAACATAAAGGCAAAAAAATTTCAGACATAATGCCAANAGTAATTAGCTCCCAATTAAAATAAATAAATTAAAAAAATGGTGTTGGAACAACTGAGCATCCATATATGCAAAATAAAATGATCATAAAGAAAATTTTCAATTCTTACCTTATACCATATACAAAAATTAACTCAAAGTAGACCCTAATATAACAACTGAAACTATTAAACTTCTAGAAAAAAACATAAAGGCAAAAAAATTTCAGACATAATGCCAAAAATATGGCACATAGAAGAAGAAAAAATGAATAAACTGGACTTCATCAAAAATGGAAACTTCTATCCTTTGCAAGATACTGTTAAGAAAATTAAAAGGCAAGAGACAACCTAGAAGAAAATATTTTCAAAACGAACATCTAATTAAAGATTTTTATCCAGAATGTATAAAGAACTCTTATAACTTAGTAAGACAAGCCAATAAAAAAGTAGACAAAAGATATGAATAGACACCACATCAGAGATGTATACATAACAAATAAACCCAATGAAAAGATACTCCACATCATTGGTCACCAGGAGCATGCAAAACGATACAGTGATTGGATACCATCAGATATCCATGAGCAAGGGTAAAATTTAAAAAGCTGATGGCGCTAAGAACTAAGGAGCACTAAGGAGCAACTAGAAATCTCACACATAGTAGAAATTAAAAATGGTTTTGATCACTTTGGAAAACAGTATGGCAGTTTCTTACAAAGTTAACAAAAGTGCCAACATAACAGTTCAATCCTGGGTATTTGCCCAAGAGAAATGAAAATATGTTCGACACATGTTCATAGCAGCTTTACTCATGACAGCCAAAAATCAGAAATAATTAAGGACAGATAAAAACAATTAATGGATAGATAAAGACAGTGTAGTTCATCCATACAAGGGACTACTAGTCCACAGCAGAAAGGAACAAACAACTGATATAGACAACACAAATTAATCTCAAAAGTTTAAATTAAGCTAAGTGAATGAGCCCAGACACTATGATTTAATTTACATGACAGACGAAAGACAAAAGTACATGGATACAAGTCAGAGGAGCAGTCGCCCAGGGCTGGGGCTGGAGGAGGAGACTGCCTGCAAAGGAGTAAGAGGGGTGTCTCCAGGGTAATGTGAGAGCTCTGAATCTCGAGCCCGGTGGTGGTGAGCACCTCTATCTATGGGTCAAAACACATCAAACTACATTTTAAAAGGCTGAAGTTTACCATGTATAAATTATACCCCAATAAACTAGACTTTAAAACACATAGAGGGAAATTTTTCCNCTCCAGGGTAATGTGAGAGCTCTGAATCTCGAGCCCGGTGGTGGTGAGCACCTCTATCTATGGGTCAAAACACATCAAACTACATTTTAAAAGGCTGAAGTTTACCATGTATAAATTATACCCCAATAAACTAGACTTTAAAACACATAGAGGGAAATTTTTCCTTATTTATAAATTCTAGTAGACAAGAGACTAGGATTTGCACAAGAAATAACTACTTTAAATCAATTATTGCCAGAGGAGTCATTCATGTTTAGTATGCTACGAAAATATTTTGCATCAACAAAAATGTTTAATGGGAAAGGGCTTACTATCTCAGTTTTAAATGATTATCATTTAAAATAATCTAAATACTAACTTTTTTTTTCAGAAAATGGATAATATCAATCATAAGTGATAGGCTGCATGCAAATTATGTATATCTGTGCATATATCTGTGTGTTCTGGAGAGAGGACCCACGGTTTTTACATCGGATTCCTTCTCAAAGAGGCCTTCTATGCACGAGTTAACAAGCATCCTGCTAGAAGAACTCTACATGGTGATACTGCTCGGCATGTCATCAGCTTATGAGCATGAGAACAATGAAGCAGCTCACCATTGCGACCTTGCTCGTGCTGATCCTTCTCCGGATGCTGATTCTGGGGCTGCCCTACGCTGACCGGTGGGTGGTGCCCAAGGCCGTAAGGAATAGGAGACCCGCGTCCGTGCGTCTGTAAGAGGTTCATGTTGTAGGCCACGGCTGCCTGGTGTGTGATGATTCGAGGATCAACCGCAAACCTGCCCTGGTATCCCGTCCACGGCACCTAGGTTATTACAAGAAATAAAATAATTGCTTTAAGGACATTTTGGCAGTCAAACTGCTATAGTACTACTAATTAGGAAAGAGCAAACACACAGAGATGATAATTCTACCAAACTGAATAACCTCAAAACGAATGTTGGTAGTGACGACTGGTAGCCTGATGGTGGGATCTTAACTGGCTCTCTGAATCTTTAGCGTGGAAGGGAAAATCGATCATTTCCTGTACACAGTAGGTTAGGAAGAAATCAAGGACTTAAAAATAGGCATTAACAATTACTTTTTGAGGCATCAAATCATTTTATAGACTTGAATCATTTTCCTTCAATATGAATGTACATATGTAACAGATTACCATGAAAATTGCCTTTTAAAGTCATAACTGTATAGATATATGGTTTAATAAACTTGAATAAAAGAACAGGGAAAAATTTAAGAAAGAATTCAGTCTAAAGAGTCTCAACTCAAAAAAGTATGTATGACTATTCTTTTATATGAATAACCAAATCATTTAAGGTTCATTTACTGTCAGCAAAATTCAAACAGGTCACTAGTTTAACAATGCTTCTGATTAATTAAACTACAGAAACAGAAAATTTCTTTAGGTGTGTCTAAATATATAATTGCTGCATATTAACATAAAAGGAATAAATACAATATCTGAGCTACCATCTCTATTATTTTAACATAACTGTTAAATGCAGACTCTTAGAAATCTTATATAATAAAAGCCTCTGTGATCTAGTGAAATGAAATCTAGATCCTAAGTGACTTACTATTTAAAGGAGATGATGTATAATGTTGCCAGGCTGTCTGGGAGGAAAAAACTCAGCTAAAATTGAAAGTCTATGGGGAGTCGACATAAATGAGATACTTCTTATTGACAGTTATCCTCACTGGCCGCCGTGACTGTGAACTATCAAGACCAATACGGCTGAAAAATGTCAGCAGCTATGCATTTTTCCAGTTTGGGCATGTGGACAGGGGTGTCCAAGATCCTTGACAATGATCACCTCTATGTGAAATTATAGTACTCATCTTAAATGAAAGAAATATTTTCTAGGCTAAAAATTCCTGAATTTGGAAATATTTAACAGTAAATTTTTCACTTACCAAAATATTCAAAAATCTTAAAGACAATAAAAATGAGCTTTACATAAGATGGAAGCCCTCTAAAAATCTAGGCAGTCTTAGAAATGATTTAATAATGTTTTTAAGTACAGGCAGGATTTCACAAGGAAGGCGTGGAATTCCTCAGAAATGTTTAGATCCAAGGGAGCTAGACTACTCTAAGCCTTTCTGTCTCCTCCTTAGGAAGCGTTAGTAAATTATATAAGAATGAAAAAAGCAAAAGATGAAATAAAAACATCACTTTACAAAACAAGAGTCCAATTTACTAGCTCTGTTAACTTTTAGCCCAACTTTTCCCAGTAAAAATATTTAAAACAATACAAAGGCTTCTCAATCAAGACATCCAATCTGCAGATTTCTTCACAGCCACTGACAATCCAGTAACAAACCGTAAGCAATAATTCACATTTTTTGGGTCATAAGAGCTGCTTTTAAAGAAGCTTACAGGCATTGAAAAGCTGAAAAAAAGAGACTAGTAGAACACTATCTGGGTAGTAATTTAGTGAAGCCTATTTTATCTCATTCGATAGAGAGTCTCTTAAACAGCTACTTACAGGTAAAGGCACGGACATAACGACATTCCCTCCATAGACAGCGGGTACATAAAGAATACTCGTCCCAGTGTGAGGGTCGATTCTCTGAACAGGGCTTGGAGATTTCCCCAAATTTGGGTGAGGTCCAAGAGGAGGTGGAGGAGTATATGCTCTGATAGGATTGCCAATAAGCACAGAGGGATTGGGCTGAACTGAAAAACAAATAGAAAAAGGACATAATAGCTCCACATATTGACACAGACAAAAGTAATTAAAGTCATCCCACAGCAAAATATATTTCCTAGGTTTGCCATAAGGTATCTTATAATCAAAGAGCTATCAGTGTGGAAGAGTAAAGCATATTAAAAAAACATAATCATTTTACCACATTCACTGAAATTATTTGACTTGGGAGGTACAATGTATTCCTTTTATAAACTTCCCCACAAGGGAAGCCCAACAATACTGGAGTGGATAGCCTATCCCTTCTCCAGTGGATCTTCCAGACCCAGGAATCCAACCGGGGTCTTCTGCATTGCATGTGGATTCTTTACCAACTGATCTATCAGGGAAGCCCTTTTAGAAACTAGCGTAATTTTAAATGTCTTGCAAGGAGCTGGAGACATGTCTTTCAAGAGAGACAACCATGCATACAACACATAAACATGCATATATAGTAAACATTCTTCTAAGAGTAGAAAACATACACAATTCTTCAGAATAAACTTCTGACCTGCAACTGTTACACAGTCATGTACAAAATGGTTAAGCAATTATTGTTTTAAAAGCATAATTCTGAAACTTTTTAAAATTTTTTGTGCTTTTTCTAATTCTGCACGTTCTGAATCAAATAAACTTGATCTTAAAATGTGTAAACAAACATTTGTAAGATATCAGTGATATATCAGTAGTATATCCAAAACCTTATAGTGCACAGGAGGCTTAAATGTTCATCCTCACAACTTCTATAGTATGTACCTTGGTGCCCATAAAACCACCCCTTGACAGACATGACCTGTCACAGCATTCATAAGAACAGTTGTGTTAAATAAAAGTTGGCTAAGTTCCAAAGTGTCTGTGTGTGTGTGTCCCTCTCCCCATGAAATTTGGGATAAATGTCTACATCACAAAAACAAGCTTTCACAGGACTAATTCTTCCACTTACCAATTCCATCGTTCTGGAAATGATCATTCTGGGTATGATGGAGGCTTTTCCCCTTTACAGAAAAACACAAATGTATAATTTAAACATACCTAATATGAAAGAACAATAACCATTTTCCTAGTCCCATGCAAAAGAAATGTATGTAACAACAATTAAAATTTAAAGATTGTGAGTCTGTAAGTAATAACCATTAGATGCCTCTGAGCTGAGTTTCTGTTTTAAACACTAAGTCATGGTGCTAGGCCTCAAGTTTCCTCAACTTCAAATTAAGGGCGCTTAGAGTTCTTTTTTCTTTTTAAATGAGTTTTTATGTTAAAAGAAATATGCACCAATATGACCGATACCTAAATTCTATTCCTTGGCAGCTTCTCTATCAATTCTCTATGAACTAGATGAGGATGTAAAAGCTCTTTTTGAGGGAAACATATCAGTCTTCAACTCTTGAGGATAAGAACCTTTAAAATAATGACATGGACGTAAACATGCTTTGGGTGTACGATATTTTGAGTGTGATTCATGATGGTCTTACACTGTAAAATTTACTGAGTGAACAGGAAAATACATAGTGTCATAATCTGCTTAAGATAATGTACAAATTTCCTAGAATGGAATGTGGCAGCGCATGTCAAAAGCATCAGAAATGTATATACACTTTAACATAGTAATTGCACTTGTGGGAATCTAAATGTCCATCAACAGAAAATTTATTAAAATAAGCAATGGCAGATTCATACAGTGGCATTAAAAATGACGTCTCTAGGGCAGAAATAACATTTGAAGAAACAATGGCTGTGCGTGTCTAGACTTTAAAACATTGTATTTCTCTTCTCATGGGCTGAACTGAACACACTACGTCATTGTACAGCACAAGCAAGCACACTACACAACTCACCCCCCAGCCACACGCCTGTTTCACTCTGTATGTTACACCTGAAAACTCAAGTAGGGGTAATGGCTACAGCAAGAAGCAAAGTTCATTCTTGACCAGAGCAAAGGTCAGTGACGCCTCATTTATCTTCCTATCAGTTAGCACTCTAAATACCCAGATCATCCAGCTGGTTAGAGATGGGTATGCAAGGGCAGCTAAGCTCTAACTCTTAAAAAGTTTTTAAAAAACCCAAAAACAGTCCAAGAAGAATCACAGTTGGTTCATTAACCAGAGGAGGTTCACAGTAACTGTCATTAGCTATAAAACAAAAACAAAAACGAGCTTCTGAGGAATAGAGAAGTGAAAAGAAAAGCAGGCAGGAGAAAGGAGGGAAAGTGCGAAGGCGCGCACGGCAAGGACGGCGGCACGGCGGGGCGATGAGAAGCACAGGCAGGCAGAAGTGAGAGCAGGAGCAGCCGCAGGCAGACGCTCGGCAGAAGAGAGGAGAGCCAGTGGCACAGAGCTATGATCGGCCCAAGAGGTTAACAAACTGTTCAGATTTCCTGGCCGGTAAACCTGTCAACCAGGGGCAACTGTGTAGCACGTGGAGAAAACACAGCAGTGTAGTCAGTGTGGGAGGCAGAACAGCCCCCCAGAGACATGTCCACCTCAATCCCTGGCCCATGTTATGGGGCAAAGGGGACTCTGCAGATCTAACTAAAGACAATACAGGAAGATTATCCTGGATTATCTGGGTGGATCCAGTCTAATCACATGAGCCCTAAACCCAGAGAAATCTCTCCAGCTGGAGGCAGAGATGCGGTAGAAAAGGCAATAAGGGATGAGGCAGAAGGGAAAGTCAGAGATTCCAAGGGACAGAAGGCTCCAGGCACTGCTGACAGCTGAGACGCGGGGCCACAGGGGGACTGGAGAGAAGTCAGCAGAGGCTAGAAATGGCTCCCAGGGGACAGCCAGCAAAGAGACAGGAACCCCAGTCCTTACAGCCACAAAGACTGGCTTCTGCCAACAGCCTGCATGACCTTAGATAAGGGCCCAGCTGACCAACACCTGGATCCTGGCCTCGTGAGGCACAGAGCCAAGAAACCAATCCAAACAGCCTGGACATCTGACTCAAAGAAATGTGAGACAGTAAACGCGTGCTGTTTCAAGTCGCTTAGTGTGTGCTAACTTGCTACAGCAGCAACAGGAAACCAACACAGAGAGTGATCACAGTCTAGAGCAGACAACATGCATCAGCACTGTGGGTGCTACGCTGATCACCCGAGCGGAAAAGAAACTCGGAAAGGGAACATCCACATCTCAGTGCTGCTGTGACGCCTCTGTTGATGGAGACCATGCATGTAAAGTCTGAAAGGACCTAAATATCTGGGACTTTATCTGTTTACGTCCTTAGTGATTCCCTGAACCTACACCATCTCCTGGGCCAATGAATATTGTTGAATAAATGGGGGAAAACAGCAACCCGGGGACTCTCACATTGAAGACAGTATACTATCTTTAGGCGTAGCCAGCACCGGTAGGTTCCCTGCGGTTCAATGTGGTTCAGTGCAGGAAAACTCGTCCAGTGTATATAGACCTGGTGTGCAATGGCAGGGCAGTGAGTGTGCGTGGTCTATGCAAAGCACAACTGTTTGGTAGCATATGAACAAAATGGTAATGCAGCAGTAAGCTGGGACTAACTGTAAAAGTCATTCCATGATGATAATTCCAAACTTTTGTGAATAAATTTCACAAAGTATGCATATCTTTGGTAGAAAGATCATAAGTAAATGCATTTCATATCATCTATTTTTTGAGGATTGTTTTTTTTTTAACCTCACCGTCAGTCAATTATTTTTCATTCACTCATTCTTTCATCACTTTTTATTTATTCATTCAACAAATGTTTGTGAGGGCCCATGACATGTCCACCGTGGCTGCTGCTGCTGCTGCAGCTAAGTCACTTCAGTCATATCCGACTCTGTGTGACCCCACAGACGGCAACCCACCAGGCCCCGCCGTCTCNAACAAATGTTTGTGAGGGCCCATGACATGTCCACCGTGGCTGCTGCTGCTGCTGCAGCTAAGTCACTTCAGTCATATCCGACTCTGTGTGACCCCACAGACGGCAACCCACCAGGCCCCGCCGTCTCTGGGATTCTCCAGGCAAGAACACTGGAGTGGGCTGCCATTTCCTTCTCTAATGCGTGAAAGTGAAAAGTGAAAAGTAGAGGCTAATGTAAGACTAAGACACAACACAGAGAGCTGGAGACAGTGAGGACTGGCCCTCAAACTACAGTCCAGAAAACAAGGCTACGGTCTGCTCAGAAGATCTACTTCCAAACACTATCTACCCTCTGAGTACCTTTCAGAGAGGTACAAAAGAACCCTTTCCATTTCAGCAGCTTCTCAACACTGCTCCAGCATGGAGCCTAGGAGTAAGCAGACCGAAGACAGGCAAATCAAGTCCTCCATGTGCACTCTGTAGGCACCCGGGAAACAGATGCTTCCCAACAAATACATGATGTCTGGAAACAGTGAGGCAATGAAAGCTTAGCTAGGACTACCCGCTGCTCCTCACGTCTGTAATATTTTGCACCTTCACTAAACCATAGGACCGACATCTCAGCGAGGAGGAGAAAAAGCTACCTGATTGACAAACAGCTGGGGGCATGCTTTCCTGCCAAAGACGGTCCTGAGGAAGCNGACTACCCGCTGCTCCTCACGTCTGTAATATTTTGCACCTTCACTAAACCATAGGACCGACATCTCAGCGAGGAGGAGAAAAAGCTACCTGATTGACAAACAGCTGGGGGCATGCTTTCCTGCCAAAGACGGTCCTGAGGAAGCAGGTCCCAGAACATGTTCAAGCACCACCCAGCCCTGGCTGACTTTATCTACACCGAATCTTGCTGTGATTTTAACTCTTAGCCCAACATTAACGACACTAAGCTTTGACATTTCTTCAGCACAGAACTGTATTAAAGGTTAAACATTAAGGAAACTTGGGGGGGGGGGGGACAACATGGCTAATGTCATGTTTTCAGAAATAGCATTTTTATTGCAGTGAAGTAAATTCCCCTTCATCAAAAGATTCCAGCATATGAAATAAATTATCCAAAATTTGTTTCAAAATTCTCCAATGTGTATATGCGGTGGTGGTAGAGTGAGAGACGTGGGCTGTAGGTGAAACAAAATTAAAGATAAATTGATAGTTAAATGAAGCCAAGTGATACGGACTTCCTTATACTATTCTATTTATGTATATATTTGAAATTTTCTACAATAGAAAGCTAGATTAAAAAAAAATGATTCCAGTACAAATTCAATCCTCAAAACAATATAATAGAAATAAAGTACTGGGGAGTGAAGGGAGAGATGGTGACAAAAATAACCTTTGACTCAGTATACCTTAGTTATCTAAAGTCACTATTATTACATATGAACAAATAATAACTTTAAATAGCCAGGTATATAAACAATTTAGTGAATCACTGTGTTAGTAACAGTAAATAACAGATGATATCCACTGGATCAATGAAGAAAATTTTCTAAAAAGTTAAAAAGAAAAAACTCGGAAACCAGCTACTGTGGCCTTTAATTACACAATCTTCCAATTGAGAGCAGACAGGCACACGGCACTCTCCTGGAGCATCGCCAGCTTTATTTACCCATCAGATCCTCACTGAGCACCCACTCTGTGCAGAAAGGGGCGAGGCGCTAGGTGCCACAAAGAGTACACAGACTAGGATTTTTGGCTTCAAGGAGCTTATAGTTTTAGAAAAGCCAAGTGGATTCAATACGTATTTTCTTTACCTTTAAGATAAAAACAAAAGCAAACTTCAGAATCTTGCTTAGGGTCAGTACACATCTAGTATCATAGCTTAAATACAGCTACGTCTGTCATACACTGGTTAATGTTAACACTGGTCAATTAAAAGTTTATTGCAGTTATGGTATTTTAAGAATGTGCAAAGGGTATAATGTCTTTGCAACATTTTAAATAAAAAACAGTGAAGTTTAAGAGCTTCTACTGGGCTTCCACTCTTCACACACCTGGAGCCGCCTGCTGCCCCTGAGAGCGCGCACGCTCAGGCCTCTTGCTTCTTGTCTGAGCTCCTGACTGGGCATCACTCGCTCATCCTCTAAGCGCCTATGATAAGCCAGACGCTGTTCTGGGCACAGAGGCTGAGTTTCTGACACATCTCCCCACTCTTGCCCTCGCTCCACTCACTTGGTGCTCTCTAAGCAACATCTCCATAGTGGAAACGACCCTAAACTTCCACACTTGTGGAATGTTCTTCCTCTGAGCATCATCCTTCCAGCGTCTACCACAGCAAGACTGGAGATAATCTGCTTCTCCAGCACACACTGCAATGGCTGTCACGGAGAAGAAACTTAGCTATTTGACAAATAAGTTGATTATTAGTTTATTCATAGTTTAAACTTTAGAAATCTAGAGGATTCAGTTATGCAAAATGCTTAATCTCCTAGCAATCCCAAATCACTGAAGCATTACTGCACATCAGGTCCCTTTCTATTAAACTCAGTCAACAGTACATTAACACAGGAAAATCAGTTTTCATCTCAGTTTAATACCTACTCAGCTAAAAGGTTCAAGATATTAAACCAATAATTACTTCTTACACCTTATGTTTTACGTTTTTAAAATGAAGCCCCAAACTGGCATACTCTCTCAATTCATGTCAGTAAGTTTAATATCATGCTGATGACGATAAATACACCCCCAAAACCAGAATAAATACTAAACAGGCCACTCTCATAGCTTTCTTTTTCTTTTCTAGATGGTAAGTGCAAGCATTTCTTTTTTTTTCAGGCAATCTAGCAAATAAACAGCTGTTTCTGCCCAAAATAACTATAGTTCAAAAGCAGAAATGGCCTTGATTCCCCCACATCCAATCCCAATGCCTGGACTGTTTCTTACAACAAATACTTAACAACAAACAATTCAAGTTATCTTCAGGAAGTTGGCCAATTTTCTCACTGTGTCAAATACCACTTGAAACCAGCTGATCATCAACAACAGATGAGAACTATTTTCTTTATACAAATATTGTTATAATAATACTATTCCTTGTAAAAAAAAAAAAAGTGCTGTAAGAGCATGGTTTTAATATGTGACAGGCTTTTAAGCTGCTTTGCTTTATTCATGTCTTGCTAAAGTATGTCTATCATTAGAGAGGACTGGGAGATTATATTGAACAAAGGACCCAATCAGGTCCTTGAAAACGTTTTGAGGATGATAATGCCATCAAGTAGCATGGCTGAACAACACACTGTATTTTCACTTATATGCCCACACTGGACAAGCTCCTTGCAGAAAGTAACCCGAGGCCCAAAACAGCTCTGACACCTCAGCATGTTCTCTCGCTTTAACCTCTTCAATTTTACTAATGGGCTTTACCTTGGGGGGTGATTGCTGTGGTTTGTTGGTGTTTCCTGTGTGCTGTACTCTTAGAGCCCGGGGTATAAATTCAGGTGCCAGTGGATTCAACACGTATGTCTTCTTTAGTTCTAAAGCCTCTAGCTGAGCTTTGATCTGTTCGAAAGTGATTCCATGCAGGCTATTGTTTTCATGACACAGGGCAATAAACCGCTCCCAAAATTTCCTACAGAAAAGATTTAGATCAGTTTGCAATTAAAGTGGACAAGATCACAGAAATGACTGTAAACAACTAAAGATAATTTAGGGTCCCCTCTCCCACTCCAACCCCAAACCCTTAGGTCCAATATTCATCTATGATTCAGGTATAATCTTCCCACCAGATCACAGGACTTTGGAAGTGTGGTTCTGAAGCTCAGTCACGTCTAGTACCGTGGGATATACAAATTCTAAATTCATCCTGGTTGACCACACAGTCAGTGCTCAACTATGCATACAAAACGGTTTGTTATCCACACAATAAGCAAGGATTTCAGAACTGATAAGAAATAACTAGTTTCTACCATACTTTTCTTTTAATTAACTGATGCCTGTCACAGCACAGCTTATAACATTAATTGAATAAGTTAAATTATGAAAAATACAGGAAGTTGGAATGCTAATTTTAATGATTATCTCCTAATCAAAGTAAAAAATACGAATGTAGAAAAATGCATTCAAAACTGTTCCAGTCATACACTGTTGCTCCTAAAGTTTTGAAAACTGATCTCCAAATAGTAAAAATATATATATTACAAAAGACAACATATAAAAAGTTTAAAGATTTTTAAATGATTATTATAAATATGCATCAGTTCTGTTCAGCTCAGTGAGTCGTGTCTGACTCTTTGCGACCCCCATGGACTGCAGCATGCCAGGCCTCCCTGTCCATCACCAACTCCCCGAATTTACCCAAACTCATGCCCATTGAGTTGGTGATGCCATCTAACCACCTCATCCTCTGTCGTCCCCTTCTCCTCCCGCCTTCAATCTTTCCCAGCATCAGGGTCTNTGAGAGACGTGGGCTGTAGGTGAAACAAAATTAAAGATAAATTGATAGTTAAATGAAGCCAAGTGATACGGACTTCCTTATACTATTCTATTTATGTATATATTTGAAATTTTCTACAATAGAAAGCTAGATTAAAAAAAAATGATTCCAGTACAAATTCAATCCTCAAAACAATATAATAGAAATAAAGTACTGGGGAGTGAAGGGAGAGATGGTGACAAAAATAACCTTTGACTCAGTATACCTTAGTTATCTAAAGTCACTATTATTACATATGAACAAATAATAACTTTAAATAGCCAGGTATATAAACAATTTAGTGAATCACTGTGTTAGTAACAGTAAATAACAGATGATATCCACTGGATCAATGAAGAAAATTTTCTAAAAAGTTAAAAAGAAAAAACTCGGAAACCAGCTACTGTGGCCTTTAATTACACAATCTTCCAATTGAGAGCAGACAGGCACACGGCACTCTCCTGGAGCATCGCCAGCTTTATTTACCCATCAGATCCTCACTGAGCACCCACTCTGTGCAGAAAGGGGCGAGGCGCTAGGTGCCACAAAGAGTACACAGACTAGGATTTTTGGCTTCAAGGAGCTTATAGTTTTAGAAAAGCCAAGTGGATTCAATACGTATTTTCTTTACCTTTAAGATAAAAACAAAAGCAAACTTCAGAATCTTGCTTAGGGTCAGTACACATCTAGTATCATAGCTTAAATACAGCTACGTCTGTCATACACTGGTTAATGTTAACACTGGTCAATTAAAAGTTTATTGCAGTTATGGTATTTTAAGAATGTGCAAAGGGTATAATGTCTTTGCAACATTTTAAATAAAAAACAGTGAAGTTTAAGAGCTTCTACTGGGCTTCCACTCTTCACACACCTGGAGCCGCCTGCTGCCCCTGAGAGCGCGCACGCTCAGGCCTCTTGCTTCTTGTCTGAGCTCCTGACTGGGCATCACTCGCTCATCCTCTAAGCGCCTATGATAAGCCAGACGCTGTTCTGGGCACAGAGGCTGAGTTTCTGACACATCTCCCCACTCTTGCCCTCGCTCCACTCACTTGGTGCTCTCTAAGCAACATCTCCATAGTGGAAACGACCCTAAACTTCCACACTTGTGGAATGTTCTTCCTCTGAGCATCATCCTTCCAGCGTCTACCACAGCAAGACTGGAGATAATCTGCTTCTCCAGCACACACTGCAATGGCTGTCACGGAGAAGAAACTTAGCTATTTGACAAATAAGTTGATTATTAGTTTATTCATAGTTTAAACTTTAGAAATCTAGAGGATTCAGTTATGCAAAATGCTTAATCTCCTAGCAATCCCAAATCACTGAAGCATTACTGCACATCAGGTCCCTTTCTATTAAACTCAGTCAACAGTACATTAACACAGGAAAATCAGTTTTCATCTCAGTTTAATACCTACTCAGCTAAAAGGTTCAAGATATTAAACCAATAATTACTTCTTACACCTTATGTTTTACGTTTTTAAAATGAAGCCCCAAACTGGCATACTCTCTCAATTCATGTCAGTAAGTTTAATATCATGCTGATGACGATAAATACACCCCCAAAACCAGAATAAATACTAAACAGGCCACTCTCATAGCTTTCTTTTTCTTTTCTAGATGGTAAGTGCAAGCATTTCTTTTTTTTTCAGGCAATCTAGCAAATAAACAGCTGTTTCTGCCCAAAATAACTATAGTTCAAAAGCAGAAATGGCCTTGATTCCCCCACATCCAATCCCAATGCCTGGACTGTTTCTTACAACAAATACTTAACAACAAACAATTCAAGTTATCTTCAGGAAGTTGGCCAATTTTCTCACTGTGTCAAATACCACTTGAAACCAGCTGATCATCAACAACAGATGAGAACTATTTTCTTTATACAAATATTGTTATAATAATACTATTCCTTGTAAAAAAAAAAAAAGTGCTGTAAGAGCATGGTTTTAATATGTGACAGGCTTTTAAGCTGCTTTGCTTTATTCATGTCTTGCTAAAGTATGTCTATCATTAGAGAGGACTGGGAGATTATATTGAACAAAGGACCCAATCAGGTCCTTGAAAACGTTTTGAGGATGATAATGCCATCAAGTAGCATGGCTGAACAACACACTGTATTTTCACTTATATGCCCACACTGGACAAGCTCCTTGCAGAAAGTAACCCGAGGCCCAAAACAGCTCTGACACCTCAGCATGTTCTCTCGCTTTAACCTCTTCAATTTTACTAATGGGCTTTACCTTGGGGGGTGATTGCTGTGGTTTGTTGGTGTTTCCTGTGTGCTGTACTCTTAGAGCCCGGGGTATAAATTCAGGTGCCAGTGGATTCAACACGTATGTCTTCTTTAGTTCTAAAGCCTCTAGCTGAGCTTTGATCTGTTCGAAAGTGATTCCATGCAGGCTATTGTTTTCATGACACAGGGCAATAAACCGCTCCCAAAATTTCCTACAGAAAAGATTTAGATCAGTTTGCAATTAAAGTGGACAAGATCACAGAAATGACTGTAAACAACTAAAGATAATTTAGGGTCCCCTCTCCCACTCCAACCCCAAACCCTTAGGTCCAATATTCATCTATGATTCAGGTATAATCTTCCCACCAGATCACAGGACTTTGGAAGTGTGGTTCTGAAGCTCAGTCACGTCTAGTACCGTGGGATATACAAATTCTAAATTCATCCTGGTTGACCACACAGTCAGTGCTCAACTATGCATACAAAACGGTTTGTTATCCACACAATAAGCAAGGATTTCAGAACTGATAAGAAATAACTAGTTTCTACCATACTTTTCTTTTAATTAACTGATGCCTGTCACAGCACAGCTTATAACATTAATTGAATAAGTTAAATTATGAAAAATACAGGAAGTTGGAATGCTAATTTTAATGATTATCTCCTAATCAAAGTAAAAAATACGAATGTAGAAAAATGCATTCAAAACTGTTCCAGTCATACACTGTTGCTCCTAAAGTTTTGAAAACTGATCTCCAAATAGTAAAAATATATATATTACAAAAGACAACATATAAAAAGTTTAAAGATTTTTAAATGATTATTATAAATATGCATCAGTTCTGTTCAGCTCAGTGAGTCGTGTCTGACTCTTTGCGACCCCCATGGACTGCAGCATGCCAGGCCTCCCTGTCCATCACCAACTCCCCGAATTTACCCAAACTCATGCCCATTGAGTTGGTGATGCCATCTAACCACCTCATCCTCTGTCGTCCCCTTCTCCTCCCGCCTTCAATCTTTCCCAGCATCAGGGTCTTTTCAAATGAGTCAGCTCTTCACATCAGGTGGCCAAAGTACTGGAGTTTCAGCTTCAACATCAGTCCTTCCAATGAACATTCAGGACTGATTTCCTTTAGGATGGACTGGTTGGATCTCCTTGCAGTCCAAGGGACTCTCAAGAGTCTTCTCCAACATCACCGTTCAAAAGCATCAATTCTTCGGTGCTCAGCTTTCTTTAAATATGCATGCCTATTTTTAATATGAGGTTCAAATAATGCTTTATTATGTTATAAAAGCTGTGTGAGATGATTTCTTTCCAAGTTGGTATCCTTGTGTCCAGGTGGACAGCAGGTAATCAAAATGGCCTCAAGAAGCATAAATACAAAGCTGTACGTTACAAAAGCCAGTGTATGAATGGGAGTGGAATTAAAGTATTTATAAAACTGCAGATATTAATTTCAGACTATATTTCTCTTACATACGCTTTCTACCATCTTTTCTAATTTTTAAAGATGAGTTTAAGAAATAAGTACAGAAAAAAATTTCAGGCCTCCAAGTCAACAGGAAAAGTAAAAATGCTACAAGATAATAAATACGTTGAAGAAAACTCTTGAGAACCCTTGGATTGCAAGGAGATCAAACCAGTCAATCCTAAAGGAGATCAGTCCTGAATTGTCATTGGAAGGACTGATGATGAAACTCTAATACTTTGGCCACTTGATGCAAAGAGCTGACTCATTAGAAAAGACCCTGATGCTGGGAAAGATTGAGGGCGGGAGGAGAAGGGGACGACAGAGGATGAGATGGTCAGACGGCATCACCACCCAACCATCGATGGACATGAGTGAGCAAACGGCGGGATCTGGCGATGGACAGGGAGGTCTNTAGAAAAGACCCTGATGCTGGGAAAGATTGAGGGCGGGAGGAGAAGGGGACGACAGAGGATGAGATGGTCAGACGGCATCACCACCCAACCATCGATGGACATGAGTGAGCAAACGGCGGGATCTGGCGATGGACAGGGAGGTCTGGCGTGCTGCTGTCCACCGGGTCACAGAGGGTTGGGCAGGACTGAGCGGCTGAGCTGAGCTGAGCTGAGTGAGTATGTGTTTCTGACAGTAAGACATAAAGGCCAACACGATGGTCACTGGGCCACTGAAAGTGTGTGTCACTAAGAAAAGCTCGTTATTTTTGTTCCTAAGAACCTTTCCACAGGAATCAATTTTTTATTTTCATCGTCTGATAGGAAAGGAAAGACGGTTGTCAACATAGCACTTAGGATCTAAAAATCCATGAACTCTCTATCCTTTTGATAAAATTCCACAATGTTCAACTGCATTAACATTTATCAACACATTCTACTACATGCTGTATTAAAAAGGAAGTTTTTTTGGTCTAATTGATAAAGTAACAATTTCATAGAGTGACATTTCATATTCATGTGAACTTAAAGACACAGCAAAACAGGGAGAAAGTGGACTGACTTTACAAACCCCAGTTTCTAATACTAAATTCTTGTAATGTATTTCATTCCCAGCTTACATAGCCAAAATGCTAGAACTTGCTCTATTTCAAGCTCCTTTTTAAACTCCATACCCTGCCCCTATACTCCTCTCACCGACCTCAATGCACTGAGTAACGTCAAGGGAAGCAGAACTGGGAACCAGCTTCACGCGCCACAAGCAGCCTGGAGCTTCCTGACGAGGCTCTGTCTGGAACAGAGGTTCCCAACCTTTTGGGCACCAGGGGCCGGTTTCATGGAAGACAAATTTTCCACGGACAGAGACAGGGGAAGGGGATGGTTTAGGGATGATTCAAGCACAGGGCTGAGCTCCTTTGAGAATCCAAAGCTGCTGCTCATCTGACAGGATGCGGAGCTAGCGGGTATCGTGAGCACAGGGAAAGGCTGTCCACAGGCACCGAGCTTGCCCACCTTGCTCTCCTCCTGGGGTGCAGCCCGCTCTGTGGCCCAGGGGCTGAGGAACCTTGGTCTATACGATCCCAGGGATATCAAGGAACAGATTTCAAGTTAAAGGACACCATTTCAGAAGTAACACTGACCACTGGCTATAAGCTCATCAAGCTAAAACAACTCCAAAAGCAGCCTGGAATCTCCCTCTGAAACCTCGCTGTCTCCTGACTGCCCTGGGGAGGTCACGTGTTACAGGGGCTCCAGATCCAGGCTGCTCGGGCCTCGGTCAAGCTCAGTCAGCTGGGCAAGTGATTCAACCTCTCCTCCCACCTCAGTCCCCTCATGTGTAAAACAGGGCACCAACAGTATTATTACTATACTTTATCACTTAACAAAAATGCTTTATTTCTCCACTTTTAAACCTTGAGAGAAACATTTTTTCCTTCAAAAATTCTTACAGCCAGAAAGATTCCTTTCTCTCTGTGAAGGCTCTTTCACAGACTATTTCACACTGTTCTTGAACTCAGAACTTTAATGAAATACTGGTGGCTCAGACGGTAAAGTGTCTGCCTGCAGTGCGGGAGACGGGTTTGATCCCTGGGTTGGGAAATCGCAATCCACTCCAGGACTATTGCCTGGAAAATCCCTTGGACAGAGGAGCCTGGTAGGCTACAGTCCATGGGGTCACAAAGAGTCGGACACGACTGAGCAACTTTCACTTCACTTTCACACATGGTATTACGAGGCATTTCAGAACACCTAACTCGAAGATCACTTGAGAATTTCAACACTCAAGACTGAAAAATTTACCACTGGGGTTATTTAAATGCTTCATCAATTCTCAGCTGTTCCATAAAATGTTAACATGTTATGCAATGCTGGTTAGAGAATACAAGTATGTCTCTACGTGGTACTGGAAGAATTACTTTGAGAAAACAGAACCTTACTTTCACTCAGTACACGAACACAAAGTCTGCTTTTATGTTCATGCCAACGTTGCTTCTAGGATCACGGGTAAAACACTGAAAATTCATTTGGTGCCCTTATTTCACACAGAGAGAGGGAGTGTGTGCACATACACACACACACATCTCCACATCTGTGGAATATGTTTATGTCTTACAGAGTAGGTGGAATTCACTAATAAATTCACTTCAAAAGAAGATCTTTTTCAAACATGCTTGTTTGGACAAAACGTATGATCCC
>SJYS01023565.1:133836-146461 GCA_006410695.1 Philantomba maxwellii
GGGAGTTGGTGATGGACAGGGAGGCCTGGTGTGCTGCAATTCATGGGGTCACAAAGAGTCAGACATGACTGAGCAACTGAACTGAACTGAACTGAAGCAGTATATAAGGCAAGATCATCCGATTAGTGCAAGTGGGGAGAAGAATTTAGGAGAGAGAAAAACAAGTGAAACAGTCATTTTAGGGAAGGGGAAAGCTAATATATCATGGAAATAAAGTAGAATTATGGTGCACTGGCCAAGAATTTAAAGAGGAGCTGGCTAACATGCTTGAGTGTTTTTTTCTCCACATTAATTATTTAGTTTTAGGTTTAAGAGAGGGAGGGAAACAGGAGAGAGTACAGATATTTGCTGGGGAGTGATCTTAGTGACAGAACAAAGAATCTAAGCTGGATATGGAGGGAATAAACAATAGGAGCAGAAAGCATGATAGTAAAAGAAAAACAAAGAGACAAAAAAGGTCAGTGGATTAAAGGTCTGAATGATCTAAAATGTGATGACTAGAAAAGGCAAATTGGAAGCATAGAAAAAACCAGTCAAGAGAAGAATGCCTGCAGGAAAGATTTTGGAGGGAGTCTAGTTATTAGTAACAGAAAGGTTAAAGTTAGGACTGTAGGAATGGCTGAAGGGGAGAGAACCAATTCAGGATCAAAGAAGCAAGGTACTAGATGCAAATCCCCTGGAACAATGCTAGGGACTAGTGATTAGAGACAATGAAACAGCATTGTGAGCAGTGAATAGGGAGGACTGGGCAGTAAAGTCTGAAGGCACAAAATTCAAAGGAACTGAGTGTTTAAAGGAAGAAAGAAGAGCTGTGGTCCAAAAGCTGCAATGGGGTGCTAGGAAGACACTCACCCCAAACTCCAGGGCCTGTGGTATTTGCACTGTAACTATTACTAATAATAATAATATAATAAGAAGAAGAAGAACAAGACAACATTGATAACGAGCTGCTTCCACAGGAGAAAGTGCAGGTGAGGAGGTATCCATAGGAAGCACCCAGGTTTAAATTAGGTCAGGCAGGTGGTGAGGGCATTCAGAGCAGCAGTTTGCCCTGACAGTCCATCAATTCCAAATGGCACAGGCAAGAGTTTTGGGAGGTTGGAGAAGAGCAGGAAATTGGGTCAGATGAGTGGAGGTGGTGAGTGGTAGCAAAGGGTACAGACCCTGCGGAAGCCTTGGAGGGGTGTGGCCTTCTGGTGGAATGTGAGGCATGATGGGATCAGTTCTAATGAGCCCTTGGAGAGGCTGGGTGTTTCGGTCAAGTTGAACAGCGTGGGGTCACTGGGGCAACAGTCCTCTCCTGCTGACCTTTGCAGTGTGGTGGTCTGTGCAGGGGTGAGAGCTTCCTGCATCTGTCTATAGACAGGGAGGGGCTGACAGTGCAGGCACAACGGAGCAGAAAGAAAGAATCAGAAAAGTAATCACAGTTCTGGTTCTATCATACAAAAAAAGAATGATTACATACCAGCTTAAGTAGGGCAGTGATTAAAGATATTATTTATTAGAAAGTACTGAATCAGTTTGGTTCCTGCTGTGAACTGTAAAACTACAACATTCCAAACATACTTTTGAAATGAGTTTATGCTCTCAACCACACTGTAACACTAATGACTTGGCAAATGTATAATTAAAACACAAATGATTTACTTAGAAGGAATAAGCACAAACAAGATCCTTCTGCAAAGTTCTTTCCTGCTGTGAACATAGATTAGAATCATCAGAACAAAATATTCAGACTTGATTCTGCTGAAAAATGCACTGTGACACTGGCAGGCATTCAATGGATACTAAAGACAGATAAATCTCATAATATATTACTTTGTTTCCAAATACAATATTTCATAATTCAATTCATTCATTCATTCATTTCATAATTCATTCATCCATGAATGGATGGCTAGTTGATAAAATTATAATTTTCTACATAATATATCAAAATCTATTAAAAATAAGGTAAGCTAAGGTGAAGGTGAAGTTGCTCAGTCGTGTCCAACTCTTTGCAACCCCGTGGACTGTAACCTACTAGGCTTCTCCGTCCATGGGATTCTCCAGGCAAGAATACTGGAGTGGATTGCCATTTCCTTCTCCAGGGGATCTTCCCGACCCAGGGATCGAACCCGGGTCTCCCGCATTGGAGGCAGACGCTTTAACCTCTGAGCCACCAGGGAAGCCCATAAGGTAATCTATATATACCAATAAAGGAGAAAAAAGGAAGATAATATCATATAACATACAGAATGCATGTGTGTTTAGAGAGAGACTGAAAGACAGAGCATACCCATGAAAGAATTATATACGATAGATAATCTTTAGGTGTTACTTCTTGAGGATAGAAACACTGAATGTTCCATTTTGAAGTTTCTTCAGGGTTTATATCCTTTTTATAGCATCCAGTTCAGAGGAATGAGGGATAAATAAACAAGTACTATTTATCATGGCCAGCAGAGACTCTCAAGGATCAATCAAAAGGTATTAACATTACTTGAATGAATCCTGCTTGTCCTTAAGCTTGTCTGAAAACTCACTTCTGCGCTGACTAGTGTATTTCCAAAGCTCCTTTATTTCCTGTTTTCAAGTAAAACTGCATTTTCAGCTGGGTGTCCTGTGTTTAAATGGTGGTCTGCAGAAATGGTGACCTAGTGATCCTTGCAGAAATTTATCAGCATGAGTCAGTAATCAAAGAGGATTGTTTCTTGACTGAAGAAGCAGTTCTTTTCCGGGTTAGCAAGGGTGCCCAGAAGAGGGAAGATAGAGAGAGAGATGGAATAGGATGGAGTTTTCCCCTTTACGGCCCAAAGCTCTGGGCTGAACAGTGATGGAGAGAGGGTTTAATCATGAAACTGAAGGGCCTGGAGAAGATGCCCATCTCATCCCACAACAGACTGAAAAACCATAATATAGAATTGGCTGTTACCCAGTCCAAGCTCGCTCTGCTAACCACATGACAAGCCAGTGAATTGAGGACGAGGTGCTGAGGCAAGGAATACAACTTTACTTGGAAAGAACTGACTGAGAAGATGGCACACTAACGTCTCCAAATAACCATCTTGTCAGGGTCTCGATGCCAGGTCCTTTTATGGATCAGAGATAGGGAAGGGGGGGAAACAAAGAAAAAGGCCACTTAATCTTACAAGTGTCTGCTAGAATGGCAGGCCTTAGGCGGGGGATGTGTTAATTTCTTCCTTCCTGCCATCTACACGGAACAACAGACTGGTTCCAAATTGGGAAAGGAGTACAACAAGGCTATATATTGTCAGCCTGTTTATTTAACTTGTATGCAGAGTACATCATGCGAAATGCCAGGCTGGAGGAAGCACAAGCTGGAATTAAGATTGCCAAGAGAANGGGGGTGGAGAGGGGAGTAGAGTATATATTCCTTACTTCCAGGATTTTGGGCTCTTAAAAAGCTATGGTCTATAGGACTACATTTGAATTTAGGTCATAACTTCTTTAGTCTACTGCTGAAGACTGCCAAAATATGTGGTTTCTCTTTTTAAAATGAAGTTCCTCTGTGCTAATATCATAAAAATTCATGGAATCTTCAATTTATCTTTGAGTTCTGATCCAATTTTTTAATGATACATTTCTACTTGACATTGTGATAGAAACTGTCTTCTTTGAACACTTAATCAAACACTAATCACATAAAATTCACTTTTCAAAAGACCCCCATGAACTCAGAATCTCTGAAAATGTTACTTGATATTAAGTTAAATCACTGAGTATACCTAGATAAGAACAGCAGGGTTAAGAGAAAACAATGAAGACCCAATGGCATTTGCTACCAATCTCCATTCAGGTATTGGGCTGTACTTTTAGCGAAGCTGTCTTTAAGAATGTGCCATAAGTTTTATTGGGAAAGACATAAATAATGGAGCCAGAGCCTGGAAAATGGCAAGCTGGCTCAACTTCTTGGAGCATCATTCGTCAGATCCAGCTGCAAAAGCTAGAAGCTATAAAAAATGCATGTAGGATTTCTTTTTAAGCATTAACACACCACTACTTTAAATGTTGGTTCTGACTGAGAAATTCCTCTCTGCAGGTACTTTTTACCCCTATAACCTCAGCAAGCTGCCAGGGTCTCAGGAGACTAAACAAATTGCTAACTTAAAAATTCATTATAGTATCTGCTCTCTTTCCAAGACATAAAATGTGCTCTGTAATTTGCTCTTCTGAATCCCCAGGGACCTTAATCACCAAGGCCCCATGTGCTCATATGACGCCATCTCTCATCTATTATTAATATACTGGACAGTTCTTAAAATGCATCACACCCAAAAGTCCTAAAGTGGGAAGTGAAAATGCCACTAGCCAGCACATTGATTTTTCCGAGGTAAGCAATATCTAAAGTGATGACAAAGATGATATTAACGCACCAGATTCCCAGGCAGAAAGTATAAAGGGTTAAACTCTATAGTCTGTATTTACTAACAGATGGTGGCAAATGGATAATGAAATCCAGGGTGTGAAGTCACTGTTAAAAGTTCATGAATGAAAGGAATTCAGTTCTGTGCAGCTAAGAAATATAAAGTTATCTGGATAGAATATAAAAGTATGAAATGTTAAGACAGCAATATTTGGAAAATATAAAGACATCTGGATATAGGCTTAGAATTAGGATGAATAAAGCACCTGGCNTGGGTGGGTGGGTGGCTGGCTGGCTGGCTGGCTGGCTGGGTAACTACCCAAGCACTTCAAACTGTATATGTCTAAAATAAAATTCACCAACTTCAATTCCAAATCTCATCATCCTTCAGTGCTCCTTGTCTCAAGTTAATGGATTCACTTTCCCTAAAAAGAGCCAGACTGAAACCCTGGAAGGCATCCTGAACCCTCCCTTTTCTGTTCTGCTCTGAGTAGTCTCCAAAGCTTGCCCCGCGAGGCCCAGAATGTCCCGCGTGTCCATCTCCTCTCGACCCCATCGCCACTGCCCATAAGCACCTCATTCTACTCGTCTCATCTGCCCCAAAGCCAGCCGACTGCCGACTTGGCAGCAAGTCACTGCTGGGTCTGCCTTCGGCTCCCTCCACCCTGTAACCGCAGTTCTCACACTCCAGCCTCCCTGGTTTCCATCTCCCCTCCCCCTGCTTGTTCTTCGGGGCAGCACTTACTGACCGCAGGTTGCCCTGTGGGTACATTAGCTATGCACATCTGGGGCTGGCCCTTCAGACTATCTTCCAAGGCTCTCTCAGCTTTCCAAAACCCACAGACCCGCGAACAGCACAGCACTCAGTAAATGCTGAACTGAATCACAAGGAGGAAACAGTACCCCAAGACGAAATTTGGAATGTTTTTTATCATAGAAAGAATGTCATAAATGGTAACTGGATATACCTGAAGCAATATCACCATAATTTACATGTCACTGATTAAACTGGACCTTTTTGAGGTTGGGCTGGAACTAAACCAGGAAAAAGCTTTCTGATTCTCAAACTACTTACTAAATAGTTTTTGAAGACAACTCAAATTTTTTTTGTAAAACGAGGACCAAGTTTAAGACTATGTAGAAGCTAGCAAATAAATCAGGACATAATCATTCACATTATGAAGACTCTATACCCACCAAAAAGATGTATTAAACGATCCTTTAAAATTCTGTAAGCAAGATCTAAATGGTATAGTCCCACACTAGCCCTTAAAATATGATTCCAATTACACAGAATTTATAAATATAAGAGCTAAACATCCACTTCAAGCATGAATTGAAAGTATCTCCTCTAAAAAAATTTACCAAAATAAATTTACCAAATATGCAAGAAAAAATGGGGGAAGATGTTTTAGTGATGAAATAAAGCTTAAAGCATTTGTAGCTGCTAGAAGGGAGGACACAGTGTATTTCCGAGGCTGCATCTACGACAGTCTGCAGTGGCAGGACACGGCTGTGCTGACGCTGCAGTTCTCAGCCTGGGCAGGGGGGCGGGGAGGGGAGGGGTGCTGGTGAACTGCCCACCCTCATCAGAAGAGCTGGTAAGAATAAGAAAATTGGCCACTGAGGCTTTTAGGTTCCAACGTATTGTATTTTTTTTAAAAACACCGTTTTTATATGCTCAGACCTCAAGACAGAAAGGCAACATCAATAAGGTCTTTACTGAGACCTTCCGGGAAAGCAGACACATTTCACACTGCTAGAATTCTTATAATCTTATAATCAAATATTGATTTGGTATTGAAATTTCTCTGAAGAATATGTATTGTCTCTGTTTTCATTAGTCAGTCTTTAGTTTCATGTCTTTATCCTAATCCACTAGCACTTACAGGTTAGATATCAGCTTAGCCCAATCTTTAAATAACAAATTGTTGCTATTTTTAAGTACATCAAGTGTAATTATAAATAAGAGTAACACTGTCTGTTAGCTTTTTCTGGATGGATTTTTTTTTTTTATTAGTACCAGTTCACTAACCAAAAATACTACTACTCTGGTTACACAGAAATTATAAACAAAACTTAAGTCACTTATTCCAAAAGTACGGTAACAAAATGAGAGTCAAATGATATTTGTAACCTTATACAGAACAGGATTATAAATATCAAAAATAAAACTTTACATATATTTGTGTATGATTATCAGATGTAAAGCTGCTAATTCAATTAAGGTAATAAGAGAGAAGAACAAGGCCAAGAATCTTAAAACGAAAATCATCTTATTTTATGTTTTCATTTTAAAAGTCTAAAACATGTATAATTGTCTTCTTTTACTTCTTAGAAATTATAAAGACTACATAAATACCAGAGGGAAATGGCTCTGAAGTTAGAGCTTATTGATTTTCAGTTAATTCGTAATAAGACTAAGAAAATAATATATTTTAAAAGCCTATTGAATTGTAGCAAAACGGTACCTTTATCTAGCCTATGTAACTCATGACGACTGTCTTCTCTGCATACTTATTTGTTGCTATGAACTGTAATGCATTATGAGATTTGAAGTGTGAATGTAACCTACAGGAGGTCAAGGTTTACGCCTGGGTGCTCTTCTCATCCTCTCGGCCTGACGGGAACGCCCTTCACCTCACTCTCCAGGACACAGCATTTTCTTAATTCTCAACTGAGCTTAAGTGTCTCATCCCCTCACTACCATTCCAGTTATTTTTCCATCACAGAAAGCTCATCCCATGTAACTCAATGTGAATTACACCTATACCTGTGTTTAATTAATTAATTTATTGTCTGTGTCCTCCCCAAGATTTTAACCTCCCCAAGGACAAGGACCACAAATATCTTGTTCAGGGGTGAACCCACAGCACCAAGCATAATACCGAGCATATAGTAGGTACCAGTTTTTAAATAAATAAGCCCATCAGTCAGTCAGTTTACATGCATTTCCACTTATGATAAAAGCTGACCAAAACAGCTATTTTAAAAATAAGACAAAAAATAAAATGAGACAGCTAAGTAAAAATACATTCACATGACTGTATGAGGAGCAGGAGTTTGAGACTTTCAAATCCACGGGCCTTTTACACCCCCTGATGTCCCTGGCCTTCAACTCATCACCAGAGCATATTCTTGTTCACCATTTACACTGTTACACATTATTTCCATCACCTAAACTCATTCCATAAAAGCATCACAGACTTTTATTAGTTACTTAGAAAATATTTTCTAATAGCCAGATGTAGTTAAAAACTGAAATTTCCCAGTCACCTCTCCATTTATTGGACAGAGACAGCTAAAAAGAATCAGGGACAAAACAGAAGGCCTGGGATGCACAGGCACCTTGAGAGGAAGCAAAGCTCCGAGGATGGGAACAAGCTTGGCTACAGAAAGTCTAACAGCTTCCCTACCCACTGTTAAAGCCTCTGATGCCCAGTGACCATCCACATCTTAATACCGAACACATGCCATTCAGAATAAGTCAAACTCTGCCCAAAGAGATTGGCTGAAATAGTCTTACCTCTGTTTCTGTGAGAAGTGTTTTTAGCCTTGTCAAATCTTTTGTTACCATCCCATTCTGAAAGGGCAAATGAAAAAGGGGGAAACCAAGCAGCAGATTAGTTTTTTACTCTGAACTTGACTCCTTGGCTATTTCTAAGGTTTACCCATAAAAACAAAACCAGTGCTATGCTCCTCTCCTCTCCTCATTACTATTAGAGGTGATAACAAAGCCAACCTTCTGTGTGGGAAGTTAGAAAGACGAACAGAACAAAATATACAGTGTGCCCTAAAACACTGTATCCAACTTGTAAGAATTTAAGATTAACTCAATAACATATTCACAATGAGTATCACTCATAGTAGATTAAGTAAAAAGAAAAATAAACTTCAACTTTTTAAAACTCCTTTTCCTAAACCAAATAGGTGAACTCGGTTACTCATGATTCAGATTCACATACAGTGATCACACTACCCAAAGGTGGTTCATTAACACTGTTGGAGGAAAACATAAAACATTAGCTCTTGAGAAATTCAAATTTCACTTGAGATTTGAAAGCAAAGTGCTTAATTTTTAACTTAAAAATCCAACAGGTAAAATAGTGTAATATGCTCAATTTAAATAGAAAAGATCCTTAAAGATAGAATTATCTAAGTAATAAAGAAGAGAAATATTCTTTATCACCGATTTAGAACTAAATGCCCATACAAGACTCTTGAGAGTCCCTTGGACTGCAAGGAGATCCAACCAGTCCATTCTGAAGATCAGTCCTGGGTGTTTATTGGAAGGACTGATGCTGAAGCTGAAACCCCAATACTTTGGCCACCTCATGGGAAGAGCTGACTCACTGGAAAAGACCCTGGTGCTGGGAGGGACTGGGGGCAGGAGGAGAAGGGGACGACCGAGGATGAGATGGCTGGATGGCATCACCGACTCAATGGACATGAGTTTGGGTGAACTCCAGGAGTTGGTGATGGACAGGGAGGCCTGGAGTGCTGTGATTCATGGGGTTGCAAAGAGTCGGACACAACTGAGCGACTGAACTGAACTGACCCATACAATTTTGCTATATTAATAAGATACCTTAGCTTTTGTATTCGTTTGTTAAGATGGTGAAATAAAAAGATACTATTAAACCAACTAAACAATTCACTGCACAATAATTCCTTAGAAAATAACTAAATTACCCTCCAAGATGGGTCATTATCTTACACTCAACAATATACAAAGTACTTTCCTGATTTCCTTCTTTTTCACCAGATATATATTTGCAGTGAAAACATAACTTTGCTCTAGCTTTCCACAGTTTATGATAATTCAGAAGTATAGAGAACTCAAGCTGTGTAACAAAGTATACATATGTGTTTTTTTTTACTTTCACCATCTTTCATTATGACTCAAAAAGTATCAGTTTTGTAACAGTTACCAACTGGTGAAAAAAAGTCATATCTTTTCTTCCAATTTCTATAGATTGCCAACTCTAAAGTTCAAAAAAGGAAGTCTTTCCATTAAGCCATCCAAAAGCAAATAGACAAAAACTCTAGAAAATTTAATAGCGCATACAAAAATTTATCCCAAGGTCTGAATAGAGTGAGATAACTTCATCAGAGCAGCCATGAATATGAACATCGTCAGAAAGAAAAGTAATTATTACTTAGTTAAATTCAAGCATTTTATACAATAAATGACTAAATTTAAGAAACCTATAAGATCATATATCCACAGAAGCATTTTAAAACTCAAAAATACCTTCAGGTTCTGTTAACTTATACCTTTAAAGAAAATCAGTTATTCTATACTTTCAAAGTTTTAAAAATTATCTCAATCACAAACTACATTAATACAAGAATCCAATGCTTAATTATGAGTATGTTGAAAAGAAGTAAGCAGCTACTCATAGACTTTGACTTCTGGCAGAACCTACAGGACGCGGGTAATACACCTGAGAAGTCCAACGGGTGAGCACATTTTTGGACATTCACATTTAGAACCAGTCAACATACCAGGGACTCTCCTGTCAGTGACTTGGCAAGAATGTGGGACACAGGCTGGAGCTTTCCTTTAAGCTGCATGCAGCAGAGCACTGCCTGGAAGGCGCCGTCTCCCTTGGCCAGGCCTTCTCCCAGCACTGTCACGGAAGAACAGCCAGCGTTAACCACGTGACAGTCAAAGCACAGTTTCTCAGCCTTAGCATCAGCACACTCCCCTGGGCACGACTGCTTTTTCTTAAACTGGACTACGGTTACTTTACTCCGCTGCGTCAGCTTCTGCTCTACCGCGAAGTGAACCAGCCGTACATCAACATGTATCCGCTTTCTTGGATTTCCTTCCCATTTAGGGCACCACAGAGCACCCAGCAGTTTCCTGCGCTGTAGAGCAGGTTCTCATTAGTCATCTGTTTTATACACAGTAGTGTGTATGTCAAATTCCACTCTTCCAATTCACCCCCTCCCTTTCCCTCCTGGTATCCGTTACATTTGTTTTCTACATCTGTGCCTTTATTTCTGTTTTGCAATGAGATCATTTTTACCATTTTTCTAGATTCCACAAATATGTGTTAACATGTATTTTTCTCTTTCTGACTTACTTTACTCTGTATTGAAAGACACGAGGTCCATCCACATCTCTACAAATGACATGGTTTTGTTCCTTTTTATGGCTGAGTAATACTTCATTTTTAGAACTAACACCAAAAAAAGATGTCCTTTTCATTACAGGGGACTGGAATGCAAAAGTAAGAAGTCAAGAAACACCTGGGCTAACAGGCAAATTTGGCCTTGGAATACGGAATGAAGCAGGGCAAAGGCTAACAAGAGTTTTGCCAAGAGAACGCACTGGTCATAGCAAACACCCTCTTCCAACAACACAAGAGAAGACGCTACACATGGACATCACCAGATGGTCAACACCGAAATCAGACTGATTACATTCTTTGCAGCCAAAGATGGAGAAGCTGTATACAGTCAGAAAAAACAAGACCGGGAGCTGACTGTGGCTCAGATCATGAACTCCTTATTGCCAAATTCAGACTGAAATTGAAGAAAGTAAGGAAAACCACTAGACCATTCAGGTATGATCTAAATCAAATTCCTTATGATTATACAGTGGAAGTGAGAAATAAATTTAAGGGACTAGATCTGATAGATAAGAGTGCCTGATGAACTATGGACGGAGGTTCGTGACATTGTACAGGAGACAGGGATCAAGACCATCCCCATGGAAAAGAAATGCAAAAAAGCAAAATGGCTGTCTGGGGAGGCCTTACAAATAGCTGTGAAAAGAAGAGAGGCGAAAAGCAAAGGAGAAAAGGAAAGATATAAGCACCTGAATGCAGAGTTCCAAAGAATAGCAAGAAGAGATAAGAAAGCCTTCTTCAGCGATCAATGCAAAGAAATAGAGGAAAACAACAGAATGGGAAAGACTAGAGATCTCTTCAAGAAAATTAGAGATACCAAGGGAACATTTCATGCAAGGATGGGCTCGATAAAGGACAGAAATGGTATGGACCTAACAGAAGCAGAAGATATTAAGAAGAGGTGGCAAGAATACACAGAAGAACTGTACAAAAAAGATCTTCACGACCCAGATAATCATGATGATGTGATCACTAATCTAGAGCCAGACATCTTGGAATGTGAAGTCAAGTGGGCCTTAGAAAGCATCACTAGGAACAAAGCTAGTGGAGGTGATGGAATTCCAGTTGAGCTGTTTCAAATCCTGAAAGATGATGCTGTGAAAGTGCTGCACTCAATCTGCCAGCAAATTTGGAAAACTCAGCAGTGGCCACAGGACTGGAAAAGGTCCGTTTTCATTCCAATTCCAAAGAAAGGCAATGCAAAAGAATGCTCCAATTACCGCACAATTGCACTCATCTCACATGCTAGTAAAGTAATGCTCAAAATCCTCCAAGCCAGGCTTCAGCAATACGTGAACCGTGAACTCCCTGATGTTCAAGCTGGCTTTAGAAAAGGCAGAGGAACCAGAGATCAAATTGCCAACATCCGCTGGATCATGGAAAAAGCAAGAGAGTTCCAGAAAAACATCTACTTCTGCTTTATTGACTATGCCAAAGCCTTTGACTGTGTGGATCACAATAAACTGTGGAAAATTCTGAAAGAGATGGGAATACCAGACCACCTAATCTGCCTCTTGAGAAATCTGTATGCAGGTCAGGAAGCAACAGTTAGAACTGGACATGGAACAACAGACTGGTTCCAAATAGGAAAAGGAGTACGTCAAGGCTGTATATTGTCACCCTGCTTATTTAACTTATATGCTGAGTACATCATGAGAAACGCTGGACTGGAAGAAACACAAGCTGGAATCAAGATTGCCGGGAGAAATATCAATAACCTCAGATATGCAGATGACACCACCCTTATGGCAGAAAGTGAAGAGGAGCTAAAAAGCCTCTTGATGAAAGTGAAAGAGGAGAGTGAAAAAGTTGGCTTAAAGCTCAACATTCAGAAAACGAAGATCATGGCATCTGGTCCCATCACTTCATGGGAAATAGATGGGGAAACAGTGGAAACAGTGCCAGACTTTATTTTTTTAGGCTCCAAAATCACTGCTGATGGTGACTGCAGCCATGAAATTAGAAGACGCTTACTCCTTGGAAGAAAAGTTATGTCCAACCTAGATAGCATTTTCAGAAGCAGAGACATTACTTTGCCGACTAAGGTCCGTTTAGTCAAGGCTATGGTTTTTCCTGTGGTCATGTATGGATGTGAGAGTTGGACTGTGAAGAAGGCTGA
>SJYS01023565.1:159938-196713 GCA_006410695.1 Philantomba maxwellii
GGGTGGGGGGAGGGTCAAGGGGAAGGGGATATATACACACCTACGGCCAATTCATGCTATTGTATGGCAGAAACGAACACAACACTGTAAAGCAATTATCCTCCAATTTAAAATAAATTTTAAATAAATAAAAATAGATCCATTGAATAAATACATTAAAAATTTGCAATTTATAAATAAATTCTTTCCTAAATATCAGCCATTTAATCTCTGGCCATAAACTTGTAGCTGAATATATCCTAGGGATGGGGGAGGAGTATATAAACAGACTCCAAATGGTGGAAGACTTAAGTCACCTCGAAATGTCCTTATAACAAGTATCAGAAAACATGACATAAATCAAAATAACAGTTCTGTGGCAGATCTCTCACCCGTGTCCATGTCACCAGTGTTTTTTTCTTCCCACCATCCTTCCCCTGTCTCTGCCCTTCTTACCCTTGCTCTCTCTCTTTTTCCAACTGTGACACATAATGCTTTAAGGCATGTGGGCTGCAGCTTCAGTGAAACTTTATAGGTCCTTCCTACCAAAGTCTTTTGCAGATAAAATATTTCCTTAATAAAATGCTTTTGGAAAATGAAAAGCCCTAACAAAATTCAATGCTTGGGATCATTAGACCTCTTCTAAGTATCTCACCCCTAGGTTGAAATTCTGTAACATACTTTCTCTCATTCTCTTGCTTTCTCTTTTTGTCCCCACATCCCTGCTACCTCGCTCTTACTGCTGTCAGTATTTGGTCCTTCAACCCTGTCACAACAATCTTTGTTATCTCTTTTACAACCCCTTGTGTATACAGTAAACTTTAAAGCTGAGATCTTATTGTATATTCTTGAAAGTACACTTTGCTTCAACTGTAGTTCAGTGTAAAGGCTCTTGGACTACTTTCTTCTGGATGTTTTCATACTATAGAAAAACAGGTTATTTCTCCTGGCTTATTTTCAGTGTTCCAGCTTAAATTTTAGAGCTAATTCAATAAGATGGGGCTTCCTAGGTGGCACGAGTGGTTAAGAACCTGCCTGCCAAAGCAGGAGAAGCAAGGGGTTCAATCCCTGGGTTGAGAAGATCCCCTAGAGCAGAGCATCGCAATGCACCGCAGTATTCTTGCCTAGAGAATCCCATGGACAGAGGAGCCTGGTGGGCTACAGTCCACGGGGTTGCAAAGAGCTGGACATTACTGAAGCAACTTCGGTGCAGTTCAGTTCAGTCGCTCAGTCATGTCCAACTCTTTGCAACCCAATGGACTGCAGCAAGCCAGGCCTCCCTGTCCATCACCAACTCCTGGAGCTTGCTCAAACTCATGTCCGTTGAGTTGGTGATGCCATCCATCCATCTTATCCTCTGTCGTCCCTTTCTTCTCCCGCCTGCAATCTTTCCCAGCATCAGGGTCTTTTCCAATGAGTCAGTTCTTCCCATCAGGTGGCCAAAGTACTGAAGTTTCAGCTTCAGCATCAGTCCTTCCAATGAATATTCAGGACCGATTTGCTTTAGGATGGACTGGTTGGATCTCCTTGCAGTCCAAGGAACTCTCAAGAGTCTTCTCCAACACCACAGTTCAAAAGCATCAATTCTTAGGCACTCAGCTTTCTTTACAGTCCAAGCCTCACATCCATATATGACTACTGGAAAAACCACAGCTTTGACTAGATGGAACTTTGTTGGCAAAGTAATGTCTCTGCTTTTTAATATGCTGTCTAGGTTGGTCATAACTTTTCTTCCAAGGAGCAAGAGATGCACAATGACTATACCTCAACTTCCTCATCACTATACAAATATAAAATTATACACAGTAAAAAGCTGACAACACACATAATCATAGAAACAAACCTGAAACTCCGTTCCCCAGCATATCATAAAAGGGTTTTATTTCATCTACATGCTTGAAAGAACTTTTCACATAAGGCACTGTTAAAACAGTATTTGCAGAAGTACCTGTCATACTGTGTGCGCATGAGAAAGAGAGAGAGAACATGCTGCTTGCAGAGACTTCAACCTTCTCTTCATAAAGAATTCTAATTTCCACGATGCATCTGCTATATAGTTACTGGAAAGTTCATCTGTGTTAACTGTTCAAAAACTGGAAGAAGCTTTTTCTACTTAAAAAGATCAATTTAACTGTATTTTTTTTTTAATCTAAAACTCTTTGACGGCCTTCATTTCAATGTCAAAAGCCAACATCTTGCCATCTCCACTGTTAAGCTCTCGGAGGAAACCCTGACTGTGGGGAGCTCTGTGCTAAGACCCTCCCTTACCTCACCGTTTCCCTGGCTGATCTGCTTGCTAATCCCGTTTTGCTGCTCTTTCCCCGTCCTGGCCCCGGGGGAGAGCGCTGTGCTCAGGTGTTCACAGCCATCTTGACTTCAGCGCCCTCTTCTGGTATAGTTTTAACTGAANCCTCCCTTACCTCACCGTTTCCCTGGCTGATCTGCTTGCTAATCCCGTTTTGCTGCTCTTTCCCCGTCCTGGCCCCGGGGGAGAGCGCTGTGCTCAGGTGTTCACAGCCATCTTGACTTCAGCGCCCTCTTCTGGTATAGTTTTAACTGAAATTTTTAAAGGGCAAGCTACCACTCATTTTAAATCTCTTTTTTACGTATAAATATAATTTCAGCTAACATAAAATTAATGCTAGTGTTTATCCCATGAGTGAGAAACTACATGAAATAAATGTATAATGTCACTCTGACTATAACTGACCCCTGCATGAATAAGAAAAGGCACAGAGCAGTCCTGTGACCACGATGAGCCTCTTCCAATTGAGTTCAGAGGACCTCAGTTCAAAGACTATTGCTTTCTCAAACATCTACACATAGAAAAAAGGGAGTCTGCACACTGGAAAGGTAACAGTCCTCAAACTTAATTCAAATACTAAATATTCACTCACTTTCCTGATTTTCATTCTATTCCAAAATTAGCATTTTATACTTTAACTTTCTAATCTCTATCAACTGAAATATAAGAACTTTACTTAAAATAGTTGATAGGCATTAAGGGCAAATGAAGAGT
Organism: Philantomba maxwellii; assembly: GCA_006410695.1. Lineage (NCBI taxonomy): Eukaryota > Metazoa > Chordata > Mammalia > Artiodactyla > Bovidae > Philantomba > Philantomba maxwellii. The sequence goes on from SJYS01023565.1 coordinate 162,937, forward strand.
GAGAGTGGAGATCCTACTCCACAAAGCCTTAGGTTCCTGCTGGAGACCGACTGTGGTGCGGCCATGCAGTGGGACACTTTGTTATTGTTTTCACGCACCAAGTCGTGTCTCACTCTTTGCGACCCCTTGAACTGCAACACACCAGGCTCCTCTGTCCTCCACTACCTCCCAGAGTTTGCTCCAATTCACGTCCATTCAGTCAGTGATGAACCATCTCATCCTCTGCCGTCCCCTTCTCCTTGTGCGTTCAAGCTTTCCAAGCATCAGGGTCTTTCCAAAGAGTCAACTCTTTGCAGGTGGTGGCCAAAATACTGGAGCTTTAGCTTCACCATCAGTCTATCCAATGGATATTTGGAATTGATTTCCTTTCTATCTCCTTGTTGTCCAAGAGACTCTCAAGAGTCTTCTTTACCACCACAGTTTGAAAGAACGTAATTTGACTTCGGTATTGACCATCTGGCGATGCCCACGGGTAGGGTCGTCTCTTGGCTTGTTGGAAAAGGGTGTTTGGTGTGACCAGTGTGTTCTCTTGACAAAACTCTGTTGGCCCTGCTTTATTCTGTACTCCAAGGGCAAATGTGCCTGTTATTCTGGGTAACCCCTGACTTTCTCCTTTTGCATTCCAATTCCCTGTGATGAAAAGAACATCTTTTGGTGTTAGTTCTCAAAAGTGTGGTAGGTCTTCATAGAACTGGTCAACTTCAGCTTCTTCAGCATCAGTGGCTGGGGCATAGATTTGGATCACTGTAGTGTTGAATAGTTTGCCTTGGAAAAGAATCAAGATCATTCTGTCATTTTTGAGGTTGCACCCAATAGTGCATTTCAGACTCTCTTGTTGACTATGAGGGGTACTCCATTTCTTCTATGGGATTCTTGCCCACAGAAGATATAATGGGTCTTGGAAATAAATTCACTCATTCCCATCCATTCTAGTTCACTGATTCCTAAGATGTCAATATTCACTGTTGACACTTCCTGCTTGACCATGTCCAATGATTTATGGACCTAACATTCAAGGTTCTTATATAATACTGTTCTTTACAGCATCTAGCTTTACTTTCACCACCAGACACATCCACAACTGAACATCATTCCCACTTTCGCTCAACTGCTTTGTTCTTTCTAGAGCTATTGCCCTCCACTCTTCCCCAGTAGTAGAATGGACAACTTTTTTGACCTAGGGGGCTCATCTTCCTGTGTAATANACTTTCACCACCAGACACATCCACAACTGAACATCATTCCCACTTTCGCTCAACTGCTTTGTTCTTTCTAGAGCTATTGCCCTCCACTCTTCCCCAGTAGTAGAATGGACAACTTTTTTGACCTAGGGGGCTCATCTTCCTGTGTAATATCATTTTGCCTTTTCACACTGTTCGTGGGGTTCTCATGGCAAGAATACTGGAGTGGGTTGCCACTTCCTCCTCCGTAGACTACATTTTGTAACAACTCTTCACCATGACCCGTCTGTCTTGGGTGGCTCATAGCCTCATTGGGTTACGTAAGCCCCTTCACCACAACAAGGCTATGATCAATGAAGGGGCCGTGGAATACTACTCAGCCATAAAAATGGATGGACTATTCATACACTCAAAAACGTGGATGGATCTCAAATACATGGTGAGAGGGAAAAAGTTATCTTAAAAAGGTCACAAACAATATGGTTCTATTGTGTGTTATTTTCAAAAGGACACAATTACAGAGATGGAGAACAGACTAGTGGTTGCCAGGGTTACGCAGGGAGGCAGGACCATGAGTGTAACTATACAGGGTAGCACAAAAAAAGGTCTTCACATGATGGAACAGTTCTGAACCGCGACTGTGCTGGTGGTCCCATGAATCCACACACAGTAAAATGACACAGAATTACACACAGTCATTGAACCAAAGCCCACTTCCTAGCTTTGGTATTGTACTACGGTTACGTCAGATGTAACCATGGTTACGTAAGATGCAACCAGTGGGGGAAACAGCACATGGGGTCACTCTGCACCATCTCTGCAACGTCCAGTGACTCTGCAGCGAGGAAGAAATATTACTGCAACTGCTCCACTATTTAAAAGTCTTGGCAATAGAAAAACCTGGCTTGAAGATCCAAATTCTTGTCCAATAATGATTATCAATGTCACCCTGAGCCTCAGTTTTTTTTTTAATCCTTTCTAGAATATGAAATACCCATATACATTTCCTCCCCCAAATTTATTATACTAAACAGAATAATGTCTATAAAACTCCAAAGAATACACAGATTGTAGCTTAGGACAGATAAAAAAGAAGGAGCATGGCCTTTCAGGTCAGAAAGACTTCACTTCAAAACCACAGTCCAGTTCTGGACAGTCTCTGTGCTCCTAAGCAAGTTACTTAATCTCACTCATCACCTGTAAAATTGGAACTGTATTACAATGTGGTTAAACAAACTATTTCAGAGGGTCTGACCCAGAGAAAATTCTGAATAAATATTATTACCCTTATTAACTATTTTTCCCCCAAAAAATGTTTAATTACCATAAAATCTATTTAACGAAAACTCTTCAGAGAAAAAGGAAAGTGCAGAAGGTTCAATCAATCATGTATCAATTTGCCTTTTTTAGGACTGTCAGCATCTATTCAACAGGGCTTTTTGGCTACTGAATCACTTCACAGGGAAGTATTAATATAATAAATATCAATAGATGCCCCAAACTCCTGCTTGTATTAATTTCTTAATTAATGACACTCTCAGCTAGAGTTTAAGAATCTTGCAGCTGTATGAAAAATATCCAGTGTTATAATGATTGAGTTTGACTTACACATTACATGTAGCACAAATCTCTTTCAGTTGCTAAGACTACTATTTGATTTCATTTTCTCCATTTACCTCATTCTATTTTGTTAGTGTAAAAAATGTGAGTTTCCTATATGATGAATATTTCAAAAGCACAGGAAAAATCTTTATTTTATGGAAGTTTTCCTGTTATGCTAAATACAGCTTATGTTCAGGTAATGAAACAGACTTACTCATGGCCACTGGCTTGACAATCCTCACTATCCAGAACACAACGCCAAACTCAGAACTAAACTCTCTGAACTTAAAGTCTGTGTAGTTTATTTTCAAGATGCCCTTGAGTCCTCACTCAGAATCGGTTTATTTTAAGCAGAACTCCAACTTTCAAATCTTATGACTCTGATTAGTTCCTGGCTTAAAGAAATCAGCCATTAAAAAAAAACAACAAAAAAACACATTTTGGGGACAGCCAGGTAAATCTGACTATGGATTGGGTTTTGGATATTAGGGAATTATGGTCACTTTTATTAGGTTAATAATAATGCTGTGGTTACACAGTTATGATCTTATTTATTATAGATGCATACTGAAGTATTTAGGAATAAATATGATGGTACCTATAATTACTTTTAAATAGAAAAAACAAAAAAATTAATGAAGTAAATATGGCAAAAGGTGACAACCTAAGTTTCAAGAATATGAATGCTTATTATACTATTTCCTTTAGTTTCTCCTTGTAAGTTTCTCATAACAAAGAAGAATTTAAATTTTTTAACTCCATGACAAAGCCTGCCTGTCGGGTTTCCCATCCCTGTGTGAGAAAGTGAAATCAGGGTCAGAAGCACCAAGTGGAGGGAGAAGCGGGGAGGGCAGCTGCAATGAGGCCTGTTGAGAGCTGCAAGGAACGCAAGCTGATACTGACAGCAAGGGATCCTGCAGCACATCAAATGCAGACAAGGTCTGGGGCCCTGCAGAGGGAGCTGCTCGGGCACCCAGCATACACACCAGTATAATAATTAACAAAGGCCGAGACTCTGGTCTTGTTTTTTATTACTGACTGACTGCCTAACCATGGCATTTTATCTTATATAAAAATAACCTTGCTGTACACCTGAAATTAAAGTAATACTGTAAATCAACTGTACTTCAAAAAAAAAAAAAAGTTACCGAAAGGGAAGAGGAAAAAATTATATATAATATAAAAGCAGAACTCTACAACTAGCAATATATACACATAAACTTTTGACAATATTTCCAAATGTCTACTTCAAATGAACAACTTTACATTAAATAAGCATTTCCATGTTCTTACTTATCACATAAATGGTAACAAGGAATGCATAGAATGTAATCATTGAACCATTATTGCAAGCTAACCAAGTTCCCCCTTTTCCACACAGCACCGCAATGAACACCATTCCACAATTTTTTCTTTCTTTTGAGATATTTACTTGGGACAGTCTCCCAGAACTGAGATTAGTGGGTCAAAGGTACGGACATATTACCAAGCTGCATTCTGCTTCATGCCCTCCCCACCATCACAAGCACACACTCATTTCACTACAACCTTACCTGAGACAGTGGTTTTCTCCCCACGTTACAGAAGCAGAATCAGTACACAGAAACTGCACGTGACTAATGGATACAATCTGGTGAGTTTAGACATACATATACTTCCATGTTACCATGATCACAATCCAGGTAACAGACCTAGCCTTCATCTCCAAGGTTTCCAGGTTAAATTTTCATACTGTTAATCCAGCAGTTGTAAAATAATCCCTACCTTTAAACGCCAAGTAAAGCGATCAACAGAGAGTGCAACACTCTTCCTTGCGCTCCTGCACCAACAGCACTGACGCTTCCGCAACTTCTTACAAGTCATCTAATCTACTGGGACTCTGTGTGTCTCCAAACGAAAAGTACCAACCTCATTAGTACTCAAGGAAGCGAAAATTAAAGAAAGAGGTCATTTCTCACACATGAGATTGTCACAATGGTAAGACTGAGCGGTTCCAGTTAGTGAGATCATAGGAAACAGGCACTCCCACATATCGCTGAGACGTGAGACCATGAAATGAGATATGAGAATTTTTCATAATTTTCTAAATTATGAAAAATTTAAAATGAGAAACTAGGGGAAATAGTATAATAAGCATTCATATTCTTGAAACTTAGGTTGCCATCTTTTGCCCTATTTACTTCATTAATTTTTTTCTGAACTATTTAAAAATGTGTGCATTTGAAACTAATCGGAAAGTGTCTGTTAAAATTATATGTATATTTTAACCCAGACATTCAACTTTTAAAACTCCTTCATCCAGACATCTAACTTTTAAGACTACCACACAGAAACAAAGGCAGCAGTGAGAAACATAAATGATTATCACAGGGTGAATTGTGATAAACTAGAAAACTAGAACCACCCGAATGCCCACCGCCATGGGAACAGCTGAGTAAATGATGGCTATCTACACCATGGACGATGGTGCAGGAGCTGGAGCTGATGCATTATTAACTCAGTAAGATAGCCAGGATCTACATTGCTACGGAAGAAAGCAAGGAATTTTGTTATGATCACAGAATTCTTTTTAATTTTTAAAGAAAAACCCTATGTACGTATGTAACGTATTACAAGCATTTGGGCCCACTTAGAGAAAGGTGAAGCAGAGGCAGGGAACTAACAACAGGACTGCCGCTTCCGGGGAGCGAGGGCGTGGGCCCTTCCACGCCCTCTGACTTAGTATCTGGCTTGTTAGTAACTTTTAAATGTCCATAGGTAGTAAAGATTGTACTCAGTATCTCTCAAATGCCAGTCATCTCCCAAAGTGCAGAATTCTATGAAGCAAGGTTTACAGAGAAGTCACTGAATCGTCAATGAATGGTTCAATGTGTCCAATACGTCACAGGAGTAGGTAAGATGTACATTCTGTAAGGTTTACAACAAAAATAGCTAGTACTTTGAAAAGTTTTGACACAAAAGAGCAAACAGGAAAAGAAATTTACCTTAAACACCTCAGCCCTCCTCCCCATTTAGATAACTGAAACATTCCATTATCCAAACCACTGAGCTGTGCAAAACTCTCACCAAGAGTGTGTGAGAACGCACACTGAACCCTTCTCCCACTCACTCCTAGACTCACTCTAGAGAATAGAGCAATCTCGAAGAAAAGGATTTCCAGTCTATGAGCACCCAAAGAGCAAGATTCTTATTAATCAATTTCCTGACCAAAAGAAAACAGGAAAAAGCACTAGCCCATCTCTTCTCTCTAAGGAAAATCTTCTAATGAAGGGGAAAAGAGGTCCAGCTTTCCAATTTATCCAAGCTTAACATTTTAATTAATGTGTGTTATGTGTTATAGTTCTTAAAATACAGCTCTCTGTTGACTGAAAATACACACATTCAAAGGGCATTATCAGTGTTCCCAAGGGAGTGGCAGCAACGCCACCATTGGGGAGTAGCGGCCATGCTCACGTGCACACCATCATGCCAGGAGAGCCACCCAGAGCAGTCAGCACCACAAAGTGGGTTTTTTTCCATATTAAAATCACCACTGAAATCAGTGCATGAAAATATCATATCTTAAACATTACTCAAGGAAGTAATTCAAAATCTTCAAAGCAGAAGAGAATCTTGTTTTTAAACATACCATGCCTACAATCTTCATCAGCTTGCCCATAGTTTTTCTGCAAAATAAAAGATACAAGATAAAGTTAAGTAGTTCAAGGCCTCTTAAAACAGAGATTTCATCAAAAGGCTGCAGCTTTGTTTCAAAGTTTAATCATTAATGTTGCAAATTTACTACTCACAGACCAAGGCTAACTCTTGTGCTGAGGATTACACAATCCTTTCCAAGTAACCCTCCCCACATACTTCCCTAGCCATGTGCTCCCTGTTTCCCACCTCCTCTAACCTCAAGTCACCAGAGCCCTCTACCCCATCCTCATTCTCAGCTCCCCACTCTGCTGAGTGAATGGCTGTCCTGCAGAGACTGCCCATGAGGGTCACCACCCTGGCTGCCTACCTCCTGCCCCCCTCTGCCTCCCACCTGTCCCAGGTAGAGCCAGGCCTACCACCTGAGCAGATATGCTCCATGGCCTACTCGAGAACATCAGTCTGGCAAGCCTCTTCTATTTCTCATACATCATTAATTTTTTGTTTTCTTTCAGTTTAGTCCTATAAAGAAACACGCTCTTATTTCTCTCATCTGAAAAAATCCTTTTCTTGACTTCACTTCTCCCACTAGTTTCCATTCTTTGTGTGTGTGTGTGTGTGTGTGTGTGTGCGCGCGCTTCAGTGGGTCAAAGCTCCTCAAGAATTGTCTGTATCATGTACTCAAATTCCTTCCATCTGACTTTCTTTTTTTTTTTTTTTCTGACTTTCTCTTAAACTCTTTTTATCAAGTGCTCACTCCCCACACCATGTGAGTCCCTCGCGGCTGCCACCAGGCAGGCCTCTTTGCACGCACCCATTCAGACACACTGTCCTTTTCTGTCAGTTCTCAGTCCTCCCCGTCTGTTCCAGCGACAGACATGCTGAGCTCGCGCTCCTGGACAGGCTCTCCTCCGCTGGCTCCCAGGACACCCTGCGCCCACGGTTCTCCTGAGCCTCGCGGGTTGCTCTTCAGGATGCTGTGCTGCTTCTCCCCAACTCTTACACCAGGGCCATAAGGCCAAGTCCTCAGGCACCTCCTCCTCTGTCTACACTCCCTCCCTAGTGATCTAACCCAGGCCTGAGGCTCCTGTCACCCACAGACCACAGACTCTGAAAGTAACATCTGCAGCCCAGACTTCACACGTGCACATCCAGCTGCTTACTCCGCATCTCTGGCTGGGTATCTAAGTGTCATCTCAAACTCACTGTGTCCAAAATGAACTCTTTCCCATAAAACCTGCTCCCCATCCACAGACCCTCATCTCAGTGGAAGGCAACTCCACTCTTCCAAACGCTCAGACAGAAAAAGTCAAAGTAAGCGAGCTGTGACGCTTATATATTCAGCTACAAGTTTATGGCCAGAGATTAAATGGCTGATATTTAGGAAGGAATTTATTTATAAATTACAAATTTTTAATGTATTTATTCAATGGATCTCACCCTCTGCCTTCCAGGAAATCTGCTTCAGTCCACCTTCAAATTATAGCCAGAACCAAGCCACTGCTCACCACCTCCATGGTTACCATTTTGACCTAAGCCACTTCATCTCTGGCCTCCGTTCAGTTCAGTTCAGTTCAGTTCAGTCGCTCAGTCATGTCCGACTCTTTGCAACTCCATGAACCGCAGCACGCCAGGCCTCCCTGTCCATCACCAACTCCCGGAGTCCACTCAAACCCATGTCCATTGAGTCGGTGATGCCATCCAACCATCTCACCCTCTGTCGTCCCCTTCCCCTCCTGCCCTCAATCCTTCCCAGCATCAGGGTCTTTCAAATGAATCAGCTCTTCGCATCAGGTGGCCAAAGTACTGGAGTTTCAGCCTCAACATCAGTCCTTCCAATAAACAACCAGGACTGATCTCCTTTAGGATGGACTGGTTGGATCTCCTTGCAGTCCAAGGGACTCTCAAGAGTCTTCTCCAACACCACAGTTCAAAAGCATCAATTCTTCGGCGCTCAGCTTTGTTTATAGTCCAACTCTCACATCCATACATGACCACTGGAAAAACCATAGCCTTGACTAGACAGACCTTTGTTGACAAAGTAAGGTCTCTGCTTTTTAATATGCTGTCTAGGTTGGTCATAACTTTCCTTCCAAGGAGTAAGCGTCTTTTAATCTCTGGCCTAGATTATTCTAATAGCTTCCAAACTAGTCTCTTCGTATCTACTCTTAACCCTTAAACTCTATTCTCAACAGAGACCAAATAATTCCTATTATATCAGATCATGCCACTACCCTGCTCAAAATCCCACGAGAGTGCTCTGCCTCAAGCAGAACAGAAACCAGACCTCACGGTGAGCTGGAGACCCCACGGGGTCTAGCCAGGCCACTGCACTCCCTCACGGTGTGCTCTACGCCCACACAGTGGACTCCAGGGCTGTCCCTCAAATGCAGCGGGCACGCTCCTGCCTGAGGAAGTCTGTACTGATAGTTCCCTCTGCCTGTAACTGTCTTTTCTCATGCAAACTGTTACCCTCTAACAATCCAAAGTGTTCACTGACTTATAATGCCTATTCTTTATTGCCTGCCCCTCCACAATACTAGAAAAAGTACTACGAAGGAGGGATCTCTCTTTTTCACCAACATAAAACAAATACCTAGGACAGTGTCCACCACATAGTATGCACTCAATAAATATTTGTTGAACTGAGCAGACAGTTAAAAATGCTATACAACAGTAAAATTTTCAGGTCTTAAAAACACAGTTGCTTGCCATCAAAGATATTCAGCAATCCCTAGCCACTTCACACAACTCCTCAGCCCAGAATTTGGTGATTTGCAGAGGGAATTACCACCAACAGTCCCCACTGAAAGAAAAAGGTCATTTAACATGGTTTACCATTGGCTCATGGACAGTGCCTACTCACCAGCTGCAAAAAGGAGGCAATTCTATAAAGAAGACTCTCGATCTTGATGCTCTCTATCTCCAGCGGACAGGGCCCTGTAAAGTCAGCCAGGGAGTACTGGCCGAGAGAGAGGAGGGCCTCTGTGCAGTGCTGGAGGGCCATCTCATAGTCCTGCCTCTTCAGCGACTCACATGCTTGTTCACATGACTTCTCAGCTCTTCTGTCTTCCATGACTCAGGGACAAGAATCCTAAAGACATGGAGAAAGAGCAAGAGGAGATTTCAAAAACCTATTAATTATAAATTCTAGCCCCGTTCCTATCTCAGCTGGCTTAATTATCTATCTGAATAGTTACTCTCAACCAGCCTTTTGATCAAGGTCACAGCTGAGCAGCAGCTAATGATGCTACAAAATCTATACTTCTCAAGTAAGGACTACACTACCAACAATACATCAAATTTATAAATGAGGCAAATTTATAAATGAAACACGATGCTGAGTATTACAAAACATAGCAAGCCATGAGGCTCCCCTTTTCTTTTATAACCAGAAGGTGGAGAAATGCTTCCTATGCAACCTGCAACTTTCAGTCTAATAATTCTGCAACTAAGGCTACAGAGAATCAAAGTCCGTATCGTGTGGGATTGTTGTCCACCAATACAATTTCACAGACAAAAAAGCTGGAATCAGAAACCAAAATTCGAATCCAAATCCACTGACCCCTGTGATCTGCTTCCGGTCTACAAAAAGAGCTTATTGTCACATTAAGCTGTTTGACCACCCAGTATCCATCCATCCCCTGTTCTGGTAATAAAAGCCCATGATTCCCCTCTGAGTCATTACCTCTCCCCTGCTCTGAGGAAAAGTGGCCCCTGAAGAGAGGGCTCCACCAAAAAAAGAAAAGAATCAAGGGGTGTCACGTGACCAGAACTGGCCAATCCGAGTCTCATAGCCCCAAACTCAGGGACTGATTGGCTCAAGGTCAGATATGTGACCCCATAAGAACCAATGAGACATCATGACACTTTTGCTGAGGCTTCTGGGAAATAGGCTGGTGCTCTTTCCTGCTGAAGCTAAACTCTGAGCGGCTACAGGGCGTGAATATGCAGCAGCCATTTTTCTATATGCAACGCCAACAACTGAAGTCCATCCAGGAAAAGGCAGAGCTGAGTCACGGGGAGAACCTGAGCCCCGACAACTTCACTTGAGTCCCGAATCCAGCTTGCTGTGCCTGGACTTTGTAGTCAGGTGAGCCTAATTCAAATTTCTCTCTGGACTAAGCCAGTTTGGGTGCTGTTTCAGGCAGCGGGAAGCTAATTGACGTGTACGTGCATATCTGATTAGTACCTCACAGGATGCGAAAAACAGACTGATAGTTCTCTTACAAAACAGTGTATATACACATGATAATTAGTAACAATTAGGCCACAATTACTGATTTACAATAAAAAGTATAGAGAGAAAAATGTGGGCATTTTAATAACAAGTATAGAGAGAAAAAATGGAAGAAAAATGACTTAGTGTGATATGTGGTTATCTTGACTATTGAAAATATTCCAAAACATTTGTTTAAATAATTTTATCATAAAGCTACTTCAGCAATAATAATAAAAGCAATAGCAAGAGCCATTTGCTGAACGCATGCTGTGCCAGACGCTGCTGAGATATATAATGTATATTGTGTCATCTCATTTCCTCATAATGACCATACAAGGTGGTATTATTATCATTCCCACTTACAGATAAGGAAATTAAAGCACAGAGAAGTTAAGTTGCTCACCCACAGTTATAATGTACATAAAGGGCAGGATTCAAATCCAGACATTCTGATGTAGCTCACACTTTTAGCCAGGACACTGACTGTGAGTTCTAATGATGTTCCAGTGGAGCAGAAACTGAAGACACTCCCAAAAGCATCAATTGTGAATATAATATATCACTACTGTAACCCTGGAACAGTCTTAAGGACTAATTACTACATAGTTCTGCATTATGACCAGCTAGTGATTATCATTTTTATAAAAAGTGTGAAGACCCTCACCAACCTAAACCAATCGCATCCTTTTGTTAAGCAAAAGTTCTAGATGGTCCCCAAACTAAGGAATATATTAATTAGCACCACTTTTCCAGAAAATGATAAAATTCACACCTTGCCCAAAAGTCAACTTTATGAGAACATTCCCATCACTAAGTTGCTTTTTACCACTTTCATAGAATAGAAATTTATTTAAAAAATTTTCAGTATAATACAAAAAAAAGAAAGAAAGCACGAAATGGACTTTATCAAAATTAAACATTTTTGCTCTTTGAAAAATGTTATTATTAAAAGAATGAAAAAGAATGACAAGCAAAGCTAAAGACTGAGAGAAAACCAATTGCAGATCACTGCAACTGCAGAGAAAACCAATTGCAAATATCTGAAAAAGGATTTGTATCCAAATATACGAAGAATTCTCAAAACTCAAGAGTAGGAAAACAGCCCAATGAAAAGCTGGGCAAAAGATTTCAAAAGATACTCCACTAAGAACATATAATGATGGCAAATAAGCACATGAAAAGATGTTCAATGGCATAAGTCATTAGAGAAACACAAATTAAAACCGTGATTAGATTTTACTGTATACCTATTAGAATGCTGCTGCTGCTAAGTCGCTTTAGTTGTGTCCGACTCTGTGCGACCCCGTAGACGGCAGCCTACCAGGATCCCCCCCACCCCGTCCCTGGGATCCTCCAGGCAAGAACACTGGAGTGGGTTGCCATTTCCTTCTCCAATGCAAGAAAGTGAAAAGTGAAAGTGAAGTCGCTCAGTCATGTCCGACTTAGCAANCCCCCACCCCGTCCCTGGGATCCTCCAGGCAAGAACACTGGAGTGGGTTGCCATTTCCTTCTCCAATGCAAGAAAGTGAAAAGTGAAAGTGAAGTCGCTCAGTCGTGTCTGACTCTTCACGACCCCATGGACTGCAGCCCACCAGGCTCCTCCATCCATGGGATTTTCCAGGCAAGAGTACTGGAGTGGGGTGCCATTGCCTTCTCTGACCTATTAGAATGGCTAAATGAAAAATAATGGTAATGTCAGTGATGCAGAATAGCTGGAACTCTCATACACTGCTAGTAGGAATATAAAATGGTATAGCCACTCTGGGAAGAGGGTTGACAGTTTCTTATAAAATTAAAAATCCACCCAGTGTATCACCCAGCAATCCTGCCTCCCCACAGGGAGATACCTTAAAGAAATGAAACCTATGTTTGCACAAAAATCTGTACACAAGTGTTTACAGCATCTCTATTCAAAAACGTTAAAAAAAAATGGAAACAACCCAAATGTCCTTTAATTAGTGACAATAGAAAACTACTCAGTAATAAAAAGGAACAAGCTTTCAATTTATGCCATAACTTAGATGAAGCTCAAAGAGTAAAAGAACCCAGTCTAGAAGTTTACATACTGCGTGATTCTATTTGTATGACATCCTCAAGAAAATAAAACTAAAGGGGTGGAGAGAACATCAGTGGCTGCAGAGATTACAGGATGGGGACAGTTAACTACAAGGATAACATTAAGGAATTTTGGGGGGTGATAATATTCTGTATTCTGATTGTACTGATGGCTGCACAATTACACATGTTATATTAATAGAACTGTATTACTAAAGGAAAGAGTCCATTTTACTGTTTGATTATTTTAAGAAAAAAAATGTTATTCATTTTTAAAATATGAATATCAGTGTCACAATGGACATGGATTTTAAAAACTGCAAAGAGATAAAGAAGGGTAAGTTTGTTAATCAATGGAAAACCTGTACTTTTCCCTGCATGCATTTCAGAGGGAAGAGTGTAGCCTCAGAAAGAATTTCTCCAAACAGATCAATGAGTAGTTCACTACGTAAAAAACATATGATACTTTTGAAGAATTCCATCATAGCTAGAAAACTGGTCCAGGACCAAAAGTAAATACTGGAAGAAAAATGAAATCAGCAGTTCACCACAGAGGTGGTAGGCAGAACGGCCTGGACTATGTATGACATGTTCCGTGGCAGCTGATAAGCAGGGTGGTGCTGTATAGGCATTATCCTTATACCAACGTGGACCTCCTTCTGCGTCAGTACAAGGAAAACCAACAGACCACCTTGAAATCAAGTCAAGAAATGTATTAATACCGTTATATTTTTAAAAAATATTCAATTATTATCCTTAAATTGACTTTTCTTATTAGTCATGGCCCTCTTTTATGTCTAAATAAGTAAATCTTACTTGATTAGAGACAGACTTCAAAAAACAAAAAGGAACTATGATCAAACAGCAGGAACCAATAGCAGTAACTAAAATTTCTTCAACCTAAATTGAAGATTATTTCTCTATCTCTGTCTTTTACATTTGTCTCCGTTAGGGGAAAAGAATTATCTACCTCATAAGTAACTTGGCTGGAATGAATCAGACTGCATTTGTAAAAGTTTTAGAAGACCGGTGAGTTGTACTAAACATTACCATTATTTCCACCTGAATAGAAATTACTAATGTCCATGATCAGTCCTGCATTAGACCCCACCTTCTCTTTAATTATTAAACTATATAAATGATAAAAACCATATGAAACCTGAAGAAAAATACAATACAGAAGTTTTTTACAGAACTAACAAAGATTAAACAAAAGAAATACTGTAAAAAAATTAGAGATTCATTTTTTAAGTCAATAGTTCGTGTTTTGTCTGCCTCACACATTATTTTCCCTGTGGAAAACCCAATTATTATCCTGAAAACAAGACTGTTTTAGAAAGTAACTGTACTGTGACGAAAGAAAAGCCAGATGGATACGGTATTAAGGAACCCACTGCAGAAGGTGCCGCCTCCTCCCCGCTGGACAGCACAGCAGTGGGAGACCTTGCGGCCAGTAAAGTGTGTACTGTTTCCTCAGGGCTGAGACAGACAGGAGTCAAGATGCATCCTCTAAAACGATATACCCAAGCTCATCACCCAATAACCAGACCACCCACAGTCTGACTACAACAGAACCTTCCCACCGTTCTCCACACAGGCCCCAAGCACAGTCCGGCTTGAGTCTCTGCCAACGCTTTTGCTCTACACAAACACCCTTCCCTCCTTTCTGTGGACCTAAATCCTGCCCAGCTTTAAATGCACACTTCAAGGTCTATTTCCCTAAGGATGATCCTCCCAGAACCAAAATTACTTTCTATAGGATGGTCTTCCTAAAAGGAGTACATCAAGGCTGTATATTGTCACCCTGCTCATTTAACTTACATGCGGAGTATATCATGAGAAATGCTGGGCTGGATGAAGCACAAGCTGCAATCAGATTGCCGGGAGAAATATCAATGACCTCAGATATGCAGATGACACCACCCTTATGGCAGAAAGTGAAGAACTAAAGAGCCTCTTAATGAAAGTGAAAGAGGAGAGTCAAAAAGTTGGCTTAAAGTTCAACATTTCAGAAAACAAAGATCATGGCATCCAGTCCCATCACTTCATGGCAAATAGATGGGAAACCAGTGGAAACAGTGTCAGACTTTATTTTGGGGGGCTCCAAAATCACTGCAGATGGTGACTTCAGTCATGAGATTTTTTAAAAGACACTTACTCCTTGGGAGAAAAGTTATGACCAACCTAGACAGCATATTAAAAAGCAGAGACATTACTTTGCCAACAAAGGTCCGTCTAGTAGAGGCTATGGTTTTTCCAGTAGTCATGTATGGATGTGAGAGTTGGATTATAAAGAAAGTTGAGAAGAATTGATGCTTTTGAACTGTGGTGTTGGAGAAGACTCTTGAGAGTCTCTTGGACTGCGAGGAGATCCAACCAGTCAATCCTAAAGGAAATCAGTCCTGAATATTCATTGGAAGGACTGATGTTGAAGCTGAAACTCCAATACTTTGGCCACCTAATGCGAAGAGCTGACTCATTTCAAAAGACCCTGATGCTGGGAAAGATTGAAGGTGGGAGGAGAAGGGGACGACAGAGGATGAGATGGCTAGATGGCATCACCAACTCAATGGACCTGAGTATGAGTAAACTCCGGGAGTTGGTGATGGATGGGGAGGCCTGGCATGCTGCAGTCCATGGAGTCGCAAAGAGTCGGAAACGACTGAGCGACTGAACTGAACTGAACGGATGGTCTGCCTCTTAATCATCATCTTGGATGCCTTATCTGACCAACACAGCTATCTTAGAAATAGGAGTCCTGTTTTATATCATCTGTATTCCTATGACAACCATCCTATTCACTAAAACCATTCAATAAATAATTGAATTTCCAAAAGAGTTGACCTAAGTTAACCTAAATGCCAAGCATTCCAAGAACTGTCCTGAACCAAACTCAATTCTCATTTAAACGGCAGTGTCAGAGAAAGGGATGTTGTATTCTCTTTAAGTGCACTTGCTTTTATCCAAAACTAGAATCTGTGATGAATCTATGGGATATACAGACAGAATATTATGTGAAGTAAAAAAGCTTTATTTATTGTACTGTGCCTAATATTCGGCCAGACTTGCATTTTTCTCTAAAACTTATAAAATCACTGAGTACGCCTCTGAGAAGAAAACTGAAAGCTAAGGTCATCAATCATATTTTAATTTGAATAATCTCTTTCATAAAGAGGTAAATTCTCCTAATTTCCAGAATGAATGAAATTCAATATAGCAAAGCAAAATGCTTTAAATACATAAAATAATATCCTGATGGACAGTCTACTATCTGTTTTAGTAACTTAAATTATAAAAAAAAGAAACTCTAAGAAAAGTTTCATCACGAGCTAAAATTAAGACTTTTTTTCCATCCATCACTTTGACTTTTCCTAACCCATTTTTGAGAACTGTCAGCAGTTCTGGATCAGTAATTCCAAATTACTTCTTGAAGACTTTGAGCCTCCTCCCAAATCATTTAACATGCTTACTAATCAATAAAGACATGAAAAAACAAAAACCCATATTTATAAAGCAAGTAAATTATATTAAAAGGCTGACTTTGCGAAAAGGTTGCTGCTTGCCAAGAGAATTTTATTAGAAAACATTTTCTGTCATTTGTATTTCTTCATTTTCCCTTCCAGATTATCTGTGTAGCCTTGCAAACTCATAATGATCCCAAATAGCTGAGCTTTAGTAATTAAACACAAACCAACATAAGAGAGCCAACTGCACAATTAAAAGGGTACCACAGCAATGACCACCATCATCCCTCTTAAAGGCTGTCTTCAAATTACCATACAGTCTATGTTCTAGAACTATATTTTCAAATCAAATATTTGAAATTCAGAACAGTGTTTTACAGAAACTAAGACCAGGGGTTACTTGAAAGATGTGCAATAACAAAAGCAGATTATAAAATAATATCTACAGTGCAGTCCCATTTTACAAGTAAAAAACTAGCAGATTATAAAGTAATAGTCTATATCCTGGGCCTGGATACCTATTTATCTATATATAGAGAGATAATACATATATATAGAGAGAATATATAGAGAGATATCTCTATATATCATTTTATCTATATATAGAGAGAATATTTTATATAAAAAGTCCAGAGAGAGAGATGAAACAAAATATTAAAGTAAATATCTCCTTCCCCAAAGTTTTAACTCCAGTCTAATCATGGGGAGAACATCAGATAAATCCAAATTGAGGGACATTCTATGAAAATACCTGAACCAGGACTCTTCAAAATTGTCATTAAAAAAAAAAAAAAAAACAGAAAAATCTGAGAAACTGTCAGAGCCCACAGGACATGACAACAACATCCAATGTGGATGCTGAGCAGGAATCGGGCTTTTGGGGAAAATGAGAAATTCAAATAAAATCTGGAAATTTGCTAATACTAATTTTCCAATGATGATTTCTTAGATTTGACAAATGTATCCTAAAAATGTAAGATATTAACAATGGCAGGTTAAGAATATATGAGAACTCTCACCTACATTTACAACTTTCTCTAAGTATACAATTATTCCAGTATTAAAAGTAGGTATCTCTGAGTGGTAGATGACAGAGTTTTAAAAATTCATTTGCATTTTCTAATTTTTTAACAAGCAACATGCGTATTAATTCCCTGATAGCTCAGTTGGTAAAGAATCTGCCTGCAATGCAGGAGACCCTGGTTCAGTTCCTGCGTTGGGAAGATCTACTGGAGAAGGGATAGGCTACCCACTCCAGTATTCTGACCTGGAGAATTCCAGGGACTATACAGTCCATGGGGTCACAAAGATCTGACACAACTAAACGACTTTCACTTTAAATGCTTAATTATCTGAAAAAGAAAAAGGGGAGAAGATAACTGTTCTAGATCAAAAGAAATTAAAGAGAGAAAAATAAAGAAATATATTTGGGGAAAATGGGAAAAATTATATATGGACTTGATATCTGGCAGTATAACCAGTAGTATTACTGAATTATTTTCTTAGGTGTGATAATGGTATTATATCTATAAAGAAAAATGCCCTCCTTCTTAGGAGACACCTGTTGAAGTGTGAATGAAATGCCATCTAAGATGTCTGCCACTTACCTTCAGCTGGCTCAGAAGAAAAGAAATTGTATTCAACAGAGAAAGAGAGAAGGCAAATCTTGATATAAGGCAAAGAATTGGGTATTGATTATACTATTCTTATAACTTTGCTCTAGGCCTAAAGATTGTCATAATATAAATTAAACTAAATTTTCTTTAACTTAAAAAAATGATCCAAAACCAAAACTAGGCCAGAAGTTATAATTTTCTCATAAACATAAAATATACTGTATTTTATAGTTTAATTCATCTTTTCCAAAAAAAAAAAAAAAAAGATTGAAAAGGGATGGCTTATTTTACATATTAAGAAATTATAGCTAACACCCAGGAATAATATTTACGTTTCCTTCCAATTAATACTGAATATAGTCTTTTTATCATCGGAGCAGTTTATATTGATCTTGGGCTCATTAGTTTCTAACTTACCTAGCTTTTTAAAATAAATCTGTATATTTGAATACCGTTACCTCATCCCTTAAAGCAGCTGGAAAGACGATGAAATAACTCGGAAGACACAGCTGGAACTTGTGAAAGAAGCCTGAGAAATAGTCTCTGGTTGGCGGAAGAGCAGATCCCTTACGAAGCTGTAGCCCATGACCCTTGGGCCAGACGCGGCTCATTCTGACCCTGAGACCCAGTATAGACCCATCCGCCCAAAATGCCTTTCTCAAATGGGAAAGAGATGGAAATGCTAAGACACAGGGGAACATTCTTTCTTGTCTGCAGCTAACTGAATTAGAAATCTTTAACACCATTTCTAGTCCTGAAATTCTGTAATTCTACATGTTGCTGTTGTTTCGTTGCTCAGTCTAAACTCTTGTGTTCAACTCTTTGCAACCCCATGGACTGCAGCCTGCCAGGCTCTTCTGGCCATGGGGTTTCTCAGGCAAGAATACTGGAGTGGGGTGCCATTTCCTACTCCAGGGGATCCCCAGGGACCGAACCCGTGTCTCTTGTGTCTCCTGCATTGGCAGGCAGATTCTTTTACCACTGAGCCACGAGGGAAGCCCATAATTCTACATAAAATACCTTTAAAACAAGAATACATTATCATTTCATATCCATTAGGAAGGCTACTATCAAAAAAACAGAAAGCAAGTGCCGACAAACAAGTGGAGAAGTTAGAACGCTTGTACACTGCTGGTGGACATAAAATGGTGTTACTGCTATAGAAAATAGTAAGGGGGGGGGGTTCCTCAAAACATTAAACACAGAATTGCCAATTCCACTTCTGAGTATTTCCCAAAGAACTGAAAGTAGGGATTTGAACAGATATGTATATACCCATGTTCACAGCAGCATTATTCACAATAAGCCAAACGGTGGAAGCAACCCAAGTGTCTATCAAAAGTTGGAGGGACTTTTAAACATGTATTTACATACAATAGTATTGCGTGTGTGCATGCTAAGTCACGTCAGTCATGTCCGACTCTATGCAACCCTATGGACACAGCCCACAAGGCTCCTTTGTCCATGGGATTCTCCAGGCAAGAGTACCGGAGCATAGGTCGCCGTGTCTTCCTCCAGGGGATCTTTCCAACCCAAGGATCGAACCCACATCTCTTAGGTCTCCTGCATTGGCAGGGGAGTTCTTTACCACCAGCGCCACCCGGGAAGCAAGTAATACAACAGCATTACTTAGTCTTAAAAGGAAGGAAGTCCTGCCACATGCCACAACAGAGATGAACCGCGAAGACGTGCTAAGTGAAATAAGGGAGTCACAAGAAGACAAGCACTACCGAAGTGCACTTACAGGAGATCCCCACGGGAGGAATGGACCTTACAGTCATCACAGAGACAGCAAGGAGAACGACGTCTGCCAGGAGGCAGCGAGGAACGGAGAGTTCGTGTTTAATGAGTAGAGAACTTCAAGTTAGAACAGCGACAAAGTTCTGAGATGGAATGGATGGTGGTGAGGGCTGCACAACAAGGCGAGAGCACTTAATGCCCCTGAATCGCTGCTGCTGCTGAGTCACTTCAGTCGTGTCCGACTCTGCGTGACCCCAGAGACGGCAGCCCACCAGGCTCCCCCATCCCTGGGACTGGAGTGGGCTGCCATTGCCCTCTAAAATGGTCTAAAATGTTATGTTTCATATATTTTACCAGAATTAAAAAAAAAANCACTTCAGTCGTGTCCGACTCTGCGTGACCCCAGAGACGGCAGCCCACCAGGCTCCCCCATCCCTGGGACTGGAGTGGGCTGCCATTGCCCTCTAAAATGGTCTAAAATGTTATGTTTCATATATTTTACCAGAATTAAAAAAAAAACAAAACCTCAAGTATACAAGTTATAAGACCCTCCTACCCTCCTTATAAGCAGTGAGGCCCATGTCCTAACCCTGGTGCAAACTGAAGGCATATGCACTGCCCATTTCCCAACCTCCCCTGGCCACAGAGGAGGACTGAGAGCTGGCAGAGCCATGGCCAGAGACGGGAAACAGGTCCTGATATTAGTCCCACTGAACAAACTCAGGAAAGTCAAAGCACAGGGCAAGGCCCAGATGGCGAACAGAGGCAGACCAGGGGGGAGAAGGCAAAGGCAGAAGGCAGGAAATCCTTCAGAAGGTGGGCAGCTGACGAGACTGGGAAGGGAGGCTGTGAGGAAGAGGAGGGTCAGAGAACAGGCAAGTCAGAAAAGGGAATTTCCTCAAGATAAGGAAAGAGAGGAGTAAGAGAAAAAAGGAAGAACTGTAAACAAGGAGATTCATTCAAGAAGATATTCTCCCCAAGTACCAGCAGAAAAATGACTTCCTTCCACTGACTTGGCCACCTGTATCTAAAGAATCCAAGAAAGCTGGTGAAGCCTATAAAAAGTTGGGAGAAAACTACTTCCCTATGTAAGGATACTAATATACCCCCATCCATGGAGAACTATGTACTGCCATTTTTTTCATCTGTGTTTGTGTTTTCATTTCAATTTCAATCTCGGCCTACCTTTTTTATTTGTAGCAAACACTCGTATGCCATGAATGAGCTGAAGAGTTCTAAAGCACGGGGGTAAGAGTAAAGGCCTGAAGCCAGATCTGCCAGCATTTGAGTCATGGCACTGCGACCTGAGGCTGTCTGCCTAAAGATCTGCTGCCATCTCCAAATCTGCAAAATGGGAATAATAACAGTCTACACCTCACAGCTGCTGCAAGAATAAAATAGGGTGAAATGTGAAAGCACCTGGAACAGTGTCTGGCCCACACTAAGCACTATTAAGGTATGAGCTTCCTATTATCCTCCAGACCTAGAACATGAGCTCCAGGAGAGCTGCAATTTTGTCTGTTTTGTTCACTGTTGAAGCCTCAGGTGCTTCACATAAGTATTTGTTGAACAGAAATGTATTGGATAATATAAATTTCATTCCAGCAACAGAGAAGCCCAGAAGAACAACGCTACCTTTCTGTTACTATGGATAACTGAATCTGTATCACGCTTGGGCCTCAGAGCTCACGATGGTCTTTATGTCTCAAGTGATTCTGTGAAGCTGGCAGCATCATCTCCATCTCACAGAGAAAGTAAAACTCAGAAGATGTAAGTGATTTGCCCAAGGAATTCGGGCAATTAATCCCACGTCTGTTCACTACAGACCCCCACCCAGAAAGCTCAGCACACACCCTGCGAAACTGCTCAGCTCCCCTTGCCTGCAAATAGACACAGCCCAAGTGCACCAAGACACTGCACCCCATTTGCCTCGGTGGAACTGATGGAGACAGGTGAAACAAGATTACTAACTACTGAAGCTGGCTTAATAGGCACAGTGAGATTGACTATACCCTACTTCCGTGTGTCTGAAATTGTCCATAGTAAAAAAAAATAAAAATAAAAAGTTAATAAAAAATAGACTTTACTCCCAACACGAACTGTGCCACTTGTCACTTTCTGCTGAGCGCACCACAGCAGAGACCCTTCTCTGTATGAGGCAGTGACGAGAAAGCCGACTGGGAATCAGGACGCCTCATTCTTCGCTGACTTAACTGTGAGACCTCACTGACCCCTCTAACTCCTCTGGGCCCTAAACTCATCTGGTCCTTCCAGGGTTAAAATACTCATTCCGGCTTCCTCCTAGTTCCTTAAACTCCACACACAAAATGAAACCTGTCTTTTCTCTATTCTGAACCCCTAAGGCCAGTTCTTCCGTATTCCTGACGTCCTCCAGCCCTCCAGCCGTGGCCCTCGGCCGCGTCTCTGACCCGAGACGCGGGGCTGCGGGCGCCCGTCCCGCCAGCCGGGCGGCGCCCCCGCTCCCGACCCCGCGGCCGCTCTCCCTCCGCGGGGCGCAGCCAGGCGCCGCCCCGCCGGGCTGTACGAGGGGCCTCCCCGCAGCCCGCTGCAGGTGCCGCGGGGCCCGCACGCGGCCGCCCCTCCGGCCCCGGGGCTCGGAACGCCCGCCTCTTCCCACGGCCTCTCGCGTTCCCGCGGCTGCCGGCTCACGCCCCGCTCCGGCTGACGCGCTCCAGCCTCAGGGGGTCGCAGCCCTCCCCTGACCCCTGCGCTCCCTTCCAGCTCCAGGTGGGCCTTGCAGGTGCCCCTGCGCGCTCCACCCGGGATTCGCTCCTTCATCTTTGCGTCCCTCTGAACCGCGCTTCCAGGCCCGGCGGCAGGCGCCCCGAGCGCGAGGCGGAGAAAGCGCGCCCCGCGGCCCCGCGGCCCCGCGGCCGCCGGCGCCCCCGCTGGTCAGGCCCGAGCAGCCCCGCCGCCGCGCGGGATGCGCCCCCAGCTGGTCAGGCCCCGAGCAGCCCCGCGGCCGCCGGCGCCCCCCGCTGGTCAGGCCCGAGCAGCCCCGCCGCCGCGCGGGATGCGCCCCCCGCTGGTCAGGCCCGAGCAGCCCCGCCGCCGCGCGGGATGCGCCCCCAGCTGGTCAGGCCCCGAGCAGCCCCGCGGCCGCCGNGGCCGCCGGCGCCCCCGCTGGTCAGGCCCGAGCAGCCCCGCCGCCGCGCGGGATGCGCCCCCAGCTGGTCAGGCCCCGAGCAGCCCCGCGGCCGCCGGCGCCCCCCGCTGGTCAGGCCCGAGCAGCCCCGCCGCCGCGCGGGATGCGCCCCGACAGCCCGAGCGGGCCTGGCGCTCCCTGCGCGCTGCGCAGCGGACACCCAACGGCAACTGAGGACCCGAACCTTCAAACAACTCGCCTGTCCCCTTCACCACTCCTCTCAAGAAAACTCACCATCCAGACCGGCTCTCTTTCCAGATTCTCACTGAACCTGTTCCGAGCATGTTTTTAACTACTACCTGTTTATTAGCTGGTTCTATTCGCCTTACAACCAAAGCCCCACATCAACAGTTTATTGATTAAAACTGCAAACAATATGAACAAACAATTCACCATGAAGAGACTCAAAGAGAAAACCTCAACATTATGGAACTAAGAAGTGCAAGTGCCACTTTACACTATGAAACAAGGAAGAACTTATAAAGAAAAAATGTATTTCTATCCAGTTTTGGTCAAAGAGGTAAATCTGTATATCTGTTAATAGTACAAACTGGTATAACACTCTCGAAAAACAGTACCACGATATATACTGGGTTGGCCTAAACGTTTGCTTGGGTTTTTCCATAACATCCAGAACGAACTTTATCGCCAACCCAATATCAAAAGCCATAAAATCATTCATATCATTTAACACAACAATACATTCTGAAATTTATCCTAGAGATATAATTAACTAGAAAAAATATATCTACAACAATGTAGATTAAAGTATTAACTGAAAATCAGCCAGCAAAGCAAATATCTAACATAAAAAGATTAACGTAAATTATTGACAGCATGGCTTGATAAAATATTTTGCAGCCTCTCAAAGTGTAATCATGTAAATTAAGATTGTGACACCTATAATAGGGAAATGTTTCATCATCTAGTATATGGGAAAAATACAAATTATGTGCATTGTAATTAAAAATGAGTACGGTAAATATTTATATATATATATTTTAATGGAATGCCAAAAGGAAAATCAACTGTTTGAGGGTGGTAACTCAAGTATTTAACAATATACTTAATTCTTAAACTACTTCATAATATAAGACAAAGTTTTACCATCCTGAGGAAACGAGGGCTCCAGGATGCAAATTTGACACAGTCTCAAGAAGAGGTCCACGCCTCTCTCCTACTACTCAGTTTGGCCTTAACTGAGAGCCCTCATGCACTTGTATTATCACAACAACAACCCAGACTCCAGCTTTCCAAGGACTAACAAACTAGCTCAGTTAGTCTTCTGATCATCCCCAGGAACCTGTGGACAATGAATCCTGCAAAACTACTGCAACTCAAGAAACAAAGAACCCTACAACTATGTTCCACTTTAGCCATCAACAAGCAGCCAAGCCAGAGTTTAATTACAAACCTTAAAAATACAGAGCACTGTCACATTAAAGTCTCTGCAGCTAGCACTGAAAATACATCAAAAACTGATTTTAGCACTGATGTCCCAGAAGGACAATATTAAAGCAGTCTTCTAACTGTGTTTCTGTAGTACAGTCATTTTCTAAGTTTACTATTGAATGGCCAAGATACTATAACAAAGAATACTAATTACTGTGAAGTAATACTCAAGACTAGATTCTTTCTTAGGCTATTTCAGCAAAAAATAAATAATCTGAAAGACTAAAACCACCCTTGTACGGAGGGAACACAACCATCAGAAAAAAAGTTGAGCCTGCATTCCACTGATCTGTCCTCAGTACCTAGATCCTCAAAAATGCAGACATGTACAGTCATTCATGACAACACGCACATAGCAGACAACAGGAGAAGCAAACAATTTAATACTTAACCAGTTCATCAGAGCACAGGGTGATCACCACTCAAGAAAGCTGACAGGAAACCTGCAGCACCTCTTAAGATCCAGTCTTGTGCAGACAGGTTGAACTCCTGTGCGGTTACTCATGCAAAACAGAAGTCTAAGATTAACCTATCCTCACTTCTCTTCAAACGCACTGACGAGGAGTCAGGTGGTCTGTTCACCATCATCCCATCAGTACCTGAAGCTCCAGGTCCAACTGCTGCGCCAGAGGCCTGCTCGCTCCACCCTGTCCCACCTCACTCCTCCTGAGCAGACACTCCTCTAGTTTAAGACTCTTCTCACACACCTTCAAGTTCTTTCTTTCTAAGTAAGGTTCTCCCAAGCCTTACTCACCTGCAGTTCACTGCACTGGGTATTACCCAAATAGCCCATCAGAGCTCTTTATAATTTCTGAAAGAGAGAGAAGGAATCTTTTAATACAGAGTAGAAAACGTCAGGATTGCTAACGTATCAATTCTGAAGCATTTGTATCCAGTAGTCACAGAAGATGGTCTTTTGGTCCATAGTATTTCAGTAAAATGTAGCATAACCAGCCAGGACCAAAAGTCCTGAGATAAGGGTCCAGAGATAAAAGCTTGGTTGAATGTTGCTATTGACCTTGGGCAAGTCACTTGCCTCCTCCAGGCCTCAATTTCCTCGTGCGGAAAATAAGAGAGACTAGACACAAACCGCAGAGCACATAACATGGAAAGAGCACGCCCCTTCTGAGGCACAACGCCAGCACCGCTACTTACGAGTCTTGTGACATTACGTGAATAAATTCACATTTAGCCTAAATTTCCTCTGCAAAGCGGAAATAACAACTATCTTGAAATTGTTCTGAAAACTAAAGGAAAGATAATGAGTTATAACAAGTCTATAGTAAATATACTGTGTGTCTCACCGTAAAATTCCACAGATGGTAATTACCAACATTACTCCCAGCCCTAAGGTTACATGAATTCAATTTCCAAATATTTATTTTCTTAGAAGATCAATAAGTCAAAACTGTACCAACCTGACAATGCAATTAACAGTGTCAGTGTTTGACTAACAGTTCAATGACGGTTATCTTACAGTGATGGAAGTTTCAGATTATCAATATTACTTAACATCACAGGAAACAAGGGCAGAATCGTCCCTGTACAACATGTACGCGGGCCCAGTGGCCATGCCTTCCCCACCCGCCACTGCTGCCAGGGCGCCGTGGCAAAGAGCTCCTCCAGAAGCCAAGTGACACCAACTGTTTCTGCCTCAGGTCAGGGGGCAGGACCACAGGTGGAGGAAGGAGGAGAGGCCTTTTTCTTCATCTTGTCTACTTTATACACTTATGCACGGCTCAGGTTTGTTTACTGTGGCATGCATCAGTTTCACATAAAAATAAGTAATTTTTTAAACGTATATTATTTACACTTATTGCTCACTGATAGGAAGCTCGCCTCACAGGAATATTGTCACACAGGAGAATATCCACAGAAGAAAGCAAAAAGGCAAATTCAGATGTGCAGAGAACTAACACCTAAAATATGGCATAGAAATGACAAAAATCACACACATTCACAGTTCAGAATGGTTCAGTCAAAAAATATGCATGCATTCTTTGAAGAACCTAATGATGAATCAGGGGTTTCTAGGGGTCAAAACAAGCTGAACACACCAACTCTGGTTTTACCAGACAACTTCCTGCTCTTGGAGAAACTGAACCAGTACCACTTACATGAGCAAACCAGTTAGTGTGATTGTTTAGTAGTATGTTGAAAAGCTTTCAATGTGCTTTAGACAACTGGTAGCTTAAAAAAAAAAAAAAAAAGATATATGCACACATATGTATACATATAGAAATTAAAAATCTTCATGTTACATCTACTATTTATTACTGAAAGAAGAATATTAACTCTGTTAAATTCAGGTTAACTCAGAGGTATTATCCCAGCCACCTTAGAAGTGACAGACCACTGAGTTTTACGCTGCCCCTAGCCCGTGTTACAGAAATCACCCTGACTACACCCAGTAACTTAAATGGATATAAGCTGGAGGAGCCACACTCTCCACACATATCATAGTTCCATCCTAGAAAACATTTCAAAATATTACTCAGAAATCAAATATTTGCATGTATACTTATCTAAGTTGATGGAAATAAACAGCCATAACAATCTGTTTATAATTTTTAAGTAGCTCCTCCGCCTCTCTTGTTTGCCAAGTTGATAAACTTGGCCCCAAATTTTCTATGCATTTAAAACAACAAGCAAAGGACCTTATTTCTTGTGCTGGGCGTGTATCTGGAGTCGTAAAAATAGAGTCTGACAGATAATGAGAGGCTTATTTGCATTTGATATCAATGCCATGCCTGCTTCTNCCAAATTTTCTATGCATTTAAAACAACAAGCAAAGGACCTTATTTCTTGTGCTGGGCGTGTATCTGGAGTCGTAAAAATAGAGTCTGACAGATAATGAGAGGCTTATTTGCATTTGATATCAATGCCATGCCTGCTTCTTAAACAGAGAGCAAAACTGCACGTGTAAGGTCTGGTCTACCTATCTGTAGGGCCCTCCTCAACATTCTTAGCCTTTTGTGAGTATGCTCTATATTCTTAAACTCCACAAGGCACTTTGCAAGTAGGAATGATTTCTCCTGTTATTTTGGCATCACTCCCTTTTCCAGTAAAACACTGGACTGTCCATAAATTGTGTACAGACTTTAAAACAATCCAGACTGAGTATTTATGGTATCAGAAATGAAACTTCTTGGTAATAATCGCAAAATCCAAGTGTACCAGCTGATAGGTACTTACTGACTCCCAAAAACTGCAGCCTTCCCTGAAATAGTGTCCTACTCCCCAGCCAAAAGGACCGACTGAAAAAGCTGTGTCTTTATTCACGTCAAAGACACAGACTCTCGCTTCATCCAAACCTCTACACTATGGCACTACACTGAAGTATTTGAGAATGCTTTGTGTAAAAACCTGCTTGGTGGCCAAACACCAGCTTCACTTTGAAGTGAATATTAACACTTCACAGGATCTACAGGTGTGAAAATTGTGGAAAACATCTTTGTGGAAAATGTCTTAACACAGTTCAGGCCAAACAACACTAGTCATATAAGATTACCCATTTCTAAATATTCCCTTTTGGATTATAAACAAACATCTCCATAGGCCAAAAAGTAGATTAAGTGATTCTTTCCACAAATATGTAAATTTTAAAAAAAAAGGTACACATTGGGAGATCTAAGCCATGAATATGCCTCCATCAGTAAGCTGAAAATAAATTTTTAAATCCATATTTGCTCTAAGGATAAAAATAAAAAATATATGTGATACACATAAGCACTGTTGAGTTTCAAAACGCAACCACGTGTGGTCTATGCATTTAGAAAGGGCCTTAGTTTATGTCCACCTTCCTCTCCCAAGTTTTTTTTTTTTAAGGCAAAAATGTCAATTGTATGCCTCAATCTTAAAAAAAGTAAAGCACAGCTTATTCTTCTAGACATGTGATAGAGAGGATTTCAAAATACAAAGACTATCCAGATGTATTAAGGGGGGGGGGGAACTGCAGTAACCAATCTACCAAAACTTACATGTTCTCAATAAACCATAGTAAAGTATTTTTATAGACACACACACACAACACTGTATAGTACACCTACAACGCCTAAATTTTTTTTTAAGTTATTTTTTCAAGTTGAGAAAACTGCTTGTGAAGAATGTAAAATCAGCAAACCACTCTCCTTCTCCCCAGTACTATTCATTGACACTATATCAAGTGCTGTTCTATAAATCCAAAGCCTTACAAGTTGGCTTAAATAAAGCAACACTTTGATTTCACAGATTGCATGTGACCAGAAAATAATGAAAAGCCAGTCTTCTCCATAATAAGTTAACCAAAACTCAACACTATCATAATTCAAAATAATGATGAGACCAACATTATTCCATTTTTCAGAAAATAAAAGCAGGATTTGCCTAAAATAACTCTTTCCAATGGAAAGAGTGTACCTGACACAAGACACACAAAACCCACATACACAATCAGTGACATTCAATGTACAGTGAGTGATAAACACGACAAAACAGATAAAATTAAGACATTCAATTAAAGTTAGACAAAGAAATTTAAATAGGCAAACTATAATTACCCCTGGAAAAGACACTCATCAAGGATGGCTGCAAATACCATTTGGCTCTGGATAAGCTGCACTACCGTTGTGTGCTCGAGTCCCTGAAAAGTCTGTACACTTGACACAGTCTTCTTTTCCAAATCCAGCCCAGTCTCTACACCCATCTGACAGAGGGACTCATTTGGAAATAAAGATAGTCCCATCCAATTACTTAGCTGCAGTCTCACGCTTATGACTTCATTAAAATAAAGAAGGAAAAACGGTAAATCATTTTTAACTGCAGTCTCACCTTACACATCTCACCAGCACTGTAGTTCTTTAGTGATCAATTACTTCATCCAATTCCTGAGGCAAATAGAAAAGTAAAATGTGTCTATACAACACCAGTAAGAGACAAGATCAGTAGTAGCAAATGTTCTATCAGAGTGACGTGAAAGGGCACCTAAATATCAAATGGAAAAAGCCACCAAAACGGTAAATATGCAGCTTTGTAAATGAGTCTGTTTGTTTTACTTTAAAATAAAAACATTTCCTCTCTCTGTGATAAAAGAATAGATTATAAAAACGCTCTTAAAATCCAAAACATAAAAAAGTCATCTCTTACAGACTGGACTTTCAAAAAGAATTAAAAAGAAGAGATAAAGGGGATGGAATCCTTTCATATGAGTTTAAGGGAGTGCAAAATTCAGAAGAAGGGAACTCTTTACTCCCCAACCCCCTCCCCCACACCCAACTCTAGGAAACCACTATGTCTGGAGCTACACATTATTATATTAATGATTTGCCTGAAAAGTGTAAGTGGCGAGGGTGAAGGAACAACAATTCTGAATTTCAAACAAAACCTGAGGATCTCAATCCAAGAAGAATCCTAAAACCCTGATTTCCAAACCGGGCTGGAGGATCCTCAGCAAAGGAGAGGGTGCAGAACGCTCAAATAATTGGGGGAGAGAGGAATCAAAGTTCCTTAGATGAAACTGCTCTAGAAGAGGGGAGTCTTAGAGGACTCTCCGGAAAGGATCGTCTGTTTTTATTTTTGTTGATGTGCTCGTGGGCCAATGAGAATTTCCGAGGAGGGGGCGGAGAAAGGGGGGGTGGTAAGAAAGTGGCGCTCAGGAAACAGCCCCGGTGGGGAGGCAGGGCCCCGGCCCGCTTTTCGCGGCCCCCACCCCCAGCGGGCCGAAGTCGGGTCCCCGAGGGGCGATCGAGCGGGGCGTGGGAGGCCCGCGGCTCCCCGCCCCGGCGGCGACCCCGCCGAGGGGCGCGAGCCTCCCGGAGCCCGGCGCGGACGAGCCCGCCGCGGGCCCGCGAGGCCTGCTCCGAGGCCCGGGCGAGGGGAAGGGGACCGGGGGGAGGCGGCTGTAAACAGCCCCGGCGTCCGGGCCTCGCCTCGACGAGCCCCGCTCCCCAGGCCCCGCCGCGGGCCGCCCGGGCCCCCGCTCGCGCCGGGGCCGCCGCCGCCGGGGCCCGAGGGCCCGGAGGGGGGCCCAGCGCCTCCCCGGAGGGCGCCGGCAGCTCGCGGCGCGGCCCGGCGGCGGCGAAAGGGGAAGTCAGGACTTACCTGTCATTACTTTCTACGCCATCTTGGATCCACTTGTCAACGTCCCCACAAAGCATTGTGGGTAAGAAAGAGCCTTTAAAGTGACTCCCCTCGGCCCCCGACTCCCGCCTCCGCCGGCGCCGCCCCTCCGGCCGCTCCGCGGGCGCGGAAAGTTGCCCGCCGCCGGCCGCGCGCCCCTCCCCGCCGCCGCTGTGGGCGTTTAAAGCCCGCCCCCATCGTGGAAGCGGGGCTCCGGGCCTCGGCGGCCGCCGCCGCTCCCGCCTGCCCCTCCCCCGCGTCCACGCGGGCCCCGCGCCCCCCGGGGCGGGCGGCCACCCGGGCCTGCGTCTGGTCGGCCGCGGGCTCCCCGCGCCGCGGCGAGGAGCCGCCCAGGTCCGTCCGCGCGCTGCCGCGTCGGTTCCGGCCCCGGCCCCTCGCCGCCCGCCGGCGGGCCTCTGCTCCCCGGGCCGCGGCCCGAGCGCCGCGCGGGGCCTCCGCGTACGCGGCGGAAGGTGTGTCCGGCCGCCCAGCGGCCCGGGACCTGCGGAGGCCGGCTTCGCGGCAGGGGCGGGGAGCGCGAGGCGAAAAGCAACTTTTACCCGCTGGCGGCTCCCTTCCGCGGGCTCCTCCCGGGCGGCCCCGCGATCCGCGACCCTCAGGCGGAGACCCCTCCCCTAGGAATGTGGCCTCGCCCGGCCGAGTCCGCCCTTCTGCAGGCCGCGCCGCGCGCGAGCCTGGACTTCCCCCGGCAGGTAACGGGGCGCCGCCTGCGCGCTCGGGCCGGGGCGCGGGGGCGCGAAGGGCCCGGGGGAGGGTCCCGGCGCCGGGCCGGGGCGAGAGGGGCCGCGCGCGCCGCGGTCCGCCTGCCGGGTCCCGGGGGGTGGGGGGCGCTCTGAGTCGTCCGGGCGAGCGACCCCGCCGCCCACGCCCGCACCCCGGCTGCTGCCCGAGGGCCCCTCGCGGGGCGGAGAGACTGTCCCCCGCGCCCTCCGCCCGCATTCCGTGGCGCGGGTGGGCCAAGCCCCGGCCGGCGCCCTCGCGCCGCGGGCCCCTTGCCCGGGGGAGCGTAGGCCAGTCTGCGGAGCTCTCATTCATTGCCTCTGGGCTGTGCTTTGCAGACTTTGGGACTCAGATTGCTCCTCCCCACCCCCAAGCAGATGTTTACAAAGAGGTGTCCAGGGGAAAATCCTCCAGGACATCGAGACTTGCGAAATTGTATTCTGTGTGAATGCTGTTGAAAGGCTCTGAAATTAGCAGAATGCACAGGCATTAAACGCCCCGTTCAGTGCACGGGGAGGGCCAGGGGCCTCGGGGTCCACCCAACTTTTCCGCTCCTCCAGACCCTAGGAGAAGCCTCTCTCGAGGAACCTGGACGGTTGCTGACATGAGCCCTGCCCCCGGGGAATTAAAAGCTCCACCAGGCAGTCGTCCCGGCCAAAAGAGAAGAGTGGGGTGTAGACTCATTAAGAGATTGGCCCGGGGTCAGCAGGGAGGGAGGGAGCGAGGTAATGAGTCACTCCAGGCCAGCCTCCCCTGAGTCACCGCTTCTCTGAGCTCCGAAAGAGTTGGGAAACTGGAGCCTGGAGCCAGGTTCTTAGACGATCCAACCCCCACCGTCCCTGCTGCCGGGAGGGGCATTGACCAGGGGCTCAGACGCCGCGCTGCTCACGACCCTCTAGCCCCTGCCCGCTGGGAAATGGACTGTCTCTCTGGGCTAGAGAAGACTGAAAAGACTCCTCTCCACAGGGTAGCCAGTCACTCTGTTTCCAGTGCCACTTCTGCACCTGGCTTCCCACTCCTGTGCACTGATTTATTGCTTGCCCTGTGATTACCCGGGACGTTTCTATGTGTGATCTGAGTTTCCTATAATTCAGCACTCGGTAAGCCGAGGGCAACAACTGTGCCTGGACCAACATCTCTTTAGTAGGTGCTTTTCTTGGCCCTGTGTGGGATCTGGCCAGTCCTCCTCCAAGACTGTGACTTGAACTAGAAAACCCTGCAAACTCCTCTCCCTGCCTCTACTTTGCCCCTGACAGTCTCTTCTCCATCACCCACCAACCCAGCGAGGTCTGTGCATTGTTAATTGTATCACCTGACTCCTCAGCCGCAGGGAAGGTGTCCCCAACACCTTAGAATAAAATCAGATTTGTAACAGCAGCCTAGGAGCTCCTGGGACTGCCCCCTCACCATGACAGCATGCTGTCCTTCTGTGTCCCCTGCAAGCCTCCCTCCAGCCGGATCCTTGTCCCCAAGATGGGATGATCATCATCTGTTCAGCACTTGGCACAGCTCAGATGGCACCTCCTGGAAGAGACTTTTCATGATCCCCTTAACCAGAGCAGGGGTAGAAATGTTCTTGTCTGTCTCTCTGATGATTGATTGTTAATCTGCCCACGGCCTTGGAGAATGAGCTGCATAGGGGCACAGGCTTTGTCCAGCTTGCTCACTCAGTGCCTCCACCAGGTTCTGGAGATACAAAAACATTTCAGCAAACATTTGTTGAATGAATGACCAAACCTTTATGAGAGTGAGGGGTGGTGGTGAGAGTGCAGAAGCATGGAATGAGCAGCNCTCAGTGCCTCCACCAGGTTCTGGAGATACAAAAACATTTCAGCAAACATTTGTTGAATGAATGACCAAACCTTTATGAGAGTGAGGGGTGGTGGTGAGAGTGCAGAAGCATGGAATGAGCAGCTGAAGGCGGGGTGCCCCAGAACACTCCGATTATACACAGCTGGAGCCTGGCAGGCAGGATTGGAGTTAAAGAACACAGACTCCTTGACCACCATTAATGGGAGTCCATTCTGATTCTAATCTGATGAAGGACAGCTTCAGATAACTCCCCAGTCACCCCTCTTTGCTTCCTGCGTGTTTTCAGCACCGCCCTGCAAAGGCTGCGTCTTCTTCCTGCAGCCCTGCAGCTCAGCCCGTGGGTCTCTCTTACTCAGCTACACCGCCTCCCCTTCTCATCCAGCCTGTGCCGTGCAAAGTCGCTTCAGTCGTGTCTGACTCTGCAGACTATACCCCCGAGGCTCCCCTGTCCATGGAATTCTCCAGGCAGGAACACTGGAGTGGGTTGCCATGACCTCCTCCAGAGAACAGTCCTGACCCAGTGATCAAACCCATGTCTTTTATGTCTCCTGCATTGGCAGGTGGGTTCTTTACTATTAGCTGCACCTGGGAAGCCCTTCTTCCAGGCTTGAGGCTTTAAATACCATCTTTACCCTGAGAAAGAACTCTAAACCTGTAGTTCAAGGCCAGAGCTTTCTCCTGAGCTTCAGACTCTTAGCCAACAACTTCTTAGCATCCCCACTTGAATCTCTGATAGACTCACACTCACATGTCCAGAGGGCATTCTTGACCTCCCCCCACAAATGTGCTCCACCACGGTCTTCCCCAGCTCCACTATTGTAACTCCATCCTTTAACTGTCCAGGCCACAATCACTCCTGTTTTTCAAGTTCAGTTCAGTTCAGTTGCTCAGTCGTGTCCGACTCTTTGCAACCCCATGAATCGCAGCACGCCAGGCCTCCCTGTCCATCACCATCTCGCGGAATTCACTCAGACTCACGTCCATCGAGTCAGTGATG